>JAWRVZ010000020.1:3212500-3302500 GCA_037043235.1 Rhodeus uyekii | reverse complement strand
TTAAGGGAAACATGTTAAGGTTTGAAAGAAAGTTGAAGGATGCAGAGGACACAACTGGATTATTAAGAACCGCAAAGAAATCTTCATAAAGGATGTAAAAGAACAAAACATGGTCTATGGAATGAGAATCAAATGAATTCAGGGTATTCAAGTGTATTTTTGTAGAGCTTTACCTTCTATCTCTGGCACTGAAAGGCACCACGTGGATTCCTAGGGGCCCGCCGCCATTGGACACCTCAACCGGCTTTAACATTTCACTAGGGACATTGAAAAATGAGGGGAATGTGAGAAGAAACAAAACACAAGTAGTAAACAAAGAAAAGGCAATACATAAAAAGTTTAGAAGATGGCAGAGCGGCTATGAGTAGTTATGAGCTACTGTGGTGGAAGCGAAGGCTAGTTTAAATCCAGGGGCCATTAAGACACACGGGTCGATGGAGGAACCAAACAGACACTTCAATTAAGTGATTAAGATCAGATTGAGGCCTGTGGGCTAGTTCTGGGGTTTTTTAAAGTCAGTGAGAACACTACACCTGTGAGAGAGAAAAAAAAACATATGGCAAGAATACATGGGATAAGAAAAGGACAACAACAATCCATAAAAACAAAAAGATCTGAAGGAGATGAACTGAGGAGGTGCAGTGCTGTTTTCCAGACAGCTTAGGTCTAGTTCATCCAAACAGTAACACCTGGAATGCCAGTCTGATTATAATGAACTCAAACTGAAATCTTTTAGATGCTTGAAATAAAATGCATGCTAAGTGAAACTAAATATAAAAACAAAAACACTTTCCACATAACTGATGAATGCAGTCTGCATGCAGCTAAAAAGCATTGTGTGGGGAAAAACATTTACATCATTAGTCAGTGAAAATATTCCTTTCCACCACACTATTTTAATCAGACTTAAACTTGAATTTGGCATCCCGGATGACACATTTTCACACAACATACAGTAATACATTGAGATACGAGCATAATCCGTTCCAGGACGGAGCTCGTAACTCGAGTTGCTCGTATCTCAAATCACTTTTCCCATAAGAAATAACAGAAAAAAGGGAGGGATAACGTAGATAATGCAAACACAATACAGAAGTGTAGTGTTTCTTCCCGTGTTGTGTATTGGATCGACTCAGAAGCTCATATTTATTATTATTGAACACTCATAACTCGTGCTGCTCCCAGCTTAATACTCGTGAATCACTCGTTGCCCCCGGTAACCTCCCGCTGTAAAACCAAGCTGCCTCTAGTGGAGATCATATGCAATTACCCATAAATGAGGAGCTTGAGCTGCTCCGAGTGCTTGAACACCTCTAGCATCAGCGTCTGTAAGCTGCTCGTATCTCAAATATTTACTCATATCTCAAAGCAACAATGTGCTTGAAGGCTTGCTCGTATCTCAGAATACTCGTATGTCGGGACGCTCGTATCACAAGGTATTACTGTATTTGAATATGCACAAACAGGGCTTAAAATGAACACTTGTAAAGTGATGATGTGCCAGCACTGATCCGCCACGAAAGCTCAAGACAACATGAAAGGGAACTCACTAAGTTTCTCTTGCACTGTGTGGGAAGTTTTGCGTTCTGCGTCTGAGACACTGAATGGAGCTTGTTTTCACGGATGCATTCAAATAAACTTGTCAAAATGGACGTCTTAGCAAGTATCATTGTTGGCGTAGTAATTTATGTTTTGAGTGAATTTAAACGCTTGAAAAATAAAACTGAAATTTGAAATAAAAAAAGGGATCCATGCATTTGCTTTTAAAGTGACAGCAGCCTAATATACCAGCTGCCATATGTTTTTAATGTTAACAAAAGACTAAGAAAAATCACTCGCTGCTCTTAACTGAATAACTTCTCTAAGGATTCATCAATGTTTCATGGCAGGTACATTTTTTTAATTCACCAGCCATTGGCCAGTGTGAAAAAAGTTTGTTTTAGGCTCTATACACAAATTTTCTAGCATAAACAATTACTCGATCGTGAGATTTCAACCTTAAGATGACTTTCAACATGCATTGCGTAGACAACTTTTATAATCGTTTTGTTGCTTGACAGCCACTAGTTAATAGTTTTTCACTGCATAGAAAAGAGCATTTGGCCATTTTGCTCGATTTCTATCTTTTTGGGTGAACTATTTCTTTAAGACACTGCTTGAGAACATAAGATGGTTTTTGTATCTGGTTGGAGGTTCTACGAAAGACAGAAAGCGACTTTATTTCCTCGAATTCCTGTGAAGACTTACTCAAGTGAAGCTGATTCTACACAGGAATCTGCTCGTCCCACCGGTTCTATCCTTCCGTTCCTCCCGTTGTCTGCTCTCTCCTCATCATCGTCTTCTTCCTGTGGAGCACCAAAGAAAAATCACTGTATCAATGGTTATACCTTACATCTCACATAAACCAGCCAGCCTCTGTCTCCGTCTCTTGCTCTAATCTAATTGAGTGACCATAATGCTGCTGTTTTAAATCAGGGTGACTGCGAGAGAAGGGCTGGTCCTGGTGTAGTCGTGACATCAGAGCGTGCCTTTCAAAAGATGGCTGGGCTGTAATCGATTATTCATATTCAATCAATCAGTCTGCGCTCGGCCACACTCAGGTCTGCTGCTAATCGGATAAGGGAAGAGTTGAGTGGATGCTCATTTGTTTCTTTCACTATCCTTATCCAATTTCAATCTCTCAGTCTTTCTATTTCTCAACCTCTTGACACGTCCGATATGTGCAGATATCATTTGCAATTCTTCAAAAAAAAATGTATAACAGTAATGTCTTGTCAAATAATGGAGGCAGTATTGAAACCATCAAACATATTGACCACAAAAAGCATTTCAGCTGCCATCATTGAACGCTTTACTCATGCCTAATAGGAAATAGTCCCACACACAAAGTGGAACATTTCTCTTATACATTAAATCAGGAGATAATCAAAAATGATGCCATTTGAAATAAATAAAAAATAAAGATGTTTTATGATTGCTTTTACATGTTCCATTGATATTTCCACAGGTAAGGATCCTAATACAAATAAAAAGTGAAGAAAATGTAAAAATAAAGTGAAAATAGTGTAAAAAGAATACGTTTTTACTTTGCCTTAACTTATCAAATAAGTTGAGCAATTTTCAACTTTTTTCATAAGTTACACATTATTAACATTATTAAGTAAATTATTCAAAGTAAGTTAAACTCAAGCATGTAATTTAAGTTGAAATTACTTAAACAACCAAGTTGACTGTACTTAAAAATGTGAGGCAGCAACTTTTTTACAGTGTAAGATTTTTGAAAGAGAAAGTCTGGTCCATTGGAATAATTCATAATTCCTAAAAAAATAAAGTGACAAAACAACATTTACACTTGTGTCCTTTGTGGCTGAGAATGCATGTTGATGCAAGTGTAAAAGCGACCAAAGAACCAAAAAGCCCTCAAACGAGTTTATCTAATGACAACGGAATATATTCCGCACATTAATTCCACTCGAACCCTTGACTGTGGATCATTTCCAGAGCCAAGTGAGTGTCTAGACACGGGGCGAGATTCTGCAATGGTTTGTTAGCCACAGATATTAATATTCCAGTGGTCTCACCCTTAACCTTCCCCTCTCACCAAAATGTCAAGCACATCTAAATAAGCGCTTCTCCGTCTTTATATGGAAATGCATTCAGTCTTTTCAGACAGTCACCCTCCAACACACGCATCTGCGAGTCTGAAGAGGATGACTGCAGTCCTATTTTCCTCTGTCTGTATTTTCTGTATTGTTGTAGAGGTTAAAGAATGAGTGGAGGTCATGAAAATTTTATTAGCAAACCTCCAAAAAAAGCAGAGCCAGGTCTGTTACCTTATTCTGGTGAAAATGAGTCAATTGCCTCTCCAAACACAGTTGATTGTCAGTGGTTTAGCAATTTGCAGCCCAATGCAATTTTTCTACAGAAATAGCTAGATTTTTGCCTTTGTATCACTGTGCTGGGTTGGAAGAAATCCTAATTATATTTGATCCAGAATATTCAATCAAACCTTGTCACCCACGGCACAGAATTAAGAATTATTGCATCAATTTGGGTCAGATTTCCTAATTTGCAGTATATACGTCTCACTGATTTTCAATCTTGATATCTGATATTTGAAGCATGATGATAGAAAAGTCGCCACCAAAATGCAGAAAATTAACGAGAGCATATTTACATGAGAATGTGTAACAAATACAAAAAATGTAAATACAACATTTACAGTATTTCTCCAAAATGGAACAAATATAGGGATATTAGAAAAGCAGGAGAATGAGTTCATCTCTGTCAAGAACATGTCAAATAAAAATAAAATCTAAATGCTAAAACGATTTAATTTATTATAGTTTAAAACAATTTGCATTGCGATATTACTTTAATATTCATGCTTAAAAAACTCATTAAATGTTGAATAATGACAATTAATTGATAATTATATATTATTAATTGCCAGATTATATATTAATTAATGTACCTTAAATATATTTTATAATATAATACTTTTTCAAAGGGCTTTATGGTACTAAATTATATTTATATTTATTTAAATTTTGAAATAATTCAATGGTTTTTAACTTCATTTGGTCTATTTTAAAGAAGAAAGATACTTGCTGAAGTGAGAATAGTAAAACATTTATAAAATACAAAAACTTATTAAGATTTTTATTTTTTTTATTTTACATATTTTAACTGTGAGAAAAATCAAAGCCATAAAGCTAAAGAAGTTGTGTTCCAAATTTGATATAACAAAATTTTTGTATAACAAAAAAGAAGAACTTTTGGTAAAATTTTGTTTAATTTTGTTATTTTCTTTGGAAACAGGTGGACATTTCATGCACATTTAAAGTAATGTTGAATGCTAAATGCCATGGTCATGTAGCTTATTTATGTAGCATGGTTATGTAGCTTAGCAAGGTTATTGTAGCTTGTCCATATTACACAGAAAAGTGTAATAAGGACAAGTTTTTTTTTTTTATGTTTCCTTATGTCTAGGGCTCAAAGTTTGTCAGGACTGTAAATCATGTTCCCTCAGGTAAATACATGATGCTCATGTTAACTCTCATAGCACATGCTGCTCACCTTACAAAAAATTTTTTTTTTTTTTTTTTAAATGCATTGAGTAGTTGGAGTAGTGAAAGTTTCATGTGATATGAGTGCAGCTGTGCTGGAGTGTCTCTATTCAGCCAGGAGCTCTGCTTTCAGCAGAGACAGAATGAGCTTATTAGCAATAACAAATAAATTGGAGCGTTGAGGGGCGTCATATTGGACCTTAAAAAGTCGGTCCAGGCGGTTGTAGACAGCAGAAAATGGCTCCTGTCACAAAGTCACACAAAATACAAAGTGTCGCTTTGCCTGGTACGGCAGTAATGACAGACACAGAAACGAGGCTGGATGCCAGAAGCTCCATTGTCCGGTTCTGTACACCTGCCAGATGCAAGTTCCAGTGAAAAACTCCTGCATCAGTCCGCCACAGGGGAAAAAGGTCATTTTATGGGCGTCCCAAAGGCGAAGATCCACATCAGCTTTAAGGGATAAATCCACTGCTGTCATTTGGGTGCTTAAGGCATCTGCTGATATGTGGCGACTAAAAATAAGTGTGTTTGTGTGTGCTCTTGAGCTTGGGTGAAGGCCAGAAGCCACTCAGTGCAGCAGTTACAGGAAGCCAGAGGTTACAAAGCTGGCGATTAGACAGACAGTGCATTATATTATTGTTCCTGGCAGATGCAGGAGGTCGGTCACATTGAGAGACTGCTAGCCTGTGAGGAGCTGACGGAGTACGTTTAGCACAAGGAACAGGGACTATTCACCTTATTTTTAACGTAAGAGTGTTTAAGAGTGTATAAGATTTGTAAGGTTTTCGTTGTCATACACTTCCAGACATTTTAGCCATACATAAACCGACTGAAATTGCAAACTACTTACTGTATATATGAACACACTGGTTTGTAACACAAATGCAGTAATACCTTGAGATACAAGCGTCCTGACATACGAGTATTTCGAGATACGAGCAAGCCCTCAAGCTAAATTTTTGCTTTGAGATACGAGTAAATATTTGAGATACGAGCAGCTTACAGACGCTGACGCTAGAGGTGTTCAAGCACTCGGAGCAGCTCAAGCTCCTCATTTATGGGTAATTGCATATGATCTCCACTAGAGGCAGCTTGGTTTTACAGCGGGAGGTTACCGGGGGCAACGAGTGATTCACGAATATTAAGCTGGGAGCAGCACGAGTTATGAGTGTTCAATAATAATAAATATGAGCTTCTGAGGCGATACAATACACAACACGGGAAGAAACACTACACTTCCGTATTGTGTTTGCATTATCTACGTAATTTACGTAATTTACATAATTCCTCCCTCCTCCTCACATGCCGTCATTAGCCGCTACTGTATCTTTTGTCTCAAAGGTAAGAACTCGTAATTAAAACCACATTATATTTTGTCACAGGAATCCTTATATACTATAATTTTGTGTGTGTCTCTATAGAAATTAAAAACATGCTTTTTTCATTGTTATTAGTGCTAATAAGGGAGTTTTTTTAGAAGGCCAGAATGGATTAATTTTATTTCTGCTATTTCTTATGGAAAAAAATGACTTGACATAAGAGCAATTCAAGTAACGAGCTCAGTCCTGGAACGGATTTTGCTCATATCTCAAGGTATTACTGTAGTTTTACTGGTTACTGCAATTTGTTATTGCTCTATTTATTTGCTAACAGCGGCTAATGAATTAGAAGTCTCACACAGGCGACTGATGGTTGATATCCAGTACATTGGATGCAATCCAAACAGAGCACTGCTTGATCCTACAAAGCCTAGCTGCAGGGCTTGAAGGTCACGTCTGTGGAAAGAACCAGTGTTTGACCTCCAGAACAACCAGAGGAATCAGGAAGCTCTGCAGTTGACAGTGGTGTAACATGACAGTTAGTGACAGCAGTGGAGGTTTACCCGCTAGCATTGGGTCTAAGGTCGATTTTACGCACAAAGACCAGAATAGTTAAACCAAGCAAGACACAGAAGCTGTGAATAATCTTTTTGTGACATATTTCAGAGTGAAACAGCTTCTGAAACAACAAAAGATGTAGGGCGGGACTTGATTTTGTCCATGGGGAACTGATTGGATGATTCTCGTCATCAGAGAAGAGATGAGAAGAGAAAAGGGAGGGGTAGTTATTCTGATTGAAGATTGTGAGGTGCACAGATGCATTGTTTTTATAAATACGACAATTTTGCCAATTTTGATTTCTTGGTGACTTTAATACCGCCACATAAGTCTCAGCCTCGGTTTGTCTGATGCATACTGAGCACAAAACCATCAAGTACTAGCAGAAAAACAGCAGGTTCAATCTGATTGGTGGCTTCTTCTTTTTTCAACTTTTGTAGTCAGGGTGCGTCAATTCATGTGGAAAAGAAACTATTTACAAGCGCACACAATAATGACTACTGGAAGGGGAAAAAAGTGGTTTTCTGGATTTTTTCAATTGAGTGGTATGAATATTTTAGTTGAGGCATTTAGTAGCAATTAAACTGCACTGTCAAGTGTAGAATTGTCTTACTAGTTTAGTCTGTGAAATAATAAGTAGGGTAATAATAAGCTATAAAGTGGACTGGACTGACAATCAAATATAAGGCAATGCGAGACACTTATTTTCCGTTCTCCTCACTAAAGTTCTCAGGAACAGAGGTATTGTGCAGAATATCTTAAAATCAATATACAAACTTATCCAAAGGAAAATATTTTTGACCAATGTAAAGTGCGGGAAAAGTGCCGTAAAGAAAATACAAGGAAGTGGGCAATTTGTGCAGACTCTTTTAAACAATGATTGTCCAAATATTTACAACTAATAATAGTGACCTCAGTCCAGGTCCTGAGTACGTACAAACGCTGGTAATTACCATCAGTAAAACACGCCCAAAGAACAACACAGCAAAAGCCAAACATAACAAATTAGAGTAGCAGGAGAACTACAACGGCCGTCCAGGAATTCTTGCGTCTGGTTGGTGGAACTGGCGACCCTTATGTGACGCTGAAAGGGTCGTAAGTGACTCGCAAAGGTTTCCTGATGTGGAAAATTCGAGCCGATAAAGAAACAGATGCTGTACTAAAATGGAGATGAAAGGCCTTCTGTAGGCGCCACAATGCGCCATTATAGTATGTCTGTCCTCAGAGGCAACTCCTATTACCTCAATTAGACTGATTTAATTGAACATGACTTGGGTTTTTCACATCCTTCTCTCAAACACAGGGTCATTTCATCCTACCGCTAAACAAAATCTCCATTACAACAGTCAATGGATCACACTACTCATCATTTTCAAGATGCTTATTTGTATTTGTGTTGGGGGAATAAATGCTAAAAGGAACTAAATGATGACTTAAAGTCATTACCGGACATAAAGCTGACCCACTACTGTAATCTACTTATACGAACACTATCCCACTGTGGTTGGTTTGTGGCACTGTTTATTTGCAGTGTCAAATGAAAAAATATAGCCCATTTGGTATAGACGTTCCGTACACTTATCATGTCACAGGGGATATTAACAGGCGACTGTAAAATCCATTAATGCACGCCTGTAATCAGGCCTCGTAATATGTCTGTCATCTTGTGCATTGATTAAATCTTAGATTAACTTATTTTTCATCAGAGTATTTCTCATGTCCTCAACATGGATAAAAGAATCGACCCGTCAATACAAACAAACATCAACAAAGCTATAAAGAGATGTTATAATTGCAAAAATTAATCTTTATTTCATAGTGTTTTCAAGAGAAAGACTAGCCGTCTTTGAATTTTACTCCTAAGCACTGTAGAGTGAAAACGCCATTGCTTTAGTCATACATATTCATATACTGTGGTATTTAAATGGGTCTCCAAGGATCTTCAAATACTATGATGGTTTTACCATACAATAAGTCAAAAGAGCCATGATACTACCATTGCCAAATAACTAAATACCATCTTCTTTTAAGTGATGACATTGTGATTCGTTTCAAAGACATCACCCTCTGTAATATCAAACACGTATCGGCTGAAACATCTCTACTGCAATTATTATGTGTCTCCTGTGGAAGTTCAGCTCAGCTGTTTGTTGAGAAATGAGAGCTGTGTTTGTGTGTTGTCAGTTTGTTGGGCTCATGGGTGTGCCTTTGGTGAGCAGGGTGGTAATATTTCCAAGTTTTGAACTCATGCTCAGACACTCACATTCTGCTGTAATGGTACCTGTGGGTCAAAAAGCAGACTTCAAAGAGCAGTATTTGTTCTGGGGAAGCAAGGAGTGCGAGTCAGCTCATCTAGCGCTTTTATTTCCGATAAATCAAACTCGGCACTTGATGTGTTCCCAATTATTTTTAAAACTGACTTTTGTTCCTGTTTTCAGCTGTTTTGAACGGTACTGAACGGCCCCTAGAGTGCTTGCATTTAAAGTGATAAGAAGAAATTAAACGAAGCAAAGTAAAACACAAAACCAAACTCAAGCCAGTCAAACCAAACTTACTTAAACCAACACAACCAAACCAAAGATGGCCCAGCCTAACCAAACCAAACTTAAAACAAACCCAACCAAACCAACACTAGCTCAACCCAACCAACCCCAACTAAAACTAACTTGCCTAACCTAACCAAACCAAACCAAACCAAACCAAGCCTAACCAAACCAACCCGATCAAAACAAACCGAATCAAACCAATGCTAGCTCAGCCCAACCAACCCCAACTTGCCTAACCCAAGAAAGAAGAAGAAATGTTACATTTATATAGCGCTTTTCCAGAGCTCAAAGCGCTTTACATAGTATGGGGCAATCTCCTCAACCACCAGCAATGTGCAGCATCCACTTGGATGATGCAACGGCAGCCATATTGCACCAGAACGCTCACCACACACCAGCTTATTGGTGGAGAGAAGACAGAGTAATGAAGCCAATGAGTATGGGGGATTAGGAGGCCATGATAGACCAAAGCCAATGGGCAAATATGGCCAGGATGCCGGGGTTAAACCCCTACTCTTGCGAAAGACATCCTGGGATTTTTAATGACCACAGAGAGTCAGGAACTCGGTTTAACGTCTCATCCGAAAGACGGTGCTTGTTGCAGTACAGTGTCCCCGTCACTATACTGGGGCTTTAGGACCCACACAGACCGCAGGGTGAGCCCCCCCTGCTGGCCTCCTAACACCACTACCAGCAGCAACCTAGTTTTTCCCAGGAGTCTCCCATCCAGCTACTGACCAGGCTCAACCATGCTTAGCTTCAGTGGGCAACCAGTCTTAGGCTACAGGGTGATATGGCTGCCGACGGACAACCAAACCCAACCCAACCAAATCTTATCAAACCAAACCTAAACTAAACCAAACCATACAAAACATAAGGGATAGAAATAGCAAACACCATATCTAAATGCTCATAAACATAGGCAGCCGTTGAAACCTGGTATCTTGTAATCCAATGATGAAAGTTTTATTTCTGCCACTGTATTTCAACTCTTATTTCGCCTCGCTTAAATCAACAAAGACCTAAGCCCCTTTAAACCTGTCTCCCCTTTGTTTATAAGACGGGCGCTAATGGTGTATAAAGGTTTGGCTCGGCCAAGGATTACTCGGAGCAAATTAAAGCCAAACAGGTTCTTAATGCTATTAAGTAAATTAAATCAGATACGTGAGTGAATTCTCATTTGTCTAGATCAAGGAGAGGAGAAGTTAGTGAGAGTGACCTGCAGTGGCACACGGGACGAAATGTCAATGTCCCCCTCTCTCCTTCTCTCATTCAGTCAACAAAATGCATCTGTACCAAATACATCATCTGTCAGTTGTGATTTCATACACGCACAGGCATATCTATCAATGCCACAGCACGCTTCGGTAGGGCTGCAGTATAGTTAAATTGCACTTTTATTAAATTAGGTCAGCTAATTATGAGGTTTTAAATCAATCATTTAGTCAATAATAAAACCTAAAGCAGGCAGTGCCTTTAACTGGCATGCCTTCATCAATAACCACAGGCAGGAATACTTTCTCATATCCCACACAGAGCTTTAAGAGCGCATGAATTATTGAAAATCGAGTTATCACTGCCTGCTTTTGTCTGGGGCCACTTTTGAAGTGATTTTCTGGTTCAGCCGGAGTTTTTCTCTTTGTAAGAATGTCCGACGACATAGTGCCAACAATATCACAAGACCATAAGCAAAACCCCAATATTCAGCTGAGTGTTTGATTGATTTTAGGGTTCTCCATGTACAATTTCTCAATGGCCAACTTATTGCATATAACATGTGGTCACAGACTTAGTCCTTCATGTCTCCCTGCATCATTTTGGTTTCTTAAGAATCGTTTCCCCATCCAGATCATTTTATTCATTGTCAAAAACATGCATGGTGATACCATGGTAAAACTGGAAAAGCTAGACTGAAGCACATTCCCCCGACAGCTAACTCTGAAAATGCCTTGAGCTGAACATCTTGCACACTCATGACTGCTTTTCCATGATTAATCATAATTTAGAGGTGATTAAGAGGGAGGATCGTCCCTCTAACTCCATATGGAGCTATTAATCTGGTTATAAGCCATGAAGGTCATTGAGCATATGTGTGATTACACAAAGCAACAAAAACCTGAGATCATAAAGACATTAGCAGAGATCGGAGGATAGAGTGGAAACAGAACGGCAATTTCACGAGTACTCCAGAGAATCGTTTCTGGATATATGCTGAAACGCATTGGTTATTTTTAAAGAGGTATATAACACCTGGAGAGAGCTGTCCATTAGTATTCACATTCATCTCAATGGCCATTTAAAATCAGTCATCTTTACCCATGGGTGCTCAGTTCTACATCCAGGTTCCTTTAAACCAGTGCTTCTCAATTATTTTCTGTCGCGCCCCCCCTAGGAAGAAGTAAACATTTCACGCGCCCCCCCCTCCCCCTATTTTGGAACTTTCGCTTTATTGTTTCCATGGCAACGCGTCATGCTTGTCACGTGACAGACCGCGGTCACAAAGAGCGCTGTTTGATAGACGTTTCACATTTATTTAGTTTTTTCTTTTTTATTCAAAATAGTCACCAACTTGTTGGCTCTGTTATCAACTACCTGATATTCAGATTCTCAGATATGTGGAAGTGAATGTTTGTCGCTTAAAAACCTTTATAATGATCAAGTTCTCTGAGCGCGTCTTTTTTGGATCAGTGCCAGATAGCGAGTGAAAACACGTGTGAATTTAGCGATTGATCACGTGACACATGAACACCGGTGTGATCGTACACATCAACGGGTGAAGGGTTTGTTATCTGAACTTTGTTATCTGCTGCTCTTGTTCAGTGCAAGAAAACCTACTGTAAAACCTAACTGAAAACCTAAAAAAAGCATGTTCCCCACGGTCACGCGCGCCCCCCCTGGCATCGCTCCGCGCCCCCCCAGGGGGGCGCACCCCACTATTTGAGAACCACTGCTTTAAACTGTAATTGCCACATGACTGATCACCCTGAAGCTGCAGTAGAATGACATCATGACGATACTGTGATTGGCTGATGGCACCATAATAACATACAAAACTCTAAACACTTAACTGGTTGCTAGCCTGAACTGCAATAAGACATTTAACAGACAATATATAAAGAGAAAATACAAAAAATAATACATATAGAGATGAATCCGACACTGGTAAATACACAACTACATTGTAATGAAATACAGTGGAGTTCACTTATCTCGACTCACGGTTAACTCGCCAATACTATTATGTCGACGTTTTTGAAGTGGAACCGCCAAACTCCCTATTTGTCTTAGCATTTTCTTGTGGGTTATGTCGATTCTTTTATATTGCTGAAATCTAATATGTCGAGCAAAAAAGAGGGACAAATTCGCCACTTCACATGGTTATTTTGTGACTAATTTGCGTACCTAGTTCACTGTGCATGCGCTGAGTTTGCGTTGCACATGGATCGCAGTCCGCTCACTCCAATAACGATTCACTCCCTGTCATTGAGCTCGTCTCATTTTTTGTGATTTTGTGAGCAATCTTTGTGTTTGCATTGTTGGAGAATATAATTAAAAGTTTGTATCAAGAATCGAAGGTGGTTTTTATTGTGGTGGTTTTACATATGCCTTTTGTTGTTAGCAAACATATACACAGTAAGCCTACAGTGTATGTACATTTTTTTAGATGAATGCCGATCGCTTCATCAAACAAATCGCGGCAACACTGTTGTGTAAAAAGACATCAAAAACACAAGCATGTACATTGTCATGTAATAACTCACATCATGTACATCAATAAATGTTAATTTGACGTTCTTGTGAGGGTTGTTGTCTTTGGCGCTTGCAATATCACTCTGACAGCTGGCGCTGATAGGCTGTCTGACCTGTCAATCATGCAAGAAGACGTGATTGGCTGTGCTGCATGAGGGCGGGCTCCTCTCATCTCATCCGATGATCAACACAAAAAGGGACGTGGAAGTGATGCTTCTTAAAGGGATGTGCTGCTGGAATTTTTTCTTTTTGCTCTGATTCTGACTTGTGTTTGTTTTCTTATCGTTTGAATTTCGCGCACAAGCACGGTGTAGCGAGCCTGAACAGTTATGATAATTGACGTCATGCGAGCAACATTCGAAATTCGAAATGTGAACTTACACAAAAAAGTTTATCAATCTATGGGTGTGGGTTACGCCAACGATTTTTTACACAAAACCCAAAACCCGCTAGCTATGTGAGTGTGCGGATTATCTGGGTTATATTTGGGAAAATCTGTAATATATGTTATATAGGTTATCTCGGTCATCGGTTATCTCGATGCTTTTTTGCAACCCCTGAGGCCGTCGACATAACCGAACTCTACTGTATTTGCAATATGCATACTTTTTTTTTGAATGGAAGAAATACAACAGGGTTGTAACAACAATAAGGCATTGGATGAATTATCCACTTAGTCTATTTCTGAATAGACATGCTTCAGACTGTCATATATGAATACATTTGTAGAAATTAAGCTTGATGAACCTTATTATGGTAGTTCAACACAATGGATGGAAAATGTATTTGATTAGGTGTATTGTTTGCAGCTTTATGCAGTCAACTGTTTTATAGTCTATTGTCTATTCCAAAGCTGAAGGGTTTGTGTGTGGTCCACCGTCTATTACTTTCTTACGGAGCTCTGGAATCGGGATCAGAAAAGCTCTCTGTCTGTGTGTGTGTGTGTGTATTTCCTGAACTCACTGGAACAAGTTATTTGATGGGAATGTTCAGCTGGCAGCATTTGAATGCAATGAATATCGTGCAATGGAACATGAATATCAATTCGTCTGTGTAAAAGGCCAAAACATGGTTAAGCCCATTGCAACACTTATTTAAACTCATGAGATTACATTTAGCCCGTTCCTCTGTTTAGGTTACAAGACAAAAGGTCAATTAATATTAGCATTTGCTGCAACCTACAATTCCCTGACATATTTTTGTAGAACTATTATTATTTTGGTATTGTTTCAATCTGTGTGGGAAGCCATGCAGATGGTGTTCCCTCTGTGAACCTGATCATACAAAAAACTGATACTGCTAACCTTCTTATCCAAATACTTGCACATTTGGATCACGACAGGATATGGCCCTTCCTGTGCCGCTTTGTCTGTGGACCTACAGGAAGTTTGCTCATTCAACACTTTATAGGAAGAATCTTGTAAGCATCAAGTTCATTGGCTACATTGTGGCGCTAATTTATAACAGGCCAACAATTGAAATGGGGCAGCTTTTATATTTCAAGACAATACAAATCCACACTTTGCTGTTCCCACTTGAAAGGCCCATATGCCAAACGTAACACATACAGCATATTTCAGAAGAAATTTGAATGAAGGCTAGAACAAACACAGGAAAGCGGGGAGCGGAGAAGCATGTCACTGTGTATGCGCTAAGCTTTTTGTTTGATAGAATAAACATGGCTGATTCCCTTCCCACCCTTGTTCTGTTGTGAGACAGATCTCTGATATATTGACAGGCTGGGCTACCTGCTGTATTTTTAGACCGATCACAAAAGCATCAGTCAGGTTCAAAGGTGCAACCATCCAAGACATCCTCCCACTCCCGAGTCTGTTCCACTAGGAAAGAAAGGAGAAAAGTCTTTGAAGCGCACTGGAATTTATATGAACCAGAAAGCAATAACTCTAAGTAGCTCAGCAGGTTAAAAGCAGTCCTAAACGAAGTTGGCCTTAAAGTGAAACTCCATGAGGGACGATTAAATCTACACAAACTAGGAGAAAATTAGTAGTAAATGACAACTAATATACGTTGTAATAAATTATAATACAAAACTACTTCCTCCCCATTCTTTCACATTCAAATAAGGCAAGTCATGTCAGATGTACTTGTCTGTCGGTCAAATTGACTTTTATGTTCTTCTTAAAATTTCTATTTGTGTTCTAAAAAGAAATCGGTGACATTTTGGGGTGAACTGTCCCTTTAAATAAAACTGTATTGAATCAACATCGGTGAAATTGAAAACATCCCTCGTAAACCGAGTAATACCTCGGTTTACGAGGGACTTTGTATGCGAGCAAATCGGTGTACGATCATTGTATTGGAGTGCGAGAAAAACTTTCCCTCGCCCACGCGCATTTTTGTGTGTAAAAGTCCTAACGCTCAGCATCTTCACGCGCATTTTTATTGGAAATATCCTAACGACAGCCTCTCACAAAGCCCATCACTCCTTCACTCGTTCATTCTCTCAGCGTCGCTCGGTTTGGTTGCATCATTCACCACAGTGATACTTTTATAAGTGATTTACAGCGGTTTTACCTTGTCTTGTTAACATTAATTGTGATCGCTATTGTTCACATAGTGAAATATATACGTACAGTACAGCATAAAGACAATGACCTCAAGATGAGTAAGAAAGAAGGGATGAAGTTCTCCCTGTAAGCAGTAAAACCCTCCTCTCGTCTCCACGCCAGCAGCGACGCTACTCAAAGCTGAAGTGCGTTACAGTAAATAGTCAAGTATTAATTAGTATTTATATGAGATCTTAATAATTATAATTTTTATTGTAATTGATAGGGTAAAACCCCCCAAAAAAAATTTAAATGGGCATTTATGGGCAACGACTCGAAAATGGTCTTGGTGTACGAGAATTTTGAGTTACGAGTTAGCTCTGGGAATGAATTAAACTCGTAAATTGAGGAATTACTGTATATATCTCACACACATACATGCATATATATCTGCATGACAAGACTTCTTTTGTAATAACGACTTTAATGACATTTTAGCAGGTGCTTATATAAACAGATGGTTCAATCATTTCACAATATTGAACTCATACCATCAAGCCTATTTTAAATGCAAATTTTACTGGTTTCGGTCCTTTTCTTCAAACATGTTTGCATGACAGACTTTAATTTCAAAATAGCAGCTGATTATTGTTCTTCATTACTTTTGAGCTGGAGCTTGAGGGACGGCTAGTTTCCAGCACTGAACACTGGCAAAGGCCTCACACTGGTGGGAACGAAGTCTTCATCGAAAATAACAGCATGTGATGCACAATTCACTTTTGAACAGCGTCTACTGATGCATGTTAATCTCCGCATTCATTATGCTTCACCTGTGGACAGCCAGGTTATGGACTAAGGGACTCCCCGCACAATGGAGACAAGTAAGCCCACTATGCGGTCCCCATCCTGCAGAGAGCAATTTGTGAGTGATTTCATTTCCCACAGAAAAAATAAATAATAAGCAGATAGACCATCCACTCGGCTTGTATCTGCATCTCGCTCCTTCCTGTCAATTGAGAGTGGACCACCGCAGACCTTTTCTTCACCACTCATGCAGATCAAATGCGTTTCTTTTTCTCTAAATGGGCAGAAGGACTCCTCCTGGTCTCCTTTCACAGAAGTAGAGCTGTTTACAGTTGGCCATATTCCTTTGGCAACTTAAAAGCATTACGCTCTAATGGAGGCAATAAAAGAATGAAGGCAGCCTGTTGGTACGAGGGACATGGACACTGTGGAGTGGACTCATTTGAGACAAATGACTTGGAGCAAAGGAGACACTCACATTACAAACTAGAAAACAGCTAGAATATATAAATGAATATTTTTTTTTGTTTTAAGCCAGAATGAATAAATAAATATAATAAAGATGTTGTCAGTGTCCAAAGTGTATCTTCTACCTCATTGCGTAGCTGTCATCCAAATAAACAGCGCTAGAGCGTTTAGTCTAATAGGTGTGGAAGAATAGTCCTCTTAGCTTTCAATTTTTTGGGACAACTCGCTATTTGCGTAAACTGTGACACGTCTTTCCGCAATTACCCTTATTTTCTGGATGTTTAATTGAGACCAGGTGTGGACCACTTAGCTGGAGAACGAGCAAGAAACGGGGATGCCGCTTAATGCCAAAATGGGCTTTCAAAGGAATTTGTCAGTTACAAATGCAAAACCTTTGATGGATGTTAGCGCTCTTCTAGCATGGCTAATTCCTGCAGTCCGTCAACAACGGAGCTTGGATCAAGTCCAGTCTATTTGTGAGGACCCACCATCTGAGAAATTGCCTGACAAGAACCTCATTTTACTTTCATTCACAGTTTGTTGCACCAAAGTCTTTTACGTCGCCACAGACAGATCTAACACTGGCATCTGAGTAGAGTAAGCCCACATCTTGACTTCTTCCCTCGTGCTTTTCATACATCTCCACCCTGCATTCGGAGCTCCCCACTTCTGAGATGCCCTCAGCGTAACAGCAGTTTTCTCCATAGTGAGGTTCCAAATTCCCCAAAGTCATTATTGTCTCCTGCTAAGTTGCCCCAGCCTACTATGATTTGTGGGTAATGAGCTGGCAACCAAGGTTGGGCTCAATTATTCTCACTGAGGGAGTGATTTCTCACTCTGTAGAGCAGAGCACAAAGTGCACTCACTAATTCTAATCAGGACATAACACACTCATAATCACCCATGTGGAAATAAAAGAGTGGGTGAAAAGAAAGAGAGAACATAAATAACGGAGTGAAGTATGGACAGGTTTGACGTGTTTTGGAGGATGGACTCGTGATTACAGGTAAAGGGAGGATGTGTTCTGTGTTTTGTCAGCACGCAAAGAGTTTCACATCATGTCAAGACAGATAGATAAGCATCCATTATTGATCCCTGAGGGAAATTACTACATGTTTTTTCTTTCTTCCTTTTGACAGAGAGAGGAATATTGCCATAAAAACATGTCCAGATTAGACTAATAAAACTAGATAATGTTTGTGTATAAATAGAGAAGATAGAAAGGAAAAAAAGATTGGTAATACAGTTAAGAGTGAAAAGCAAACCTTGACAAGTGAGTTTGGGTTAATAAAAAATGTGTTCATAAAACCAATATTACTTCCATAATTCTGACATATCGGAGGGCTTTGTGACATTAGACAGAAAAGGGACGTCGTTTCAATAGCAGAAGTCAGTTTTGACAGGCCACTCACATTGAGGTTTTCTAATCGGTTTACGGTTTTGTAGAAGTAGATAATCCTAATCGACTACAGTACCAGAAGGTGGAGCATATTCACTGTTGTCATTCTCATTGGTAGTTTTCGCAATATGTCACTGCTCATTGCAAGTTACTCAATTATTTTGCATCGCCAATGATTGATATCACTCACGTGGCCTACAATTGTCAACTACCTTCCATTAAAAAATTGTGTGAAAAGTATGTTCATGTCAAGACTGAGAATATCTTGGACTAGAGAGTCGAACAACGGTTAGACACAGGGTTCTACAAAATGGACAGTAAGTCATATCTTCATACGTCATACTGTCATGCTCTATGATAAAATGAAAGCCTTATAAGAAACCCCCAAATCCCTCTTTCTCGTGTAAAAATGAGATAAGAGTGGTATATCTAACCTCATCATGGAGCTCAGTCCACTTCAAAAGCAGACAAATTTGACTAAATGTGTCTGGACAAAGCAAAAAATGAATGCTACTTCTAGGATTGCAGCGTGCACAAAAGGTACAAAACATGCAGCAGATATCTGTAAAAGCTTGTGTCCTGATATAGCTTTCTTTTGGATGCTTTTTCCAGAGTCAAACAACTGTTATGGGAGACCAAAGAACATGTTTTGACTGTTTTGAGCCCTTAGAAATCCAAATGATGTAAAATATAAGTACAGTAGTACCTAGAGATATGAAAGGCTCAACTTACGAAAAATCCAAGTTACGAAAGCAAAGACGAAAATTTTTACTGCTCTACATACGAAAAGTTTTCAAGATACGAAAGGTTTCTGAAAGTCCGAGATTCGCCCCATAACAATTTTGAAACTCACGCCGCCATCTTAGTTATAGTAGACTCGCCACCATGCTCCTGCTCTCCCATTGGTTCCTGATGCTAGCCAAGCCCTGAGATCCTTCTCTCTAATTGGACAGCATCCCTCCCATCATGCATCTTCTATCTATCTTCTTCAGCCACTCCGCACCCGAAACTTTAAATTTTTTATGTGTTTTCATAAAGTTAAGTGTACGTACGTACGTTATCTGCCGTTTGTCCTCCTCCTCCTCTACCGCCACTTTCGGAGATAGCCTCACTCGAAAGGTAAGCTTCGACATTTTACGTTATTTCATTGTTTATAGGTCAATTTAGCTTTATTATGCAATTTAATGGGGTGTTTTTGGAGGGCTTGGAACGGATTAGCCATTTTACATGTAAAATGTGTTCCAAGATACGAAAAAGTCATTATACGAAGGCCGCCTCGGAATGGATTAATTTCGTATCTCGAGGTACCACTGTAGTTTATGCAACCAAGTCGCCAAAATTAGAACCCATGACAGTCATTGCATACAGTAGAACATGGCATGAACATATAGTAACCACTCCGGGAGTAACTCGATAAGTACCTTGGTCAAGAGTCCTTCTTATAGGGTTTGAACTAGCACCCTTTTGGTGCCTATCCTTGAGCTTTAACACTACACCACCCTAGATCGATGATTAAGCATTGCCTTCAGTCGATCCTTTTGAAGCGTCCAAATAGTCGTTTGAAAAGAAACAGTTCACCTATACTTATTTAACCAGTCCAGACAGGTAAAACAATGGCCTTGACCAGTCCCTCTCATTCCCAGACAGGAGCAAACACAAAGGAGCTATGTGTTACTACATCATCCCTAAGTTTCTAACCTGATACACATGACACTGCGGCTTCCCAACCATGATAAGCAGAGGTGAAGAAAACAGATTGTCCTCAGTCATCACCAAAGGTCACCTCCTACACGTATATGTTTTGGGTCACAACGGTCAGGGCAACTCTAGCATGGATAACACCGATTTGCAATGAGCAACTCTTGCAATTCAAAGTGATTGCAGTTCAAAGAGTTGGATTTATTCTGTTATTTTAAAAGCCTGTTAGAAGCCAGTTCAAAGAGGCAGTTAATTTTGGGAACATTGTAGGCAGGGCTTGACATTAACTCCTGCTAACCCAGCAAATGTGGGTGGAATTCAGCAGGGCTGTGTAACGCAGTCACTTCTACTAGCCTTATCGGTGGGTTGAATTTTATAATATATACATTTTTTGTCTTTTAAAAAGGCATCTAAAATAATAAACTAATTCCAATGTAGTTATGTCAAAACTATAGATTTTTTTGATACATTTAAACATGTCTGAAATGCTTCCAATACTAAATTTCAGCAGAACAGATACACGACACCTGCATTTTCTCTGTCTGTCTTCTGTACGATAGTGAGTTACACATAAACCGCCTCCCCTCACTTACTCATTTCATTTGTTCTGGATGAATATTGTTGGCATTACAGGGCTTGAATCTTGATGTGGGACTGCTTGTATTAACAATAAAGTCAAAATGCTGTTCTTGGCAAATATTCACAAAAACACATTCAGTTATTTTTTAAGTGAACGTAAACAGTTGAGAAAGAAAACGCACGTGTAACAGT
Organism: Rhodeus uyekii; assembly: GCA_037043235.1. Classification (NCBI taxonomy): domain Eukaryota; kingdom Metazoa; phylum Chordata; class Actinopteri; order Cypriniformes; family Acheilognathidae; genus Rhodeus; species Rhodeus uyekii. The sequence goes on along the minus strand of JAWRVZ010000020.1, from coordinate 3,281,608 downwards.
ATAATGGATCTGTGTGTCAGGCCTTAAAGTGACAGCAGCCTAATTAACCTAGCTTATGGAACATGAGAGTCAGTTGGTTGCTGATCTTGGCCACCGGTTCAGTCACACCAGCTGGTAGTTTGGCTAGTAACTCTCCTAAACATAGCTTTGACTTGTTTATGACCAACTTGAACCAGCAGAAAGAACCTAGCATCCCAGCCACCACCTTAAACTATTTTAAGCTTGATTTTCCCGGAACGTACTTTTACTTGCTTCCAGTTGGTGTAGCAAGAAAAGGTCATTGTGTTGGGCAGTGGTGGCAGGTTAATGGAGAAGAATTGTTTCAGTTTGCTAAGTGCTCTCCATAGGACAAGCCTTGATGAAAGCCTTTCAGACAGGTTGAATGGTGTCAGCTGTGGGCCTGGGCAATGCGAGGAGCCCAAGACATTAGATTATAGGGTAAAAGACAGACTTTATATCTACCTCACTGCTCTGTCCCTCAGGGATTGGCAGAACTTAGTCTAGATCCTCACAATCCCTATACCCAAAGACAAGAGATGAAGGGTGTGATGATGTACTTGAATGTGTGTTTAAGAGGGTCAGTGTGCCAGAGAAGAAATTAGATAGAATAACAGGAGCTTTGGCTCAGCAATTCTGGATAAAGCTTTTGCTAATGTGTTGGCGATGGGCCTTGTTTGGGAAATCTCTGAAGCTCTTTTCAATGTAGTTTCATAAGAAAGTGCAAAAGAAATGCGTTTTATTTGTTTACATGGGTAAATGAAGGCCAAATGAGTGTGAAGGATGAAGCCAGCCGGCAGGAACGAGGCAGATAGTTAATTACGGTAGGCTGAGCTTAGCAGTGTCTCAGGTTGCATTGTCTGGGTTTCTTTGTAGGAGCTGCTCTCTGGTGGGCTGCCATTTGCACTGTGAATAATCACAGTATGTGTGTGTGTGTGGTATGATGGGAGAGGCCTTTCAAAGGAGCCAAGGGAAAGAGGGTTTCTTCTATATGCCCTTTTTTTCTTTGTTTCTTTCCTCTTGGATGAGGGTTCAAAGAATGAGATCAGAGCAACACCTACAGGCCAGGTTTGCCATGCACTTGCGGCGAGAATGCATGTGCGTTACTGTGCGCAAACACACACACGGGGAAAGGCAGTACATATGAGAGGGAGGGGGGAAAAGTAACAACAAAGAATCTGAAACCTTTCAGAGGGGGCAGAAGAATCCCTTGTCTTTTCTACAGAATTGGGAGAGAGAGAAGAGATGAATGAGGAGGGAGAGGATTCATTTTTTCGAAAAGAGTGGAAACAAAACCTGTGGAGGAATAGCAGAAAGCAAGACAGAGTGTGAGAACGCAGAATCCTCCAGCCACAAAACCAATCCACTATCCCTCTGTCAGGAAGATGAAACGCAGAGGTGCTCTGGACTGTGAGGTAAATCTATACCTCAGACTTCCTCTGGTATCCTTCTGTATTGAGGGAAAGGAGAGTTTTGATGAAGCGTGGTTTGTTGTTTGGACATTAAGTACAGTGGAACAGGGAATTCTGTTTAATAAATAAGCAAGTAACGTCCCACACAGTATGTACCCTGGACATTAATGATACTTTCTGTATCATTTTCTGTATCATCTTTCTGTAATCATTTCGCAGCTTTATAAAGAATTGAAAGAAAAAAAACACTTCTCATAATAACGATGCACATGTGCGATGCGGAGAAAGATGACGAGGAGCAACAGGATCTAAACTGAAATGCTCTTTGTTCAAAAAGGAAACCAAAAACACTTTAAATGGGAACAGAAAAGGCACACGTGCAAATCCTGAAACTAAGAAGACTTGGTTAACAAGGAACCACGGAGAATGCATCCACACACAGCAACACAGACGACAAAGTCATCAACTCACAAAGACCAGGAAACACAAGAGGGTTTTATACACAAGGGAATGACGAACACCTGTGGAGACTAACGATGAAAGGTGCATGAAGGGCACGAGAGGAAACACAGAAGGGACCCGGAAATGAAACAACACCTGACATGACACACACGAAGTTACAATAGACCTTTCCGACAGGAAGTGTAACATTGACCTCACAGGAAGTGCACAGATGACATAACAAACAGGACTAAGGGTAACAACTACTACAGAAAAACGTCTGTAAATCAAACTAAAGCTTAGGGCACTTATCAAATCTTTAAAAGCTGAGATTTTATGTGGTTTTATTGAACCAAGACACTGTATTCCTTTACACACAAGCAGATTCAATGTCTCAGAGCGGTTTGGTTTAAGCAAACCTCATCTCTGAATATGCCGGGAGTTTAACGTGCATTTGGGAATACAAAGTATGCCAGTTGCATTTTATTTTCTTATTTGTGTATTTTTCAATAGTTTTGTGGTTTATAGCACTTTAGCACTTTTAGGTTTAGCACTTATAAATTAGGAAATTAAGACATGAGTATTGTAGTTTTACTACTAAAGGGTTTACTTAATATGATTCACAGTGAAATAGCATTACAATAGTAATATTATTTAAAATATAGGTAGAAAACAATTCAAAGTCCATTTTGTTCTGTTCAGTTAGGTAATTGAAAAGCTCTTAATATTTCATTCAAGATGCACCAAATGTATGCACTTCACTCTAATATGTACAAAATGTTTGACCAGAACATCATAAAGATTTGTGGTTTGGTTCTACAACCCTAACAACCACCTTACACCTTAACGACCATACTACTATGACAACTATTTTGGTAACACAGTAGCAGGTCATGCATGGTTAAAAAGCTAACATTTTCTTTACTAACAGTCTCCCTATGTCTCTGAGTAAACATGCATGTTGAGATGATGAAACGTATCAGCATCTGATACACATGCTTCATATAAAATGTTTTGAAAGCATCTGTTTATAACATTTTAACAGGGAATGTTCTAGTTATGCATTTGAGATATTCAAACACTCATGTTGCAAATTTGCACATTTGATTGAAATATTAGAAGCTGATGATTCATATCTAAAATCTGCACCACATTAAATAGCATATTTCTTCAGGTGCTAGCTTTGGCCTTCAGTATTTTTAACATTCAAAACAAAACTTCAATGTCAACTTGACATTAGTAAACTCAATTACTTGAGGAATTTCTCTAACAAGGCTGATGTTAGACAATAATGGACCAAAAGCTCATAAAAGAAGTTCTGAAGACATTTTTAAGACATGCACGCGCACACACACACACACACACACACACACACACAAAGACTAAATTATAGCTTCATAATGCATAGTCCACTTTCATTGCCATAGATTTAGCTAGTAAAAAATTGCACTCAGTAATAAAGCACTGATTTGACCGCCTCTTGCAATTTCTTTCCCTTTATCAAACAATGTCCAGAATTCAGATTCCTTGTTCTGAGATGAAACGAACGGCTGAGAAAGGGTAATTCTTGGCCAATTTCTAATTCATTACAAAAAATGGCATTCTATCTCCACAATCCAACTCAAAAGTAGCTAAATTGTAATAGTGGTCGAGTACAGTGCTTCATTCTGGGTTAACCTAATTCATAATATCTTATCACACTGCATGAATAAAATGGAGAGACGCTGAAGCTGTACTTTTACTCTTTTGAATAATGATGAGAAAGTAATTTGATGTTGAAATTCTCAAATCCATCCTCACTTGTTGCAGAAGGAGACCTCAAGACCCTGACTCACTCTGCATTACCCACAAACCCACCCGAAGCCTCGCGCTCTCCTCTTCCTGCCCAGACGGGTCATCTCTAATTCATCACTAAGGAGAGGAACTTTTTAAAAAATAAAAAGGAAATGTCACTCTAACAATCTCCAATGGAAACAGACAGCAGCACCTCAGGATGCATTTAAAAACACCACCGGAAAAACCATGCTGATGCAAAGAATGCATTGCTTTGCGAAGAGCTTTTATTGTGTGCTTTAGAGTTCATTTCGGGTGACCACACGCAGTGATCTCGTTGGTTTGACTTAATCATCAGAAAAAATAGGCAGCAACTCCACGATCTAAACAAAGTTGCCAGCACCAGCATTTTTGATCATTTACACTAAAATGTTCATGGCCGCCAGAATATTGTGTTGTAATCTCTGAACATGCAATATATCGAAAGAAAGAACAGGGCTTCTACTTTTACACACACAAAAAAACTTTTATTCTAGCTTTATACATTCTTTTTTATAAACACTTGTGTAAATGTGCGTAAGATTAATAAAAAAGCAATATTTTGAGCTGAGAAAATCAAATTTTTGAATTCAGAGTGATGATGAAAACACAGATGGAATCGATCGAGCCCATCAACACCCACAAAGCTTCACAGTCCTAAAGCTCGTCCTGGGTCCACATTTCACTCCGTAACATTAGGCAGTTTTGCATATATATGTTATTTTACATTTGTATATGATTGCATATGGTATCGATTGTTTCTGCTTCTTCTTTGCATGAGATTCAATCAGGAGATTATGTACTCATTCAGAAGATGTCATATCCCCTACCGTACAACAGTGAAAACACAGAAAGACAGAAAAATCCATCAATGGCAGGGAAAGCGTTAACAATAGTTTTAAAAAAAACGTAATCGAAAGTAATATGTAATGTATGATTTTGATTTAAAATACAAGATTTTACTATTCTAGATGTGCATCTTACAAGGTATTACTTGCTAGTTGTTTAAAATGTATACTCTAGCATTCCTGACATGCTTAATAACGAGAAAATAGCCAAGCTTAATTAAGCAGCTTACTCAAGGTCTATGAAAAAAGTCACAACATTATGCAAATAGAACGGAGGCTATATCGAACTGAGTCTGCTGTGAAGAGGGACGGCATCTAAACAATTAGAGCCAATAAAAGCGAATGGGAAATGAAAGATTAAATGGATATTTAAGATGCCAATAAATACATAATTGCTAAGAACTTCATGATAAGCCATTGGAGATGATAATCATACAGTGAGACAGGCTGAGTGAATGACTTGCGTGCTTCTACTGTGCTGTGCAAGGTTGAATAAGCTACTTAAAAACAATTCAAGGTAAGCACACATTGCATACGGTCAGACTAAATGAATCAACAACAAAACCATAAACATTACAAGATTATGCACTACTTGTAACATATCCATATGGCTCAAAAATCTTTGGTAAAAACATACATACACACAAATATATATATATATATATATATATATATATATATATATTAAAACTAGAGGGTTATTTACAAACAGCATTTGCCTCATAAAAAGGAATTGATTCAATAGACATCAACTATACAAATATATATATATATATATATATATATATATATATAAACAAAAAAAAACATTAAAGTTAAAAACAGAAGAAAAATAAGTTCCATTCAAAATATGAATTATAATATTATATCATTGATACTAAAATAATACTTATCTGGAGGGTTTAAAATAAAATAATTGTAATTTTTCTCCCTCTCATAATTATAATCTTCAAAACCTTTATCTGAAAAATTCTGCCAAATTAATAAAAAAAAAATCTCTAATATATATGTGTGTTTGTATATGTTTGTATATAGCTAGAAAAAAGACTAGCTTTCTATTAACTGTGTGTGTGTCTATTAATGTGCTCGAATAACAACAGAACCTCAGCATCAGTCTTGAAATCTGCCTGTCTCTTCATATAATCACTTCCTGCTAAAAGAGTAAAGGAGGGGAGAGAATTGGAAAACAGGCTCAGTGAAATAAGGAAAGAGGGCAGAGGTGCTACGATGGCGTAGCTTGAGAAAGTGAGCTAGATCAAGCCAGGGTCATGTGGGTGGCAAACTGGGGGGGGGGGGGGGGGGGGGGGTGGGGGTCAGGCTGAGCTGTAATAGACTGAAGCTCAAATGAATGAGTCTGTCAGGCAGAGCTCAGGCCTTGACTGACTGCTCCTTTCAACCCGCCAGCAGCCCAACATCCAACCCGGAGGCCCCTCCATGCAAGACGCCTTCCCTAATGATGATGCACGACTCTCGGTGCCACTGGCCCTTGAGGTGGTGGTGGTGCTCTCTGCAAGCTGGTGGGAAATGAGAAACTGCGACCACCTGAATTGCAAACAAGCAGCCGAACCTCTGTCACAGCCGTTTCAACGGGCCAAAGAAAGAGAAGAAGGGGGGGAAAGAGTGAAATGAATGCTGGCGGTTCGAGAAAATCGATTGTGAAAATTAATAAGTGAATTCCCCACAGTACGCCGGGCACCTCAAACATCTCATTCTCCTTTCTCGGCTCTTTCTTTTATTCCACTTCTCTCAGAAGCGAAAGGGAGAGGAATTTGAAACACCTCCCACACGCCTGTAGACAGTTCCACCAATACATTAACAAAAGAGCTGAATTTCAAAGACACTCAGCGTCCGCGTCTATGGAGACCGTAGCCCTCGTTTTATAAGGTTAGAGAAATCCTCATCTAACAACGTGGGTGTCATTTTCTCCTTTTTTATTCATTCACAATCCTTTTTTCATAGACATATTGTATTCAATAATCTCTCCTTGACTCCTGTGTCTACTCTTAACTCAAACAAAAAACCCAAAATATAGATTTATGAAGATGCATGCAGTTTACTGGAGTTAAGAGGCACTTTGGGGCTGGGTAAACAGACGGTACCTGTTCCTGACGCTCCAGCCACCGGTCCACCATGGGATGGTTGGCACTGAGGGAGGAGCGGGCGTTCTCCCTCTGAAACTGGGTAGCCCAGGGGGCACCATCACGCGGCAGACTGCGATACGCTTCAAGATCCTTACCCTGGAAAACAGTGCAGTTGATAAACTAATTTACTATTTACAACTGGTATTAAACTCACAAGTGACCATTCAAATTTTAAATGGAATAATGGGTTCCATTTAGCTTTCCTGTAGCTCAAACAGTAGAGAGTGGCGCTTGCAACGGCAAGGTCATGGGTTCGATTCCCAGGGAAAGCAAGAACTGATTAGAATGTCAATGTGTTTCTTGAATGCAATGCAATTTGGATAAAATCGTCTGCCAAATGCATACATGTAAATGGGTTAGGGTTATATTAGTGATTATTATAAATTATTGATTATGTACACCATTCGTTTTTTTGTTGTTGTTTGAAATTGATGTGCCTTCATAATTTTTTGTTCATGCTGTATTTATCAAAATAACTCATTAATATACCCTACATTTGTTCTTGTTCCAGAAGCCCTTCCACTCGGAAATACGTCACAATAGGGAAGAAAATACTGGCGCCACTTCAGTTGCATGCAAACTTTAAAGGGTTAGCTTACAAACACCCACAACTTTAATCCCATTTCACACAAATTATGGGGCAGACTGTTTATTAATAAAGGCTTCCTTTTGTGCATGTTCCTTGAAAAATACTTCTTTATGACCGTGTGATTTGTAAACTATAGTTTATAATATACTATATATACACATTTTAACGTTTATGCCGTGCTTTTCTGATGAAGTTAATTTCCTTGGTCTCATACAAAGCTGCTCTTGTGATATGAAGCACTCGAGTACGAGTTTAAAGACTTGTAGAAGCAAATAAAATGCCATAGTTGCTTCAGCAAAAGAGTTTTTACCTCACTTTTGCTTTTGTTAACACTGTTGGATAGTGTTTACTGTAGATGCTACATTATTTTTAAATACTCTAAAGCGTTAAGCTTTCAGCTCAACTCAGTGGGCATTTAATGTCAAGCAATATAATGTGGAATGATTGATAGTAAAACAACTGGATATGGAACATTTGAAATGCTGCTAAACATGCAAGAAGCAAAACAACATTTTTTCAGAAATGCTGTCATGAACATATTTTTACAGTGAGCCTAGGATGAGTTATCATCTTTTGTAAAACAGAAAAGAAGAACATTATGGTCCAAACCAAACTGATGCCAACTAACCTTCATTATATGGGAGAAAGAAAACGTGTGTGTGTGTGCGTGCGTGCGTGTGTTAAAAAGACGTTAACAATTAAACTAGCTGAGCTATTATACAAATGCTCTTATCCATTTTCACTGGCCACAATTTTGACATCAATACCATTGGGGAAAAACTGACATATGTTATTTCATAATTTGGCAACAGGAATATTAGGCTGCTTTCACTTTAAGACCTGATGCGCAGATCCATTATACTGTTGCAAATGCCAAACTACAACTAACTGTATTTATTGCTCGCCCAGACCATGATTTTGACATTATTTTTTGTGCAATTGACTTCATTGAAAAATCTCTATTTTTGACAACACTATTTAGGTTTATTTCAGATGCCTTTTTAAAAATGCTACAATTGAAAATGCTACAAAATCCACCCACATTTGGCAGGTTGGTGGGTGTTAATGTCAAGTCCTGAAAATGAAACAGATTAAACTCACTGTGCAATGGATAGCGTTCAAGGGAAGCTCATCTTGGATCCGAGCCCCACAATGATATCATTCAGTCCACCTAAATTTATAGGGCATGCTAATTTTATTTCTCACTAATAAGGAGCTCCATTACAAGCTACTAATTCACACCCTGTCTCTAATATTACACTGCATGTTTTCACAAAGGTGAAATCAAACGCCCTCTGGCAACGGAGCTCAAGTCAAATCTCCATTTGGAGAGTTTTTAGAGCAAACCTAAAAACAGGTTATCCTGTGACACAAGGGGCCTCAGCCTAGAAAGCCTACTGAGCACCGCTTCTCTTGGCTAATGACCTAGTCTGAACAACGAGTTTCCAGTTATAGCAAGAGCCAATTCACAATCGGACATAAAAGTGATCCCATGCAGTGTTGGAACACAAACTGATTTTGATGTTCTTGCATGGTAAAATAATCTATATAGGTATTCTCGACATTAAACAGCAGGATAAAAGAGAGGAGGAAGAGACACAGCGAGGAACTTGAAGAACAACAGGTCAAAGGCCCACAGGATGGGTGAGGAACTCATACAGTCGGCCTTCTGGATCAAGACTTCCTGTTGTGCTTGTTGCAGTGATCGAGGCATTGGCCTAACTTGACAAAGCCTCCAAATGTAACAGGAGGCCTACGAATTTCTTATAGTTCAGGAGACAAATGTTACAGTCCATACGAGAAAAGATGGAGGATCTAAAAGTCACTTAATAATTATCTACACTTTTGGCAGTGAACACTTTTATTATATTAACAATATTTTCTTGTCTGAATAAAAAATACATTATAATGCAATGTATACACATATTGATTGAAAAACATCTTTTATATTATACATATTTTTTCATTTAATAAATACGCCACAATAGGGAAGAAAAGACTGGCGCAACTTCCGTTTCATGCAAACTTTAAAGGCTTAGCTTACCCAAAAACGATCATATCATAACTATCACCAAAAACTTACAAACTGTATTCAAACAATCCGCTGCAGTTTACAGCTGAAATCAACAGTAGTGGCCGTAAAACACACAACTTTAATCCCATTTCACACAAATTATGGGGCAGACTATTGATTAATAAAAGCTTCTTTTTGTGCATTTTCCTTGAAAAATACCTCTTATGAACGTGTGATTTGTAAACTATAGTTTATATTATACTATACTATACATTTTAACGTTTACGCCGTGCTTTTCTGATAAAGTTAATTTCCTTGGTCTCATTCAAAGTTGCTCTTGTGATATGAAGCACTCGAGTACAAGTTTAAAGACTTGTAGAAGCAGATAAAATGCCATAGTTGCTTCTGCAAAAGAGTTTTTACCTCACTTTTGCTTTTGTTAACACCGTTGGATAGGGTTTACTGTAGATGCTACATTATTTTTAAATACTCTAGAGCGTTAAGCTTTCAGCTCAACTCAGTGGGCATTTAATGTCAAGCAATATAATGTGGAATAATTGATAGTAAAACAACTGGATATGGAAAATTTGAAAGTGCTGCTAAACATGCAAGAAGCAAAACAACATCATTTTTGAGCCTAGGATGAATGACCTTCTCCTTATATATAGGGAGCCTTACATTTAAGAAATAAGCACACCAAGGTTAGTTCAGGTTGTAAGAACTAGATACAAGTATAATTGTAAGGCTATCCATTTTAATTGTACCACAGTACATTTTTAAGGTCATTAAATAGAAATTTTGAGAGATAAAAAACTGAAATGTGCATATTGAATGAAATATTTATATTATTTTTGTCTTTATCTTGGACAGTCATTGACCCCCAGACCAGAGATACTAGGACAGATAAAATGAAACCGTTATATTCAAAAGTTGTCAAATGCATCCAAGAAAAACTATTTTCTGCATATATAAGCCCAAAGGCAAGATGCAAATATGATGCATTTCTTCTCAGTGCCATCTATTCTTACTTCAAGTTGAACTAACACCTTTATGTTCATTTCACGAATTCACTGGTGCTAAAATAGAGCACATTTATATTCACCCCACTGCTTATCGTCATCTGACAGTATCAACCAAAAACAGAGCATCCAAACACCTCAAGCTTTTCTTACGACATCCCAAAAAACAATCAAGAAATAAATGATCCGGTGCCGAATAAAAGGTAAAAATAACAGCTTAATTCTCCAGCTCTGCTAAAATGAGAGTGTGGTGTTTGGATTATGGAAGAAACCGACAAGCAAAGTGCTTTTAAACAGGATTACTAGTGAACACCATGAGACACGCTAATCTCATCGCGGGTTGCAGTGTCACATTCGGAGTACTCCATCTTCCCTCGCTCCCTCCCCTTTCCCCTTCTTTTAATTTGGAATATTGCTGTTTCAAAGCACTGAAGGCTTGTCATAGCGGCAAAAGAGCAACCATTTTGCAAAGATAATTGGCCTCTTTTTCATTGGCTGCCTTAGGGAGACTGGGGAGGAAAACAGAGAATCCGCCTCTCTTTGATTCATTTAAAGCCAAAGGCACTGACCATCGCAATGAGGCCAGAATCAAGAGGGATGCAACAAACAAAGAATGCAGATCCCATTCTTCCAACAGCAAAGACATATCCTTCCATAACCAAGAGAAGGATCCAGGTCAACAATGAACAGTGGAAACAGTCTAGAATATCTCAAGATGAATGAGAAAGAGTCCTACCATTGCTACAATTGGTGTAAAAAGAAAATCCTAAGCATAGACTTGCTGAGCCTGTAATGCATTCCAGGCCTGTCAGAGATATTATTATTAATACTATTATTATATGTCTGTAGTCATAATACACGGCTACAACATCTACAACATCATCATCATGGGTTCGATCCCAGGGCAAGCAAGAACTGATTCAATGTGTTCCTTGAATGCAATGTAAGTTGCTTTGGATAAAAGTGTCTGCCAAATGCAGAAATGTAAATGTAAATATGTCTTTAAGCAAGTTCAGAAAGACACTTTCCCTAACTCTGTCTGTTAAATTAATATTCTTTATGTTGCTTAACAATTGAACATGTTGGTTAAGTGATTGAAGAATAGAACAGAAACACTCACCTTTCGCTCTAGACTATTGGTTCCGCTGGTGGTGTTGGCTTTCATAAACCCTGCCGTGGTCGACCAGCGTGTGGGATTCTTACGAGACGGTTGTTCTGGCTGAAGCTGGGCTTCGGGAAGACCGACCAGGGCTGGATCACTACTACGGCGTACATGCAAGGGCATGTCTGAAACAGAGAGTTGAGAAAGATCTTGTTAACAGCGTATTTTCATGCATCTAACTCTACCCGTATGGCCACAGATAACAAACACGACACTTTGGCTCAGTTTCCTCGATTTTCTACAGAAAGACCCTTTTCAGTGTGACAGGGACACAGTAGTACATTTACGTCTGACACAAAGACAGTTCCTTTGAGCATTGCAAAGAAAGGCAGAGGCAATAGTACCATTTAGCTGGGCTTGTTCTGTGACACGCGCACACCACACATGCTTTTGAAAAGATGGGAGAGGCGAGACAGAGGTGTCCCTGTGCTGCTGAGCTGTAATGGGTTTGAACTGCAGGGCAGGTAGGGGGGGATTAGTCAGATACCGGTTCACACTTCCTGTCTCACAAAGCTCAGATCGCTGGTCTGCTTTTTAAGGATCTGTGCTTGTGATCGTGTACAAACTAGACTTATTTATACATCTTTTTACTTTTTGCAAACACTTTCTGTTAAGTCTGTATACTTAAAGACCCAAATAAAGTGCCTTTCTGGAACAACAAGGAGGCAGTAACACTGGGAAAAGCTTTTTCACTCGAGTAAACACGTTAATAGTGTGAGTTAATTTGTCAAATGTTGATATGTGTTTTTGAACAAAATGGTTGAACGGATGATTCAATGACTCCATCTTTTGCTGTTTCTTAGTCAGAAGGCTGTATCCTAGTAAGTTGCATCCCACGCCACTAAGGCCGGCTCAATTCGAAGGATCCTAGGAAGGCAGCCTTCTTTCACATCCTTCATTCAGAGTATTTTGAAGGATGTAACTGGTGTAACAGGTAAGAGTCAGTGAAAATTGTGTATAGAACGTGAAAAGACAGAATGCAAGCAGAATGAAACTCTTTGTTGGAATGCATTATTTTGGCATTCTTGGACTCGATCTGATTTGAGGAACATTTGAAATTTTGTATAATGCATCAAAGGAATAGCTCACCAATAAATGAGAACTCTATATACATGTATGTGTGTGTAGACTGGAGGAGAGAAAAATAAACACCCCAGGAAACCTCTACAAATGTCCCTGACAGAATCCATAGTAAGCCAGAAGCCATAGTAAGTGTGAAAGTAAAGTGTTCACATGTCATCTTCAGTGTCGACAGGCAGATTTACTGTTAGTGTCTTGCCACCTGGCAGAAGCTCTGAGCGGTAGAAATGTCTCAGCTCTCTTGTCTCTGGGTTTATGACTCGCTACGGGTGTATGTGGTACATCCATAACTAGATAGAGGAAGTTTATGATATAAACTTCAGTTGGCTTGAGAAAGCCTATTGTGAAAGTTAAATTTATTTGTAAAAGCTTAACAAGTTGTTTAAGTTTACAGATAGATAGATGGAAAGAATTAGATCTTGAGCATATATACACTTGTTAGTTATTGCTTTGCGTTGTTTCTAGGCAGTTACTAAGGTGTCGTTATGTTCTTTGATCATAATTTAATCTTTAATCAATTAATGATCAATTTTGCTAGCAAGATTTAATGTTAATTATCTTGTTGATAGCAAGATTTAGTATGAATTCCGAAGTCATTAGCAACATTTAACATAAATAAGCATGTTGCTGGCAAGAATTAGCTGAATTAGCATATTGGTAGCAAGATTTATTGTTAATTAACAAGTTGCTATCAAGATTTAGCATGATCTAGCATGTCACTAGTGAGAATTTGCGTGATCTAGCATGTTGCTAGCAAGATTTAACGTTAATTAACAAGACGCTATTGACATTTATTGTGAACTAACATGTCGCTAGTGAGATTTGTTAATTCGTAGGTCGCTTGTGAGATTTAGGCCACGTCCACACGATGCCGGCGCGTTCCCTATCCGATCTTTTTTTTCCTCGTTCAAAAAAAAATATCAGCGTCCACACGATACCACTGAAACCGACTGAATCCGGTGTAGTTTATATGCCAGACCAGTATGGGGCGCTGTAATTCTGCCACAGATAATACACTATACACAGAGAAGACGACCTTGAGCATGCGCATTGTTGTTGCTGTTCAGTGTTGCCAGATTGCTAGTTACCTTTTTGTCACGTCCGATCGGGAAAAAATGCATTGGGCTGGTTGATCAAATTTGGGATGGTTTTTGATGCATAAAATCGCTCAATATTTTTCATTATTTATAAGAGTACGCACTTTGGGCTGGTATTTTTTTAAATTGGAGGGTTTTAAGCTGTAGCTGCGCTGGAATCTTCAGTACAATCTGGCAACACTGTTGCTGTTACTGTGACGCAGCCGACACGTGATGTGATGACATCATCGGTAAACAAAAAAATATACGGATTGGCCGTCCACACGAGTCCGCAAGGGTGTCGGATTCAGATCTATCCACTTTAGGACCCGGTATCAAAAGAGAGCGGATTCAGTCTCCCAAATCGCCGGATCAGTGTGGACGGAACGCCAATCCGATAAGAAATGTGTGCGGATGCAGTGATCCGCGTCTCCGTGTGGACGGGTCCTTAACATGAGTTAACATGTCACTGACGAGAATGAATGTTATTTAACAAGTCACTAGTGAGATTTAATGTTTTAAAGAACACAAGAGTCAGTTGACGCAGAGACTGGAGGTTATTGATGATTCAGCTGAACAGTGAGTGGTCTGAAATATCAAAGAATAATAATGAATATTAAATATTAATCTAAAATAAACAACATTTACATTGGTAATAAACATGAGTAATTAATTAATTGATTACAGAAGTGTTGCAATACTTGGTTAGTGCACAAAATGGCATCTAGGGAACATACATGGAGTTTTTTCATCATGAGGGATCATCGGTGTTGTAACGAAATACCAAAAAATAAATAACAATGCTTTTTGATCCCCAAAGTGTTGAAAATTGCAATTAGTTTATAAAAATGTTTACGGTTTAATTACAACCTTGGCTTTTAACGGTCAGTTTTCACTAATGTGAATACTTTGTTTTATTTCTATTTTAAAGATGTAATTAAGCATTATTAATATAGTCTTACCACTTTCTAAACAGACTGCAGTTCCACTGCATATATATGGAGCCCTTTATACATTTATTTACTATATAAATGTGTGTATAGATAGATATGTATGTGTGTGTATATATATATATATATATGTATATGTATATATATATATATATGTATGTGTATAAAGCCTTTCTTCATGTGAAATAAAATAACTTAAATATTAGTATTTCTTAAATAATTCCTGCTAAAGTACAATGAGGAGAGTAATGCTGTTTTTTCTAATCTCAAGCAGTTTTCAGATTGAATTGATCTGCCATGTCAGACTTCAGTTCAACACGGCAATTATAGCAGATAAATGAATCAACGCAATGTAATATTTGTATAAAGCCTTCCTCCATGGGAAACAAAATAACTTAAATATTAGTATTTTTAAAATAATTCCTGCTCATGTAATGCAGCAGAGTAATGCATTTTTTTTTAACTCAAGCAGTTTACAGTTTGAAGCGATCTGCCATCGTTTTTGCATCCTTTTAAATACCTTATTTCATTTATTGTTTAAGTGTTCACAAAACATCGATCTATCAGCGAATCTGCTCAGGAAACGCGTTTGAACTCGAGAACAGGAGTCAGACTTTAGTTAAAAGCAGATAAAAGAATTAACACAATGTAACTATATACTCGAGAATTAGTTATAAATAACTTTGACTGTTAGACGCTGCATTTGAAGAGAGTCAGCGCGCGCGCTGCTCAGGGAAGCCGTTTACATGTGTCTTCCCCGTGCAAACACGAGCGAGAGTCAGAATTCGGCAATAAAGTACATAAATGAGCGCTATAAATAAACTTAGGCGATTAGACGGTTATGCTTTGGCGCGAGTCCAGGAGGACGCGCGTTTAAACTTCACTTACCTTTCCTATAGTATCATAGTGCTCAACAGCGAAAATCCTTTGCCGAGTAAAGACGAATGAGAGTCAGAATTTGGCCATATAAGTGCATAAATCTTCAAGGAAATACGCTGCAGCGGTTACTTGATAATCGGAAACAATTTCCGTTTGATCATAAACTCTCTCACATAAATCTATTTTAGGAGATTATGATTTCTATCTCCAGCAGTAATGGCGTCTTTGAAAAGCTTTGAGGCTTTGAATTGCAGCGCTCTGATTCGTTCAAACTTCAGTGCTCTCACTGACAGGGGTGTAATTTTGTGATATTATGAATGTAAAATAGAGAGATTTAACTTACTAATTAAAGTAAAAAATCGATTGTAGACCTGCAAGTTTTTTTTCAGGATTTAAAAAAATAAAATGCATGCCCATTTGAATGGACATGTTCACACAAACTGTATTGAAATGTTTTATATATCAGGTGTAATGTTGTGATGTTACCAACAGATGGAGTGGACGCTCTATCTAAAATTCAGTTTTCACTTCATTAGTGAAAGTCTATGGAGATTTTATGACTTTAATCTTCAGTTTTATCAAAAATCATAAGTCTGATCAGTCTGAAAAGGGATAGCAACTCAAGTCAGAACAGGTCTGAAGTCTGAGCAGAGTTTAGTGGTTGTAGCTTTAAAGCTCTAGGAGGAGATGCATTGAGAATTTTAGGTAAGAATAATAATAATAATAATAATAATAATAATAATAAGTTTAGATACAATATCACTAAGTTGGCTTTCTCAAGCCAACTTAATTATGCAAATGTCACAGCAACCACCTGTCATCCCTCGACAATGTCCTGCCACAGCATATGCCCATATTGAGACTACCATCTGACACCGTACGCATGCATATGTAGCTCACAGGAAGTCCCAATATTACAGACATAGAATGTTTCGCTCACTCGGGCCACAACTCACCACACGCAGTCCCAAAGAAAACAGAGCCGTGAAATCCCAACAGCCCGAGGCCAGACCAAGGGAAGCCCTATTATTCAATTACAAACTCAACCCAATAATGATCTTTAATACACTTTCTTTTGTCAGTGGTCAGTCCACATTCAGTTTATGGCTCTAATGACGAAGTGTAACTGTAACCTATGTCTGTGATTACATTCAATAATTAGCTTGAGGCCAAGATGGCTCAAAATGCACAGAGATGGGTCTCAAGAAAAAAAGTAAAAGATCAAATGACATCCAAATACGTTGACTAGGCCTACATGGAATTACATTATATATTACTAACGTCAAACAAGAAGTGACATGCAGACTGCAGATAATGGGAGCGGAAACTAATGGGGCTTTCAGAGAAGAACGCAACAAAGGCAAAAAAAATTGTTTTACTGAATGTGACACGGTTGTTAAATTTGGCCAAATTACATCTGATCAGTGGCATCAAAAATCTCTGCAGAAGTACAAGGGAAGCCAAAAAATGCCTGTGGAACCCATTACAGAGAAAGCCGGGAAATGCTGGGAAAAGCACCAATTTTGGACAAATATTAAAAAATCATGTTGATGATGAGGCCTGAACAAATTCATATGGAACTTCTCTACAAACATCATACTTTCCCGTCCCATTTTCTTTCTGTTTTTAGTTCCCAATTTGACCACAGCAGATTTCTTTGAACATTTTCTGGGAGCAGGTGGTTGCTCATCTGATGCATGCGTTCATATCCTTATTTGATTTTGTTAAGAATCTAATCACAAAATCTTCTAAAAGAATAAAACCACATGCTCATCTGCAACATGTTTCGTTATTATACTAATTTGCTCAATACGGGAGAAATGTTTTTCTTTTCCCAGCAAAGATGTTCTGCAAAATTAGTCTAACTACACTGCACTAAAAAACAAGGGAACACTTAATCACGACAGTATAACAACATGTCAAATAAACGTTAGGGATTTCAATCGGTCCAATTAGTAAGAATAAGTGATTGTGAATCAGTTTCACCTGTTTTGGTGCAAATGAAAGTGACAACAGGTACACCGGAGAAGAAACAGTGAGACATGCCTCTAAAAGTGAGAATAAGTCTCCTTATTCTTACCGACTGATTTGTCTTTAGTCTGTTGCGTGAGGCAGAACCTGCAACCCAGTCAGGTTGCACAGGCAGTCTTGATCCTCCAGGTTGGCAGATCCATACGTGCCGTTGCAAGGAGGTTTGGTGCGAAGGAGATACCCGGAGACAGGCCATTACACGAGGTGAGGTACAGGGACATAGAAGGGCAACAACCCAGCAGCAGTATCTGCTGGTATCTGCTCTTTTGTGAGAGGAGGAACAGGAGGAGCACTGCCAGAGCCTCCAGCAGACTCCTGGTGTGCGTGTTTCTGAACAAATTGTTTCAGTCTATTGGAGGGTCGCACAGACCTCCAGGTGCTGGACAATCGCTCCCTTACTGCTGTCAGGTGCCAGGATGAAATCCTCAGAGCCTTTGCATGATAATGCCCGGCTAGAGTGTGTAGGCGGTTTTTATATGACTGAATGGTATCGATGCCATTGACTGGCGCTCATGTTCCCTCTTTGGAGCATCCGAAGCCTCCAAGTAGCATCACAGACTGTCCAGGAGCCACTGATGTCCTGATCTACACAGTCCGCCATCTCATTAGGAATATGTCCAGATGTTGGCATGAGCGCATGCAGGCATGTGGGGGCCAAACACACGACTGACTTACATTATGAGTTGCTATGATTCACACAAGTAGGATCAGCCTGTAACTTTAGCTTTTTACATTGATTTTTGGTATGGTTTTGAATCCAGTCCTCAATGTGTTGATGATTATGGTTTCTATTGACTATTGTCACATAATTTTGCTCTTAACATTTCTAGAATACATCTAAATATTTTGAAACTGAAAATTTTGTTTATTGAGATCCAGTGTGTTATTAAAGTGATCCGTTCATTTTTTGAGCAGTGTATTTACATGCAAAGCCAAAAGTCTCTCATTTGATTTCTCTATCAATACATCCACTGACTCAAGCAACCAATCAACTTTCTCATGCACAAAAGATATTCATGAGTTTCAAATAGTTCTGCATATGTTAATATGAGTTTCTTTCTGCATATTTTTCTAACCCGGCCATTTTTAGAAGTATAATGAAAGCATGGACTTCAGAAAGCATGTGATGCTGCTCTGACAATATTGCTTTTGTTGAACAGACCATCTAGTAAGTACACATAGAGGACACACAACCCCATTTTATCCCTTTCTCCCTCTTGAGCCACTCCAGCCAATATGGGTTCCTAATGTGTGATCGGATTAGCTTTCCTCGACTAGAAATTGGCTTCCCCTACGTTTTAATAACCAAGACGACCACTTAAAGGCCTGTACCCATCGATCTCAGGTGTGTTAGGGGTATGGCCAGGGCCTCTAATGAGACCAAGCACCAATTTCAGCTCTCCATGGAGGATTATGAATAGAGGGGGAAACACAGGCCCAGCAAATAACCTAGACACCAAAGATGGGGTTAAACCCACCAGGGACACCCTCTCAGACATCATATTTACATCTCTAATCCACCGCCTCTCGTTGAGGGCCAAGATTTGTGGATTAGTCCGGAATCGAAGTCTCTGAACGATCCAACACAAAGCGTTCATTCACAACCATGAGCCTTACTCTAAAATCCACTCTCTTGAAATGTAGATCCAACTAACTGAGACAGGTTATCTTCCGCATCATAACGTCTCTACCTTTAACTTGTTCTTCTATAAACCTTGCGTTTTCTGCTTCGATGAGTTGGCACTAATAACATGCAATTTACTTCAGATTTTTCAAACACAGTGCTCTCTAATATATTACTGCTTCCAATCATTTAAATTGCCCGTGTGTCCATTTTGTCCTTGCGGGCCGGTTACCTGCCAAAGGAAAGTGTCCCTGACTGGCTGCCAGTAGTGGGTAATGGAGAGGACGGGGAACACTGAGGAATACTGATTAAGGCTGGAGAAGAGGACACTATGATGAGCAGAAGCAGGTAGGCCAAGGCTGCAATTCCCATTTCATCTTTTCTCCCCTCTGTCGCCTTTCATATGTTGCAAATTAAATGATTGGCTAAATCACGCATAATTTTATGGATTTTTTTGGATGTTACAAATACGACCTTGGTTTTCTGATGAATAAATATTCTGTGCTTCAAGGACTGACCAGCGTCTGAACGTTTAGAGGGCCGAGGACTCTAATTGAAGGGGCTGAGTTAATAAAATATGAAATTATTTCTTTGCTGGAACACTTTTTAAAGAGTCTAGTGTCACCAGAGCATCCATATTGATATCTCTGGAGGTTTAGGCAGGGACCTCTTTCAACTATAGCTCAACCTACATTTGCATTTGCCACAAGGGTCCAAAAAGTCTTCCTAAAGGAGGTAGCTTAACTTCTGAAGAAATGTATCTTTATTGCATTGGAGCGCTGTAAAAGTGTACAAAAGGAATATCTTGGAATTGTTTAAAAAGCAAGACTGCTGCACACTGAATAGTGGGAAAATCTCAATTTAGAAGCAGATAATCTGGAGTAGATCTGAACAAGATAGTTTCAGTTTTGTATAGACTGCTGATTATTTGTTTTCTCTCGGGAAGAACGTAGGAGGACTGTAGTGACATGCTTGGAGGACTTTGAGGCAGATGTAGAGAAAGAGTGAGTGTCCAGCTTGGGTGCTGGAGAATTGTGACTGGGAAGCATCTGTGCGGTTCGACACGGTGGAAAGTGAGAGGTTCCAGTCTGCAGACGTAAAAGTGAGAGTGGTGATAACAAACCACCTTAAACAACTACGAGCGTGAAAAATACGATCGATTTACATACAGTGAAACTGAGAGAAAGACACTGAAGCTGAAAGCAACTTACGGACACAACTGTAACAATTCAACCCTCAACATTATGTTTTAGTCCTTTGAAAATATTAATGTTTATTATTACGTTTCATTTTTTTTGTATGTCTATATAGCTTTCATCCACTTTTATCCTAAAAGTTCAAGTTATTTTAGTACATCAAGTTGAGTAAGTTAAGCAAGCAAAAAAAAAAAAAGAGAAATGCTCCTTTAGGAAACTTTGGCATTTTTTTCTTTTTCTTTTTACATTTCTTTATTTTAGATGCCCGAATGCAAAGTAATCTTACACAATGACTTAACAGAAGATGTGCTTTATAAATCTTACTGAGAAGAAGCACCGCAAAGTCAGACATAAATCAATACTGTAGAAAGAAAAGAAAGGAACAGCAATGCTTTCTCTGGCTCTCTGAAGGGCAACAAATATGCAGTATAAATGTTAACAACACTTAGCAAGCTGGGAGGATCTGCATTAAACTGAAACATCTACTAGAGTTATTACTGCTTCCAGATTTAGATGAGAACGACACAAGGAGGAGGACTGATATAAGCAAGGGTAAAGTGCAAGGAGTACGTACATAAAAGGGATAGGGAAAGGAGGAAGGACTGGAAACTCAAGCCGGGATTTCATGAAATGAATCCTGACTCATCTGGGTCGACGTTTCCCACATGGTGGGGACAGCAATCAGAGTTGTACGGAGGAAAGCAATTAACTGAACGCCGAGTGGCAACACCCCAGTGTCACCACCAGGCTAGTGGAGAGAAATAAGAGCAGAAGTCCCTGGAGGAGTGCTAATCAGCTAACCAAACATTTCTGCTGAGCTATAACTAGCCACAGCTCCCCTAATGTAAATACCATGGAAGCATTCCCTCAACGCTACAGCGACCTTGACGGAAAATTCGATATGCCAGCTACAGTACTACTGTCAGTCAAAAACACAAACATTCCCTGTGTTTCAAAATAGAAGGAATCAGGCTTTCCTGTAGCTCAATCAGTAGAGCATTGGTGTTTACAACGCCAGGGTCATGGGTTCGATCCCACAGAAAGCAAGAACTGATTCAATGTGTTCCTTGAATGCAATGTAAGTCGCTTTGGATAAAAGCATCTCCCAAATGCAGAAATGTAAAATGGAATCAATGCAATTCAAAGTCAACATGAATTGCCGCATGCAATTATTTTTATTTGCATACTCAAAAATGTTTGTAAGTGAAATTGGATATTCAGAGAAAAATAATATAGGGGGAAATGCATTTAGATACAGTGAGAAGCAATGCCTAAATATGAATTTTAAATAATATACACTACCATCTAACGGTTTGTGTTGAGTATTAGGACACAGTCAAGCCATTTATTGTGTCACAAAAGATTCCTATTTCAAACAAATGTTATTTTATTAAAACTAGAGAATAATAAAATGTATCACGGTATCCCCAAAATATGAACTGTTTTTTAACATTGATAATAAACAGAAATGTTTCTTGAGCATCTAAATTTAGCTTTGATCAAAGGTATAAATTACAGTTTACAATATTTTCAAAAAATAAAACACTTAATTGTTAACAAAAAATGTTTTACTGTTTTTTGGATCAAATAAATGCATCCTTTTTCACTAACATGTACAACATCACAAATTCTTCTTCACAATTGTTCTTCAAAATGGACAATCATTTTCAGTGGTAAGTAAAGTTGTTGATAAAAAAAAATTTTTTTCAATTTTGTCACCACTAGGGATGCAAAAACACATATAGATGCTTTAAGCGAAGTGGAGATTTTCCAAACAAAACCAAAGAGTTACAGGGCAGAAGAATCTGGAAAGGTCACTTCGGGTCAGACAAGTGTGTGCTTATCTGTGACAGAAACAATTAAAAAGGAACAAAACGTACTCGAAGATAAGCAAAGACTTCACTTTTCCCACGCTCCACAATAGTATATGACAACGTTTGTGTGACATGTTCAAATCCACTGGTGTTTAAAACTTTCCTCACCAGCTCCTATAGCCTCTTTCTGTGCACCACATGAAAGCTTAGCAGCAGCTCAAATACGGTCTCTTGATATGATCATCTTTGTGGTCTTACAGTTGATTACTTATTGAACTGTCATGAATAGCCAATTACAATAATTCCAACCCCTCTGTGTTAGTCAAAACCACATGTTTGGAAGCACAGAGGGGAACGGAGGAACAATGAAAGAGGGAGAGGTGGGAAATATCCAACTGTACTGCTGACAAAAAGAAAATCCACAGATGAAAAGTACAAATACAAAGACAAATGCTTGGTTCAGACACACAGGCGTTAGTTTAATGAGCAGATGTTATAGTTTGGAAGGAGATAATGTTTCAATCTGTTCTGAGATTACACCCTTGAAGTTTCTATTGCAAATGGCATTTTAGCCAGTATTTGGAGCGTGAAGGAGCGCTGACAGGGAAAGGGAAAGATAGGAAATATGACTTTGATGTTGTGTTAATGCCAAGTCTCAAGCATAAAATAAGAAGTTGCTTGACTTCTTCAAAAATTCAACAGACTTAATTCTTAACAGTTATTTTCAACATAACGTCATTTTTAATACATGTATTAAAGCAAAAATGATAGAGAAACATTTATAGAGTAATGAATGTACAACGAAATTCTATGGCAGGCAAGAGGAGCAGAAAATCTAAAAGTAATCATGCTAAAGCACTTAGGTCATGTATTTTGGGTGGAATGTTTGCTATTTGAATAGTTGAGCAGCTGTTTAAGGGTGTGTTCACACTCGGCATGTTTAGATGGATTAAAATGAACTCTGGTGTGATTGCTCTGTTCGTGTGCTTCAGTTGAATAAGTGTGAACGCTGCCATCACTGGTGCCAACAATCGAGACGTTGAAAAGATGCGTTTCTGTCCGTTTCCAAACAAACTCTGCTGCGGTTCGAATGAAATATGAACGCAACAGACCAAAGACATGTAACGGAACCAAAATTGGCACATTATGTCACAAGATGCGACCCTAAAAAGGACAGAATCGCAGTTCGGTACAGGCGTCAGAACGGCGTCTCCTTGTAGCAGATCTTGGTTTGTGTTTGTGATGGAGGGATTCCTGAGGCTGCTTTGACTCCTTTACACATTTTATGAGTTCTCAGCTGGTCAAAACACCATCATATGTAGCTACACACTTACAACGAGAGCATTTATCCAAGAACGCAGCATTGTTTTCAATGTTCGGTAAGTTCAGTCGCAACATAAACATAATACAAGCCGACAAATCAGGTTGTGAACATTACCTTATTCCTTTAGGTTCGGTGTTAAAATGCCAATGTGAACGCTAAGTGGACATGAACTTTTTTTATTTTTTTGTCTTTTCAAAAAAAAAAAACTTGTGAAAACTTCTTGGTTTTAGCAACAGTATGTATACTGTTACTAAAACCAAGAAGTTTTCACAAGTTTTGTTGTCCCATAAAACCAATAATTCAGGTACTGGTATCAAACACAGACTCCCAGTGAAGCACAAATACAATCAATCACTATGGGTTGTGCATATGCATATTTTCATGTATAACAAAATGGAGGAAGTTAATAGAAAAAAGTGTCCAATATTCAATAATCAGTCAATGGCAAAGTGTCCCTAAACAGAATTGCAATAAACAGAGAGTGCTGTCACACTTCATCCGCTAAACTCAACAATTTTTATCCAAACCATGTCTTCTAGCATCCACAATAATTGCTGAAAACTTCACGCAAAAAGCTTCTGAAGAAAAACTTCAGAAGCCCAAAACGATAATATTCTCCTCATTCTTGTTGAAACTCAAAACATAGTTCAATCTTTCCCGAGCAGCCTCAAATCCCGTGTGCACATCGACAAAATCAACAACCACAAAATGGTCGAAGAAGAATGTTTCCACAAGATCAAAGCAACAATTCGCGAGCCAAAGAAAGCACTCGCCTTAACAATCTGTTGGCCCCATTATTTTTTTCTTAAACGTATCAGTAAAGATCTGGCCATAGGGTGAGTTCACCTATGATAGAATGCTATAATAAAACGGGAGGGTTTGCACAAAGCCTAAAACAAACAGCAGTTAAGAGTTTCCCGAGCAAGACATCTTACTCCCAGGAAATTCCAGCGAGGTTTACATGGACTTTCTCATGTGTAGCGGCCGCTCCATCTTATGAGGTTGACAATATGTGGGTTGAGTCACCTACTCTTGCAATTCCTCTTTCTCTCACTGTCAACTTAGCTAGTAAAAGATGGAGCATTTCATTAGTGAGACATATTTCAAACACAAGGTCGCTGATCTTTAGAGTGCTGTACTTCTCTTTATTTTTGCCTTTATTCAACATGGCTTTGTGCTCTTGACACGTGACATCCCTCCGGCCCTCATTGTTTTTTGACTTTGCGTAGGTGGCTTGTGGTTAGTGAGGGAAACACAGCCTCCAGACATGAGCTGCAAAACACCATTCCTGAGACTCATTGATGCCGGGATGAGCCCGAGGCTACGGCCATCCAGACTCAACCGCGCATGCAAATCAACTCACCAATTTACTAACATTTGACAAGACAAGCAATGATACGGTACTGAGCCCACACTAAAAATGCTTGTACACTCTGTGTGAGCGCTTGACGGAAAGCAAGATCTTTCATAAGAGAAGAGTTAGTTTGAAATCAAAGACAACATTCTCTCAATCTTGTATTTTATCTCCATAGAAATGATTGGAATTGTGTTCAGGGCATTATCAATAACATTAAACAAAATAAAAAGAAATAATTATTTTATTTCAGCGAAATTAGAAAACTTTTCAGAATCTTCGTTAATGTACATAAAGACTTCATCCTAGTCTATAAGACTGTACGTTTTAATATTCAAGACTAATATTAAATATAGCGTTCTAATTGTATTAGTTAGAAGGCAGACGTATATTTTCTTTTGAGCTCAGCATAATTTATGGATAATCTGTATTTTATTTTTTTTCTAGAATAGAGATCATGATTCTCCCCCGATTCTGATTAAAATAATATGTAATTTACTTGTGGTTTTGACAAAATGTTCTATTTAATGTATAAATGAGTCTATTTACAAATGGCTGAAATGTTATAAAAGAGTCAATAAAAAAAAAAAAAAATTGTTTCATCTAGTCACGAGTCGACACCTACTGGCACAATGTAACGTATACTATTTTTATTTCAATGAAATGGTTTCAAATGTCAGTAACTCATTTTGATCAGGGCTGCCACAACAATCTATAAGAAACTTTTATCCCAATACTTTCGTTATGTTTCGAGATTGCAATACATATGTAACTATAGTATGTATTTTTGTATGTCATGTTCGTACCAGACGAGCCCCCACCCCCACTTCTGCGATCCGTGACCTTTCAAAATCCTTATCTTTCATCTTTATCCAGTAAATCACAAACAACCGAAACAATCATGGGGCCTTTAATCGTTCTTGTGGACAACGGGGTGCCTTGGAGAATCAATCACTTTCTGTTCTTAGCAAACTCTCGAAACACCTTAATAGATGTGTTGCCCAAATTCAGACTTGGACACGGATCATTTCCATTTTAATATGAGAGTGTTAAAAGGCTAATATGTCATTTTAATTGCGGGGCTGTTGTTCAAAAGCATGGAAAGACAGAAACAAAGTTTGGAAACTGGCAGACCCAATTTTCTGCAAAGCATATCCAGGCGAGGCTGAATAGGAAACGGAGTGTGCCGTAATCTAATCACAGATCATTAGCAGATTAATGAGAGGTCTGATTAAGCTGATCCCCCGTTCTGATCATCGTATGAAAAAATGTGTAGAAAACTTTCAAAGAGCAAAGTAGACATGTTCACTATAAACTCTAATGAACTCCAGAGTTTTGACAACTGACGTTTGTGCGTGTTTTTCTCAACATACAAGCACAAATTATGTGGGTGTTTTATTCTGACAGCACCATGGGAATTGGCAGAACTAAAGCGAGTTTGTATTCACAAAGTTGATCCCACTGAAGTGAACGTCGCTTTGTAGTCAGTCTTTGAATTAGGGACTTGAAATGCAACGTGCGCGATGAATGCAGATGACATTGCTAATGATCGTCCACGTGTCTCTGCTGAAGAGCTGAGCCAGGTGCTTAACAGACTGCTGCACTTTGTGCCAGTTTCTTTCACAGGCGATGACTTAGCATGTTAGCACTGTAGAGAACAGGGGAGAGCAGAAGCTAAGGGGTGAAATGGAGGAGGAAACATGCAATGATACAAAGAGGGACAGAGATCAATGGCAACATCAAGAGTGTTTGCGAGGTTAGTGCAGACGGTCGCGCAAAACAACTTTGGATAATGACTTTAAAAGAATTACAACAGACAAAACAAGACTGTTTTAATCTTTAATCACCGTTTTGAGAGATGAAGGGAAAAACGTGAGCGTTGTTTACCTGTACAAAAAAATATAATAATCAGCTGAGTGGCTCATTGGTAGTCTAATGCATTTGAATGGCACTTTTCACAGTACACGTCATTTCAAAGCAGTTTTACAGAAAATCATGTCAATGTCGATGTTTACAATAACTTCATGCCTCATGTTGTATTTAGTGTATTACTGCTGGGCAATAGTATTGTTACATTTTACGAAGACACAACCAATCAAGCAGTTGAAATTTGCAATAACGCCATAAGTATGAGGATAACGTTGGCAACTTCATATTATAAATAATATAGTTACATGTTGTGATGAAAACAAATCAGGCAGGTGAAATTTCCTAAGCAGTATTGCTATACGTGAGCGTACAATATGCATGCAAATTAAGTTGGATAATAAATATCTCAACTGCTCTACTGTTTATATAGTTGCAAAAAGTAAACAATATCATCATACAGCTCTATGCATACGTGTGTGAGTGTGTGTGTGTGTGTTTAGAGCTGTATGATAATATAGTTATGTATATGCATATATTATTTATGCATGTATTATTTATACATATAGACACACACACACACACACACACTTTAGGGATATCAAGCTGTCCAAATAAGAAGCATAAGTGACTATGAATCAGTTTCACCTGCTTTGGTGCAACAGTGAGACAACACCCAAAAAGAGAATGATTTTGTAGGAGGTGGTAACAGAGTTTAGTTATGTCTTGTTACTGTCTGTTGCATGAGGCGGTAACCTGGATCCCAATCAAGATGCACAGGCAGTCCTGCTCCTCCACGATGGCACATCCATATATGTCGCCGCAAGGAGGTTTGGTGTTTCTCCCAGCATAGATTCAAGAGCATGGAGGAGATGCTGGGAAACATGCCATGACATGAGGAGAGCTGGACAGGGACGTAGATGGGCAAGAACCCAACGGCAGGACCAGAAACAGACTTCATGAGGACGGTATGAGGGCCTGACATCCTCTGGTGGGACCTGTGCTCACAGCTCAGCTCAGCGCCGTGTGTGTGTGTGTGTGTGTGTGTGTGTGTGTGTGTGTGTGTGTGTGTGTGTGTGTGTGTGTGTGTGTATTAGAGCTGCATCTAACGATTACTTAATGTATTTTATTTTTGACGATTAATGTGTTGATTATTTTTCTGATTAGTCGACTAATCTATCGACTACTTTCCCGATTAAACTAACGTTTTTGAGGGGCTTGGAGGAGGGTTAATACTTTGGATATCTTTCAGATAAATAAGTACAATGTCTACCATTTGTATTTTCAATATTAAATAAATAAATAAATAAAAACTTGACTGGCACTAAACTTGCTTGTCATTTGTCACAACTATTCGCTGTTCAAGTATTTAACTATTCACTATATATATATAAAAAATTTGAAAGGGTGCCAATAATTTTGTCCAGTCCATTTCTGGAGTTTTGTGTTAAATTATGTAAAATTAGTTTTTTTTACCTCGTTTTTTTTGTTTTGTTCCAATACACACAAAGGGAATAAACATGTGTATAGCAAAACGTGAGTTATACTGGATTTTCCGGAAAAATTTCAGGAGTGCCAACAATTTTGGCCATGACTATATGTGTATGTGTGTGTGTGTGTGTGTGTGTGTGTGTTATATATATATATATATATAGACACACATATACACACACACATAAAATAATATGCACAATTAAATATTTACTATTGAAAGACATATACAATATCGTGGATATAGTTGTTGTATTCTTGGAAATTCCATGGTATGTAAATATGCAAATCATTCAATACTACAAAATATATCGAAGCAGTACAGTAGAGATTACAATCTGGTACCATCATGACACCATTATAGCATTTATGAAACTTGCCTAAAAAAAATCCAACTTTACTTTCACTTTACTGTTTTACATGCACTCTCTGTAGTGAACCAGTCTTGTTCACAAATTACTTTTTTGTTTTTCCTCGCTGCAGTTGTCACACC
Source organism: Rhodeus uyekii (assembly GCA_037043235.1). Classification (NCBI taxonomy): domain Eukaryota; kingdom Metazoa; phylum Chordata; class Actinopteri; order Cypriniformes; family Acheilognathidae; genus Rhodeus; species Rhodeus uyekii. Next base: position 3,252,995 of record JAWRVZ010000020.1, on the reverse strand, counting down.
TCATTAAATAATTGTCCCCCCTGTTTTACAGTACAAATGGTTACAATTATCAGCCATAATAAGCTTTGGATTAATCTGTGGCACTTTTATAGTTCTATGACTAATAGTCTGAATTAGGCAAGCTTTCCGCCCACTCCCGTGTCAAGGCTCCGCCCCTCCCTGCGTGCTCATTTGTGTAATAGTCACTAATGGAGCAGGGTGGCGTGATGAAGAGATGACACAGCTAATAAACCACTGCTCCAACGCGCTCCCAAAAAGGCACAACAAAGAGCAAAAAAGTCACTTTGTGCAATGCCACTGGCATGCAGCTTGATTTTAGCAGGGTGTTTTCAGGGCATTTCAATGTCTGGTTGGAGGGCTGTTCGGCATGCTTGAGGGTTAGCCTGATTAGCATAAAGAAACGTGACGGTTAGACCTTCAGAGAGAAACTCTCAGTGCAAATGGAACAATCACAAAAACAAAACACAAAACAGATGGGCAATCAGACATGTCCAGCCATGCACATCAGTCCGCTGATTCTGCTCTTGGTGCTAAAATAAAGTAAGATGTCAAAGCCTTTCGTCCAGAATGAAGAAGAAGAGAGTACGATTCTGAAAGTCTGTGGAAAATGACGTAAGAATTTAAAATACATTTGCGCAGTTGTAATACAATTGTCGTTATATTTTACAACTGAACAAGTGTGAAACAGATACTTCATTGTTGTTACTGGTTTGAACAAATATTACAGGTCAGTTTGTCTTGATTCATTTATTTGTTAGAAATACTCTTTAACCTATTATGTTTTACTTTTAGCATCCTGAACAGGCCTGCAAAGCGTCAAACCTTTTAAAGTGTTGTGGAACGCGCACACAAAAGTACTATTAACTTTGACGGGTCAATTTGACCCACACATTATGAACTGCTGCTGACGAGACAAACATGGGGGGATATATAGCTTTTAGTATTTTGGTACCTTTTTTTTTGGACTTGGCTTATGAGAAACCAGCCAAAACATATTAATAGCCACATAGCAAGCCCTAGCAACCACTCCGACAGCATTATAAAATCCTGATTTCGTCTCATTTTGAAAAATATATTGGTTACATTCTGAAACGAAGCAGCCTTGATGACGTACGCAGCTGACAAATGCGGCTTCTGGAGGACACAGCCTTCGTAATGCGCGACTGAAAACACTCTAGCCACTGACAAATGTCCTCATTCACTTATAATTGCGTGAATTACTTGTATTTGTATGCACAGGAGAACTTCTCCAGAAATTGTCCAATTAATTCACAACCCGTGTGTACGTGAATTAATTTGTTCTTAACATCGTTCTAACTTTAATGAATGTGCAGGATTCTAAATAACCGGTCAGACATTTGCATAAAACACACCCAAACCATATCCATATAAGGGCATTCCTAACACCGTTTCCTTTTGTCACTCTCAGCGCACATGACGCTCTCTAGAGACACTCTCTTGCCTGAAGGCACAGGCAACAAGAGCCATCCACAAAACAAGTGCAAACACAATGAACACTTTTTATACCGAACGAGATTACGGATCTGATGATCCAGTTGCCTATTACTGCCTGTCCCAAAAAAAAGTTGCTGGTTGAAATTAAATAGGCTAAAGCTTAAGAGTCTATTATTGCTGATGAAAAATCAGTTATCGGTTATACATATAGATAGTCTTTCCAGGTTGCTGAGAAGAGTCTGATGTCAATATTCAGGACAAGAGCGGCCTCTAGAGGGGGAACAAAAACTATCACTGACGCCTCATGGAGTTTGTTTTGACACATGAGTTACTTTCAGAAAGGGTTTTAAAACAGACAACAACACTACTGTGCACGTTTCACATCATAATAAATTAATTTGTTGACTACATTTGCTGGCTGAGAGGACGCTAACATTGCTAGTACCTCAAGCGTCTAAAACAATGTGACAAAAACACACAGCCCAAATGATTAGTACCATTTATTTGCATTAGTTTATATCCAGTTGGTCATGTTTAAGTATGCGAAGGCCAAGCAAAGTTGCACATTTAAAGCTAGTGGCATGAGAAATCAAAATGATATGTTCCAGCAGCAGAAACTGCATTCATTTTAGCAGCGTAATACATACTGTTATTATGAATAGATAATCATAATTTGTTCTAAAATAGAAGCAAATAACATGTGAAAGTATACATTCAATACGCATATGTAGCCATGGTGTCGATGCCTGGCCATCTTTAAGCATGGATTTACATGAAATGGTATAAATTGTGTGGTATGGCATGTATAAATGGTCGATTTGAGCCTGATGAATCTTGACATTGTCATCCTAGAATATGGCCTTGATGTGTCTTCATACATGGTTGTTTAAGAAACTTAATTCCAAAAGTGACTTGAATGAGACCCAACATCTTCAGATAATGTACATATCTAGCTAAACTGTTTAAAGCCAATCTTTCACAAATAATATTGCCCTTGTGTGGAGTGTTCATGTCCTCCTAATGACTTCTACCAGACCACAGCTTAAGAGGAAGCAAGGGAGGCATCCCAGCGGCCAGCCACAAAACAAATTGATTATATTAACGCTGGCCTGCCCGCAGGTGTCTGCACTTTTCCCCGCAGGCAATCTTCTAATGGCTGAGGATCCGGTGTGTCATCGTCCTGATGGCGCGCAGGCAGGGAAGCCCCTGTTAACCATCACTGCATTTATATCCCCTAGCCGTCACAGAGATCGCAGCGATCCCCATGGCTAGTCCCAGGGGTGTAGAGTATTGCTGGACAAACATTAAATAAAAAATAAAACATCTCTGAGGTTCTGATACCAATGCAGCGGGACACCACAGACCAGGTGAGCCATTTGCATCCTCCTTGGAAGCGGCTATATTTGTTATCATGATTTCTACCTGGTGTTTATTTTAGGTGGGATGCAGCAGCAGGAGGGTTTTGAAAGGAATAATTCACTCAAAAAGAGAAAATCTGTTGTTCCAAACCAACATGAGTGTCTGTTTCTATAGAACACAAAATGAGATATTTCCCAGAATGTTTGAGCTGTTCTTTTCCATACTAAATGTAGCAAACAACAACATACGAATAGTACACATTGCTTGCTCAGAATTAGGAGTTCCTGAGAACATCATAAGCACTTGCAATTGCATGAGCAAATAAATGACAAAATTGTAACTTCTGCGTAAACTGTCCTATGTTTAATGGCAACATAAGCAACAAAAGTGGTCCGTCCAAGTGCATGATGGGATATCATGTTATGCCGAGCAAAAGGAGAGGAGGAGGCTTGGTAATGAGAAACAGTGAGATTGTTATGGCGGTTGCCAAGGAGAGTTATTGGAGCCAAGCTAAAAAGATCCAGGAAGTGCAACAGAGAGAGGCCGCGTGTCAGCCGGCGAGCCCCAGGGTAGAGCACCTGAACGCAGCACACTCCGTACTAATGAGTGCTTGCCTCTCTGAGCCCACCAGGGACCTCCCCTGCTCAGCGCTCAGGCCTCGGCACATCTCCCTACACACTACAAACACTATTAGAAATATCAGCCAGCGCTCTCCAACTGCACTGCTGAAAATAAATCAGACAGACCTTCATTAAGATTCAACACCAGCCAACAGCTTTAAAGTTTTCTTTATTTCTCTCCACTTTTTGCAAGATTACGCTTTGGTGTCAGACGAAGTCAGACGGAAGCCTGATTCTGTATAATTACAAGCAAATTACATTCATTACCATAATTTACATCTCATCACCAATCCAATTATTAGTTGCCCTGACCTCTGCAGATTTTTATTTTTTTTAAATAATCAAACGTGAGGGAAGACTTCTCATTCCCCTTCTCTTACTTCGAAGAAGAACAATCACTGCAAATTCGGCAAGGCGAAAACTGTGAATATACATGATTATATGCTTCGGCAGCCGAACTCAAGGGCCATCGTGCCGCCGCTGCAGCTGTGATTTTTATTTTTGCTGGAGTAATACGCTCATCTCAGTTCTCCTGGGGTCCCAGCAGGCTTTTTAGAAATAAATGTTTTTTGTTTTTGGAAATCATTAAAAACAGCTCTCACTATTTATCTATCATAAAACTAAGACAGCGAGAAAGACTGATGAGGAGAGTTGGTTATCTATAATCAAGATGGTCATTGAGGGCAAAATCTGTGGTTCAGAGTCTTTGGAAATCAGACATGATAAATGGGAAGGTAAAATTTCGTCCTGCTGTATGGCATACTATGCACTAAATCTATGAAATACTAATAAGAATAATAAAAAATGTAAAACTCTTTTCCCGCCATTGATTGATTGTTTTTCTGGCAATCCATGTTTTCACTGTTATACAATACGGGGTGCTGTTATATTTTCAATGGCCCATGACCAAGTAAACACTGTAATAAATAAATAAATCATATACCTTGAGATACGAGCAGAATCCGTTCCAGGATTGCTCATATCTCAAATCATTTTTTCGCATAAGAAATAACAGAAAAAATTAATCCGTTCCGGCCCTCTAAAAAAAGCCCTTATTAGTGCTAATAACAATAGAAAAAAACTAGTTTTTAAATCGCTATAGAGAAACACACACACAAAATAACGAAAGTAGAATATCACATGGCAACCGGTTTGTGTGTGTTCGGCTAACTAGTCGACAGAAGTTTGTAAACCACATGGAAGATGTGCAGCAAAGCTGTAAAGTTGTACAAAACCCCACACACACATTTCTAAAAGAATTCAATTCCTACTGGCAGCATTCACGTGATGCTGGGGAATTCACACGACTCCAGCCCTCCCTCTGCGGCGGCTTACAAAGCACAACAAGAAATACAATCAATGGTTCAAACAGACAAAAGAGCCTGGGAACACGTTCACCTGTAGTACTATTAGTGTGAAAACAGAACAGGCCGTTCTCTTGACGAGCAACATGTGGTTCATTTCACAACTGCTCCTCTTTTCCACTAACATCATGTTTCTATACACACCACATCATAAAATTAGAAACGCATCCACACTCTCCAAAGCTTTATTCCTCATTCAATCACAAAATCAGAGCTAACTAATATATATTCAAATGAGGCTGTATGATGTGAACTCTTGAGTGAGTGAATGTGTGTAGCTCAGGCCGGTCTGAGCTGTCACAGTTAATCATAGCTGTATCCTCTCTTCTCTCCACACCTGACTGAGTGTGTCTTGCTGTTCTCTAGAAGCGGTTCCCTTGACGATTTCACCTGCCCACTCAACCCCGCCTTCCTGTCAAGGTCAGTCCCTGTACGTCCAGTGTCAAACACAGCTTTAACAGAGCCCTACCAACTCACACACCTCTCCTCAGAGATCCGACTATAGTTTCAAAAGAAACAAACTGATTTACGACAAGGCAAGATTCGAGATAAACTTTTGCTACTCACGGTGGCAATAAATAAAACGCCAATGCGCTAGGAATCACAGCAATCAACAAAACTGAGAGTTAAAATAGCACAGCGTCATTAAGTAACAAAAGATCAATCGGATCGTTTTTGTATTGATTTGAATTTTGGTTCAAACAAGAAGCTGCTCAAGAATCAGAATTACAATAAGTAGATTCAAACTCCGTAGACATATGATTAGGATAATTAAATTATAATCATACTTTCAAAATCAGAAGAATCAGATTCGGAACAATGAGAATCAGTACATTCAAAATCAGAATCGAAATAAGAATATTCAGATCAGGTTATAATCATAAGGCCGACTATCAGAAGAATCAAATCAGAATCAGTACATTCAAAATCAGAAGAATCAGATTTAGAACAATGAGAATCAGTAGATTCAAAATCAGCAAACTGACAATAATAATAATAATAATCAAATCAGAATCAAAATCAGCAAACTGACAATAATAATAATCAAATCAGAATCAAAATCATCGGAATGAAGATCAGAAGAATCAAATCAGAATCAGTACTTTCAAAATCTAAATCAAAATAAGAATATTCAGATCATGTTATAATCATAAGGCTGACAATCAGAAGAATCAGATTCAGAACAATGAGAAACAGTAGATTCAAAATCAGAATCAAAATCATCGGAATGAAGATCAGAAGAATCAAATCAGAATCAGTACTTTCAAAATCTAAATCAAAATATGAATATTCAGATCATGTTATAATCATTAGGCTGACAATCAGAAGAATCAAATCAGAATGAGTAGATTCAAAATCAGAATCAAAATCAACAGCCATCAAAATTCATCCTAGTTAAGTACCTCATCCACTGTACTTTTCTTTCCTTCCTTTTGTATGGTTTTTAATTATCATTATTGAAATACCTCTCGGATCCGTTTTGCCTTTATTGCTGCTTAAACAAGCGCGCACTGAAACTGCAGAGCTTAATGAGAGAGAGTGCATGATGAAATATTAAGCTTTAAACAGGTTAATATTTCCATCATTAATGAAATCAATTACCTCATCTACCCGCAAATAATTGGAATGTTATTTTTTATTACTATCATCCGATCCATAGATTATCAGCGAAACGGAATCTGTCGGTTGAAGTTTGTCACATTGTTACGACACAATGTTAGAGTTCAATGCAACTGTGAATTGGACTGTAACTCACTGGTCCTGAGGGCTGATGGAGTGACCTCGATCTCACTGCTGTTCTGGTAGGGCTGGAAGGCGGACAGGTTGCTGGAGTTGAGCTCAGCCGTGCTGAAGAGCTCCGGACTCTGGGTGCCCGTGGAACTGGCGCTGGTGCCGTCACCGCCATGATGGGGGTCCTGCTCCTCGTAGACCGCCACCAGCTGAGAGAGAGAGAAACATCATTCTGTTAATTACGCTGGTTGATCTATTTGACATAACTGTAGGTAAGTAACCTGCCAGGAAAAAGCGTACTAAAATATAAAGGACATATCAATGGACGTTCTGTTTATCTACATTTACAATTATGCATTTGGCAGACACTTTTATCCAAAGCGACTTACATTGCATTCAAGAAACACATTAACATTGAAATCAGTTCAAGCTTTCCCTGGGAATCGAACCCATGACCTTGCTAAACACCAATGCTCTACTGGTTGAGCTACAGGAAAGCTAATCTACCAATCCTTCCATCCATCCATCCATAAACCATTAGTACTTTTAGGCCCTAAGTACACCTGGTATTAAAAAGCGTTTTGGTCGATCGGATCACAAGTGGGCATTTTGGGCTTGTCCACTTTCGACCACTTCCAGAGGTAGTCAAAAACTCATTCGACTTGATTGCTTTCATAAAGTAAACACTCATATGGTGGAACGTGTTTGAAAAGCCGCAAAAGAGCGTTTTCTCTCCATCTACTGATCGAATGCGTTAATGTTATGGAAAGCGCACAAGTCAGACGGGATTTAAACTGTCGGCTGAAGGCCCAAGTTTGGTTTGAAGAGGAAAAACGTACCGATCACAACGTTCGCTCACTATTCCTGAGTTCTAACACACTCGAAGCGTTCGGCTGTCAGATTAGAAACGAAAAAGCTACTCTTTCATGTATGTTTTTCCATCATCTCCTTTCATTTTTATATGTAAATTGCTCACTGCTCGAAAGATCTGGAAAAAGAAAAATCCACCCTAGACCCTCCCCTCAAAGACATCAGGACAAAGCAAAAGAGGACAAAAGAGTGGGATTGAAACAATAGATGTAAACGGGAACATGTCTCCCTCGACCAAAACGCATCTTAACACCAGGTGTAAACGGCCTTAGATGTATAAACTGGATAGGAAACAAAGGCATAATGAAACGGATTAATTCTCGATCTCTGACTAGTTTATAGAAAGCAGAATGAAGCAATACAATCTCCTCCCCAACAACTCACTACTCTTATCTGACACCAAAGACTCTGAAAAAACTGGTTATATAAAAATAAACATAACAACGTCTCCATCCACATTCATGTCATTGCTGTACACACCTGCCGTGCTGCATGTTAACAGTCTCATTTCTGTATGTTTGCATTTCACTCAGGCAAAATGAAACAACAGAAAGTCTCCAGAGCTATGAAAGAGCAATAAAATACTGGGTTGGCTACTACTCAGAGAGAATGAGAAACTACGACGTTCACGATAATGCATTTGAAAAGAATGCTTTTATTAAATGGTGAGCACATGCACTGTGGAAAATAGCTAGGAGCCGCACACCCATGCAATGCTGCAAAAAAGAGAAAATTGCATCGAGGAGGTTAATTCATCAGCTTTTGACCTGATTTCTGCCGACATTAACCGTTCACACATCCACTCGAAAAAACGAAACCAGCAAGTCACATGCTGGCATCAGGCAGGCCAACACAGAGACGCTATTGTGTGAAGCATCTAGCATCTGTTGATTTGTAAACGATGGTCCTTTCTGGTTTACATTCGGCTATTTAGTCATCGCTAGCGGGCAGAACTGTAACCGGAGGAGTTTAGTTACAATTTTCCCTCTACTGTCCTTCTCGTTCATGTCCTGATTTTAATATGGTTTATGATCAGCCTAATTCAAACTGACATCTCATTTGTTTCTTTGGCCCAAATTAAAGCATGTCAAATAAATGCCCTTAAGATGATCCAGCCACTGCACTGACAGAATGCTTATCACCATGACCACTACTTGTCTCGCTAGAGGGACTGAGACTCTCTCGGCTCAGTGTCTTGCAGTTGGAAAGACTGCCGTTTTTGGAGACCAACCAGACTTTAGGAAATAAGAGAAGTAGACTTTTTCTTTTTTCACAGTGTCAATTTACACCAAGTGCACATACCCCACCTTGTTCGCAGAGGCTATTTACACCAACTCTGCAAACCATTGTGTGATTGAGCATGAAACCCAAGTGATATCAGGATCAATGGAGAGTAAGGTTAGGTTCTGACACAACCGACCCAAGTTTGAATCAACCTATTTCCAAACTCATTCTTCTCCCTTTCCACACTGCATTTTAGCTCAGAGAGGTGTTTATTTTAAATAATATTTGAAAAATTGTAGTGCAGGACTTTAGGGAATGGGGACAAGTAATGTCCCAATAAAACAGCATCCATTTATGATGTTAATAAATATAATCATACACACTGAATATGTTATTATTGCACTCTTTTATAAGATACTACAATACGGAGCGAATAGCGTTTTCTTACTATTTACAACATACTACGATTTACACTTTTACTATTTTTTTGTTGTTGTTCTATCAAATCTAGTTAGCGTCATTGGTTTTCATCCAGTTGTATTTGATTGACAGTTCTTCCTGTTTATATCCATGTCTGTTTCCTAATTGTGTGACTCAATGGCTTTTCCGCACACACTCCTCAATTGGAGAGCTGCCGCGCAAACAAGCTCACGCTCACTTCAGCCTGCACTTGTAATCAAACGGGGTATTTGTTTATAAATCACACAGTATTTATGGGGGCTTAAGAGGCCCGTCTTTAGGCCTAAATGCACTGAAGCTCCATGAATAGGAAGGAAACAGTAGTTTTAGCTGGCAGCTACAGCTCTTGGCTGTTTCAAGAGTCCTCACAGGTCAGATCAGTCCTCACTGGAGAGGAAGATAATGACAAAAACACTGCTTTTGAGAGGGTATAAGGAATCAACACAATTTACATTTCTGCACAGTAGCTTCAGGTGACTATAGGCAGATCTAAATCTATTCTGCTTAAGGTCAGTCCAATCAATAGAATAAGAATCAGTAAACTTATCAGTAAATAATTCAGATTCCGAAAAACTATCATTTGGAATAATACAACACAAAATCTGAAGACTTAGAATCAGAATCAATAGGTTAAAAAATAATATCAGAAGATTCCGGATCAGAAAAATTGTAATTAGAATAAAACTATTCAAAATCAGCAGACCGAGAATCATAAGAAATCCTGGTTGGAATCCAAAGTAACATGAGGGTGTGTGTGTTCACACGTGGCATGTTTAGGCGGATTAAAATGAACTCTGGTGCAATTGCTCTGTTCGTGCGCTTCAGTTGAATAAGTGTGAACGCTGCCCTCTGAACATGGTGCCACCAAACCAGCAGAGATGTGTTTCTGTCCACTTCCAAACAAACTCTGCTGCGGTTCGAATGAAATATGAATGCAATAAACCAAAGACATGTAATGGAACCAAAAACGGCACATTATGTCACAAGATGCGACCCTAAAACGGACAGAACCGCAGTTCGGTACAGGCGTCCGAACGGCGTCTCCTTGCAGCAGATCTTGGTTTGTGTTTGTGATGGAGGGATTCCTGAGGCTGCTTTGACTCCTTTACACATTTTATAAGCTCAACATGAGAACATGGAGGGGGGGGAACATGAGTTCTCAGCTGGTCAAAACACCATCATATGTAGCTACACACTTACAACGAGAGCATTTATCCCAGCACACAGCATTGTTTTTAATGTCTGGTAAGTTTCGATGCAAAATATTTGTAATAAAAGCAGATCAAGATTGTGAAAATTTCTCTATATGTTCAGTGTTAAAATGCCACAATGAACGCTAACTGGACTAATTGTTGTTGTTAAATTTGTTGAGCTACATAAATTTAATCTTAGAATCAATAGATTAGCAATCAGGAGAATGTAAGTACTCTAAACACATAGAATCGGAATCAAATTCTATTCTATTAATCGTTAATTTAGCAATTAGTGAAGAATGTACAAATTGTTGCATTTTATTTGCAATTGTTGGAAAACTCACTTAACAGTTGCAAATGCACATGCAGAAAAAAGTCCAGCATATGTCTCACACTCATGACTGTCTTCTTTGTCCTTTTAGAGAAAAGAAAAAAAAAAACAAATGAGAAAGAATAAAGTTTAGTGTGACCTTCATAGAAGAACCGCTCCAGTCTGAGGCAAAAAGATTGAGGGTTTTGAAAAGCATCCACAGGCCTGTTATCTTAAGAGCACAAATTGTTCGTGAAATGTTTTTGTGCTACAGGCCCGGTTCATTTCTGCCCTATCACAAATGTGCAATACAATACTCGCTTCAATTTTCTTCCTTCGTTGTTGTTTCTCTATATGGACATGAGGAGATAAGAATGTCCTGTCAGAAACAGAGACTGTTTGTCTGCACTGTTTTGAAATGCTAATGACGGTTACGAATAAACCAGTGACAAATATGTGATGACGGTTTCGGGTTTTGGGGAGAGACGTTAGAGACACACACACACACAAAAGAAAGAAAGATGAAAAGTGCTGAAATTGAACAAATGTAAGGCAAAAATGTGGGGCAACAGCCAATACCTGTTCACTGTGAAAATGCATGATCAATAAGTTACGACAATACGTTTTACATTGCTTTTTTATGTTATAGACAATTCAACTCATTATTTGTAAGTCAGTTTAATGTCATTTAAGTTGAAATTCCATGTACTTAAATGTAAGGCAGGAACTTTTTCTTTCTTTCTTTCTTTCTTTCTTTCTTTCTTTTTTTTACAGTGCATGGTTACATCCATCATAAACAAATCATAAAATGCGAGTTTAAGGTGCATTCTGCATGTAAATCAGAGCATGTTTCGTTTTACCATAATTAGTTCAGATTAAAAGCGCAGCTTGATTGCTTTCATTCATTAATAAATTGATACATTTAAACTGAATAATCATAATAATAACTTTGAGACTGATGACAAACCTGAGTGCCATTGATTTCCCAAAAGCTTTTGCTGGTTTCTTCCAATATGGTGGGCATTTCAGGGTTCACTTTAAAGCACATTTCAGTTTTCATGCGAATACTTGGCGTATTGTACAAGGAAACGTTATTATTTTAAATTTGACAGGTCCTCAACATGTCCGCTGAATGACTTCAACGTCCAGAAGTTATGATCAATAAAAGTGTCTTTTAAGCAATTAAACTAGAGTTGCAAAACTCTTCACCCCCCACACAAGTGTTCGTCAACTGTTGATGATGTAGTTGTGTCTCGTCCATTTACTAACCAGGCCAGTGTTGCCACCATGTGTGCACAAAATAAAAGCCGTATATGCGAGGTGAAAAATCGATGCGCATTCTGTGTTGATGATGAAATTCGCGTAAGCTGCACTGTACGCACTGTCTTGCGTACACGTAAAAACGTAAGTATATTTTAGGCTTTAGTCACAGCCAACACTTCGTGTTATTAATGCTGCAGGGTCAACCACTCATTATCACAGCGAACAGGAAAAGGAAAACCCAAGGAAAGAAGTGAGGTGAATCTTCCCAATGCCTTCCTTTCATGTTTTTCCCCTTTGATCTCAAAGCTTTCACAGTGGGAAGTGCCGGGTGATTACAGCAGGACTCTGATGCGTGGATCTGTTCCATTAACGTTGACAGCCGAAATATTGTGTGATCTTTCTAGAATCGACGTGGACATTGTGATCGCTAACTACAGGATGAATCAGAAGTCAACGTTCATCAGAGATACTGACACAGAATGGAGACATCTCGACATTTGCATAAGCAAAACACCATCATGTACTTCAAAAGGCTTTTTGGAGCAGGATGGATGTCGTTCAATTGCTATCAAACAAGACATTTCCAACTTAATGGCTGCGACAGTGAACAAGATAATACCAGATTGAAGTGAGGCATTCCTGCAGCTATGCCTATAATTACGGCATAGGCCTTGAAATGACTCGCCTGGCAGCCCTGAATGCCAATTTCCTCCGAGCAAAGCTGCTAAGGATTAATAAAGTTTTATTCCTCATCAAATTCTCACCTCCAAACTGCATTTCAATGGGAGCATGACAAGTATTTTATGAGTGAACCATGAAAGTGGCCCGGCCAACCCTCTGGCGGTGGTATCGCACAAAACCAGAGAAAGCTCAAAGTAACTCACCTCAACTTGATTAGTCGCCGTGGCTCAATAGACTGGCTCACGGCAAAACCTCCAATTGGCCCGATAAACGAGTGGTCAAAGTTTCATCAGTTGTCAGGGTTTTTTTTTACTTTGTAAGTGAATCCACACGGAGCTCAAGGCTGTGGGATTAATGCGAGTGAATCATTTGTGTGAAACCTCTACTAAACTCCTCTAGGTTATATAAAAGGGTGGAAAAAACTTACTGGGGAAAAAACAACTCCTCATCGGCAAAAGAAAAATTACAGACCAGAAAAATCTGAAGCAAGTGAAATAAAGTAAACAAACAACAAACACGGCATCAAACGGCTTCAGCGTTCAAGCTTTTGGCCTCTGGCAACTCAATTAAAGTCAATGTTTTACTAATATATATATATTTGTTCCCAAGATGGTAGAAAGAAAAATGATTTTTAAATAAATATTTATGCACACATCAGTAACGCAATCTGCATCTATTCCATAGTAAAAATAATCTAGTTTATATTTGAAGGAATGTATATTTCATAACCTCAAATATTGACAAAAAGTAAGTGCATGCATATGAAGAGGCCAGCTCCCGAACGACAAGTGGATACAAACAACAAAACACATCTGCTCGCAAAACAATCAACCATATCACATATCCATTCGCGGCAGCATCCTAAACTCAATCTTATGACAACATCGCCAAGTGCTGTGGACTTGCCAGGATTTCAAGGGTGGTTAATTTAATGGGCTTCTAATCGAAAATGTTCAATGGGAATTGCTGTTCAGTCCTAATGAAGGGTCATCAAAGAACATATGGTGTGCACTGTTCAGCCAAAAGCATTATGTGAGTTGTTCACAGCAAATTGCAACAGGTTTTAACCAGGCTTCTATTATGCAAAGTGCTTTAAAGTCACTCTGCCATTTCTGTTTCTTCCATTTTCCCAGCATTTATTTCACCAATTTCGAATAAAACTAGACATTAAGATAACAATATAAATTATATTTTGTAAAGGAAGAGAACTGGAAAAGGGAATGTGATCAACGATGGATCAACAAAAGTTTCCAATTGTTACTACTAACAAAAAGTACTTCCAAACAAGCATGGCTTTTGAGTTTTTTACACAGTAAAATGTCAGCAGAAAGGTAACAGGTAGCAAACTGGCTTGACTTGATAATCCAAGATTCAAGAGGCTTGACACAGATGAAATCACATTTGATAAATGCACAGAAAAATATCGAGCAAAAAACACAATTACATTTCTGCATCTGGCAGACGCTTTTATCCAAAGTGACTTACTTTTCTATTCTATTCTAATTAGAATCTAACTATTCTAATCAGTTCTTGCTTTCCCGGGGATCAAACCCATGACCTTGGCGATTCAGCAAAAGGAAAGCTCATATTATGAAATTAACTATTACTTTGATATAAATTATTGATAAACAAGAGTCAAAATTTTAGTCATAGCGCTCATTCAACTCGTTCTGAGTTTTTGCCATTTTATGAAAGTTGAGCAATTTATTTGACTGATCATTTATTGAATGAATTAATGAATGAATGAATGAGCCTTTTCAATAGGAAAGTATTTCGTTTTCTGGCTAAATCAAAAAAGACATCACAATACGATGATCACATTTACAACATAACATACATTTGTTCAAACGGCACATGTTTACATAGTATACTTTAAAGGACATACAGTATCATTTTATCAACATTACCATCGAAAACCTGTCTAAACACCTTGGTGCCATTGCAAAATGAAATGATAGCTATATATGGTAAACATGGAAAGGAATTTACAGATCTAGCATCTTTCTCTTCCTCTACTCTCTAATGCCGAGCATTTGTCATCATTTAGTTGCAAGGACATCCATAAAGGACTGATATTTCATTTATTGTCCTCCTTTGAAAGGTTACACACCAACTCTTTTCATTTTATCCCCCGATTCTTCTGCCTATCTCCACCTCCTTCCATAAATCAAGCATCCATCAAAGCACTATCTCATACCATTTGTCAGTGACACTCCAAACAAGACTTCTCTACTTTTTGTGGAATAATTTCCACTCTTAAGAAACAAAGTCTGGCAAAGTTTCAACTTTAAGGTCACACACACAAGTCTTCTCGGTCGAAGGTCTCTGATGCGAGGCCTAGGCCCGTTTCCGTCACGCTTTACTGAACATTTCTCATCACACTTCAGCTTTTGAATATTTCATCGTTTTATCTATCCATTATTTCCGTAGCCCGGGCCTTCCTCGTGTGCGCCCACTGAGTGCTTAGCCCTGTTCTGCTTCTCATTAACAACATCAAATATTCAGACAATAAGTCCAACCCTCTCGCTCCAAATCCCCCTTGTGTCTCACCTTAATACATATTTCAAAAGTGCTGCCACATGGGGAACATTCACTCGGTTAGGGGAACCTGCAGATAGGCACCAAAATTAGCTCGAAATGAGGCAGCAGGAAAACTAAATGGAGCCCAATCCCGATGACAAAAATAGCCAGCGCCTCTTTGAGGAGGTGAAGAAAAACTGATGTCGTTTTTTTTTTGTTGACCTCTATTCACGGAGACGTAGATATGGTGAGACAGGTACTTTTTGCACCTGAAAGTGATGATGAAAAGAAAAATAGAACGAGTTAGCTGAGGAGGAGGGGAAGGCGGCGTGAAAACACACGGCGCAAGCAAAGTTTAAACAGATTAGAGACTCATCCTTTCAAATCCACTTGGCCGAGATTTTTAGCGCCGGCCTTTGAAGTTTCTCTTGAGCTGCGAGAGTCGGGGGAAATGAATTCACTCGGCTTTTTACGCCCATGTTGCTGCTACCTACACACTGCTGACAGAATGTAAAAATTCCAATAAGCTTTCCTCCTCTTCTCCACGTTAATGAAATAAACCCCAGGCCATCTGTATTACTCTTTATTCGGGCCAGAAGGGAAGTACAGCACGGCCTCAGCCTTGTTGGACCATTTTGCTGCGATGTGAGAATTTGAGAAAGTCAGGTCAACAACACACACACACACACACACACAAACGGCTGAAACAATTACAGAGACGGATCACGTTTAGAGTGCTAACCACATCCATAGAAGCTGCTACTTCTAACACTTAAGGCAGGAATGGGGTCATGTAGACTTTTTGTGCAGAATAGATGAACAATAGTTTAACTAAGACAAGAATGTAGGGTATTCAACTCATTTAAATATGCAAGTTCTCAGAGATGTTTGCACTGTAAAAATAGTCGGAGAAAGCACACTGTTAAAGTACTAATTAAAGTAGAGCCACTAAATAAGTTTAAAACAACCTCAATGTCTGAATAGTTATACAGTAGAACCCCGACTTACGAAATTAATCCGTTCAGAGGTTGGTTTCATATGTCAAACTTTTCGTATGTCGGTCAGGCTTTTACATGTTAATTGCCTAATCCGTTCCAAGCCCTATAAAAACACCATATTCAGCATGGGATGAAGCGCATCCCAGCTTCATACTTCTCAATAATCTCCCTTTTCGACTCAATGAAAAGCACCCTCTTCTTCCCTTTGACTTCAGCAACAATCTTCACATCCATGGTTACTGATTAGAAAAAAGTTTATGCTAACAGGAGAGGCTGGTGGGAGCGATGCTGACCAATAGGAGTGCAGGATTTTAAAAAGTGTTCACCTTCTTACATGGACTATTCCAGCCATCCCTGTCATTCAGTGCGAAATGGACTATTCCAAAACTTTCCCTCGGAGTTCAGGAAGTGTCGTGACAGAAGAGAGTTGATGGATGATTAAGGTAAAAGAGATCGGCTGAAGATTGTATATAGTTTATTGAGTGAAATACAGGGAATTAGTGCCAATCGTTGAGGTTTTATCGATCTATGCACCTTTAATAAATACCAGTTTTGGATCATTCCCTGAGTAAGATATCATTGTTCTGACCGGACAAACTGTAGTCTTCATCCAACCCGAACCAAAATCAGTGCGAATATCAAAACAAAACTCGGAAATCGTCGCCTCGCCGAGATTTCGTTTTTCGCATCTCGATCATTTTGTCGTAACTCGGGCAGAAAAAACCCCGAAATCTTTTATCGTATGTCGAACTTTTCGTACGTAGAGCGTTTCGTAAGTCGGGGTTCTACTGTATTGTTGAATAACTAGTAGACTACTGTAACCCATTTCCAGCCATATACAAGTAAAACTTTTTTCCTTTGATCTTCGGTAAACCCTAGGTTAAAAGGAAAAATATCTCCATAAAGATGACAATATCCAAAATCCTTGTCCTTGTGGGGAAATATTTTGGTCCTCAGCTTATAAATCATAATAATTGTTGTATTTTTGAAAATGTAAAAATGCAGAAAGTTTTCTGTGAAGGACAGGGTTAGTATAAGGGGATAGAATATACAATTTGTTAAGGGCCAGTCGCACAACGAAAACGCATGAATCACGCACGAATTACGCACAGGTTTCTGTGCGGAATGTGCGTCGTATGCGTACTTCGTCGGTGGAACGAACGTGGACCGTCAGTGATTGTAAGTGGATGAGCGTTGAAGGCGGTTTGTGCGTGATTTTGAGTTTTGAACGGTTCAAAATTTTTCCGACGCACAGTGCGTAGTTTATGCGTCAAGTATGCATGACTATGCTATACTATGCGAATGTTCGTGGAATACTTTGGTCAATTTCTCGACGCACAAGCACTTACAAACCCAATCTGTGCGTGATTTGTGAGTGATTTGTGCGTGATCGGCTGTGTGATTGACCCTTCAAGTATAAACATATTTATATTTATGGAAAGTCATACAGCATGTGTCTGCGTTTATGAAGTTCAGGTAAACCGTACATCATGGGCACAAAAATGGCAATATCTGAAATGGTAGTCGGCGGGATAGAATATATATATAATCTTCAACGCAAAAATGCTTGCGGCTAGTGGGCAAAAAAAAAAGTCACTTTTTCACTTAATTTTAGCAGTGTGAATTCGATTTTCAATAACAATGAAGGAAATCTTTGAAAAGTGCAAATAAAACGTCCAACGTGTTTATCGGTTTAATTGTTACAATAAATATAATAATTCACACTCATGTTATTATTGTATACGGTTTAATTTCTAAGTATAAATGGCATCTAACTACTATCTATTGCTATTCACTTACCCGTAGCCAAATGTTTGCTTGCATCTTGATATCAAAATGACCTGATAAAACCAACATAGAAAAGTCGATTTTAAGTGGCTTTTCCAAACGTGTGCGAAAGGAAAACTTGAACTAAATATCTAGGCACCATCGATCCCTGCACGACACCAAAGGATATGATCCGAGTGAAAGTTTTTTTAATAATACGATACTCTGTTTACATGAAATGAATTGGTAGCACGAGCGCCAACAGACTCTCGCTTAGTCAACTGAACTCTTGTTTATGATACTCTATTGATTCACTCAGTGTCCCGATTTATCTTGCTGTCCAAATATAGTTTCCAAAAGCACTTTCAGGTGTCATTCGTGCCAACCGCCTTTAAGAAACCAAATAAATCAAATCAGTTTGCCTACAGCGGGCTCCTCGGTATGCAGTCTCCCACTTTTTCTCTCTTTCTTTTCTTTATTCACATTCAAACAGCAGCGTCCACGTCTCCCTTTCATACACGCAGCCCTCTGTTGTGTGTATTAGTATTCCTGAGTTCTAACGGCGGCATTATAAGAACCAATATAAAAAAGTGCTCGTCAGAAGATGTGCCCTTCAATCCTTCATTGTATATGCAAAAAATCTGAGAAGAAAGTAATTAAAATCAGCATCTAGGGACGAGGCAGCTGCAGAGGGAGAGAAAGAAGATGGAAAAGCGGAAGAAAAAGCACTTCAAACACTCAGGCCCCCCAGTTACAGTGCTATTACTCATCATGTGGGCCGAGAACAGCCCGTCCTTGACATGCAAGCGTGGATCAGCCGTTCACTCGGCCTCGCGCTGAAGGCTGATGGACTCTTGTTGTGCGACTGACTCAGATCAGCGGTGCGCCCGAACGCCCATGACAGTTTGACACGGAGCGTGTGTGAATGCATCTCTAGTGAGCCACAGTGAACAAGGGCTGCTACTACTGCAAATCCTCAAGTTGTTGGGCGTCACAGAACAGGACGTGGCAGTGATGAGACACTATTTTTGACGTAACGTGCCGAAATTAAGCTTACAGAATACCTTGATTTTTACACATCACCTACACTCAAAAAAAAAGTTTAATCGGGGTTCTATATAGAACACTAGGGTTCTTGAATCAATTTTAATGAAACTTTACGGCAAAACCTTTCTGTCACGGTCTTGTCTCGCATTGTTCCCTTCCAGGTCCCTTTATGTATCTTCCAGGTCCTGCACACTTCCGTCTGTGTCTCACTCCCTAAAGTCTTGTCAGCTGTTTCCCAATTGCCCTGTGTGTATTTATACCCTCCTGTGTTCCCTTGTCTTTGTCAGATGTAAACGTTGTTATGTGTGTGTGGATGTATCTCTTTCCGTGTTCCAAGTGTTCCTAGTTTTCCGAGTTTTGCACCAAGAGAGTGCCGTTTATTTTCTCGTTTAGTAAATAAAGTCTTTTCAGTTGGATCTCCGTGTCTCCTCGTCTCTCCACACGGCACACCGGACTCACCGCATTACAGTTTATATATCGATCCATCCATCTATCTATCTATCTATCTATCTATCTATCTATCTATCTATCTATCTATCCTACATACCTATCCATCTATAAAAAAAATCATGCCTTACATTTTTAAGTACAACAAATTTGGATGTTTAAGTCACTTCAACTTACATTACACTGAATTAAAAATCTATTGAATTTTGTATAACTTATAAAAAAAAGTTATCTATCTATATACATTATATATACACAGTATACATAAATAATGACATGCACATTTCTGCATTTGGCAGACGCTTTTATCCAAAGCAACTTGCATTGCATTCAAGAAACACATTGATATTCTAATCAGTTCTTGCTTTCCCTGGGAATCGAACCCATGACCTTGACGTTGCAAGTGCCACTTTCTACTGCTTGAGACACAGGAAAGCTAATGACATTTCTTAATGAATGATATTTTGTGTTTATCAGCTTATTTTGTATTTATTTCTAGTGATAAAGTGTTTATGAGCTGTTTGATTCATAAAATAAAATAATAAAATTATTACAATAAAAAATTTATTAAAACAAAATGAATTAATAAAGACTAAATCCATAAAAAGTACTAAAAGGTTTGACACTCTGTCCTTCAAGTCTGCATTTATTTGCAGTATAAACAGTAAAATATTACACCAGTGAAATATTACAAATTAAATAAATCTAATATTTTATATATTAGTGTCATTTATTCCTGTTATAAATATGTGTCACATGATCTTCACAAATCATTCTAATATGATGATTTTAAGCTCAACAAACATTTATGATCATTATTGACGATAAAAACAGATGTGCTTCTTTAGATTTTAGTGTAAACCGTGCTACATTTTTTTCAGGATTTTTTGAACAACATAAAGTTCAAAAGAAATGCATTTATTTGAAATAGAAAGGTCACATTTGATCAATTTAATTGATCATCCCTGCTGAATAGGTGTGTTTGTGTATAAAAGTTTGTTTGATTCTATTGACTCTTATTTTGAAATGTTCCTTTAGCTTCTACAGCCTGACAGTATACGCAAACTGTAATTTTTTTAATTTTAAAAAACAAAATGAAGTGGTGCGAGGCAAAAGGCATGTTTTACATTTTGTACTCAAGTAATGCACTTGTGCTAAAATAATACTTCAAATTACATTCAATGAAATAAAAGACCTATCTAATATTTTTCATGAGGAAAAAGTTCAAAATATATGTTTTTCACACAGTGAAAGAGTTGATACATAGCATCGCCCTCCTCTTCCTGAGATGCTTATATTTAACCTTGAGTGAATGAATAGCACTCTTCCCCGTGTCTCTCAGGACTCGAGCATCATCACACACAGGCAAACTGCCAGAGATACGCCTCTGCGTTTGAATCCAATCCTCTCTGAATGTAATAAACCCAGGCAGGGGTCGAGCTCAGTGTGCGTCCTGTTGTCTGCACGACGGAGCCGACTGGCCTTGTCCGGTAACGTGAATAGCAGGATCCAAAGGAGGAGAAAGTGCATAAGTGACCCATCATCTTGAACGGCATTCTTCCAGGCCAAAGGAAGGGTGAATACCTGTCCGTATGGGTCATTTGGCAAGTTACACGTACGGCCATGTTAAAGTTATTGTTCATAGAAATGAAAATGAGCCAACAGATAACGTCACACCTGGAGAGCCTCAGAGCAGAGGGGAAAACGTCAAAAATACAGGTCTGACCTCTATTACGGACAGCTGAATTCTGGGAGACGAGAGAGTCTGATCATGCGTAGGCGCCACAAATGACCACAATCATCAAAAACAGAAAGTGCTACAGGACATTTTGTGAAAATCTCTCCACTTCCTCTCGACGGCTCTCAAGGGCCGTAATAGAGAGAGAGAGAAACCGAGGGTGGAAAAGAAACTGGGATTACAAATGAACCAGCGGTGGAGGAAAAGGTCAGGGAGGGAAAGCCCAAAAAATAACTAATCGAACAAGATTAGGTTTATATGCTGAACCGAGGGAATGTAATCATTACCAGAGCTTCTCCGGGATTTTAATCCAGCTATGTCGTAATTATTCCTCATTTTTTTGGATTGCTCACTCCTGTGCCGGGAAAGATTACCATAAGATTGTAAAATGGCCTGAAAATAAGGTAATGGCAGTCCCGTGTGAACTGACTTCTGCTAAAGAGTGCGTTAATCTGCCATGTCCGAGAAACTAACAGAGTTTCACACAAATACTAATCAATGAGAAGACAATTGTCAATCTCCTGCCTTCAAGTAAAAGCCTTTTCGTCCACCTTGTGTCTTTTTGCTGTGAAATAAAGCAAATGTAAATGTAAGAATAACATTTATAGTGTTAGTAATATTCAAAGAAGGATAGAAACTGCTTAAGTTTACTTGATTATCCAAATACTCATAAAACTAAGAGATTTGACCATAAAACTAAGCATTGGAAAGACAAATGTGTGATATTTATATGAATTACATGTAATAGTCTGCTATAGTGTTATAAGGATTTCATTGATTTAAATCACAAGCTATTAGAAATTCAATTAGCTTTTTTAAATGTATATGTAAGCAAATCAGCATCTGCACCAAATTGTCATTGGCACCAATCAATATTTTCACTATATGAGCCATAATAGCCTGATTTACCAACAACAACAAAAACATGAAAAATGTGATATGACTATTATTTCATATCGCAGGTTTCACAGGGTTATAAAACCTTCAAACTGACAAATATTTTCAGATTGTCTATTATTAATGCCATTTGCTGTCCATGTAAAATAAAAATAACGTTCTTAAGTTAAATTGATCAAAAGATTTGTATAATGTTACAAAATAGATTTCTATTAATTTGCACTTTCTATTAATGAAAGAAATGTTGTGGTTTCCACAAAAATATGAAGTAGCTATTTTCAACAAGAAACATTTATTGAAAACCAAATCACCATCTTAGAATGATTTCTGAAAGATTATATGACACATAAGCATATGCATCATATTCATAAATACTTTCGGAAACTTGATGACCCCAAAAAATCATTGCAATATTCCATGCAAATAAGTGTAAAGAGAGAGAACGAGAGGAAGAGGCTTCAGCGTGGCCTTCCTTTCCTTAGTTCAGACAGATTGAGAGATGCTGCTTGATATGTTTACCTGACCTATGAGCCACACACACACACTCACACACACACTCCCCATCACACACAGGCAGGTCTGGTTGTCTGGGTCGAGATTGCCTCAAGGGAAACCCCTGTCATTACCCGACATCTGCAGCCACAATCTCCACTGGGAGAACATATACAAGGAAGAGAAAGAGCAAGAGAGTGCGCTTTCCACAGGCCACAAATGCATCCCTCACATTACATTTATAAATGCTTCCACAGACTCTAGCCAATAAGACTATCAAAAGCAGCGCTTTTACAATATATTGTGATGCACTAACTATTGGAATGATTATCTCTTTTTCTAAAGACTAGTTTTGCAGTATTTTGTTGCTTGTCACATTGAGGTACATTCTAGAATGTTCAATTCTGGTTCAAATCAATTCAAAAATTCAAAAACACTTCAAAAGAGACGGAACTCAAGCCTGCGCTCAAGACTTATGACAGTTTAAATTTACTTAAGGACGTTTTATTTTCAGATCTACGCTCAAAAAGGGAATACATGGATAATAACTACTGCATATATATAATAATATAATCTAGTACCATAAAATCCTCTAAAATAATTCTCCTCAAATACAAAATAATAAATACCATAAAAAAACAGATCAAGCTAAAAAACAGTAAAATCATTTTAATGCAATAAAATAAAAAACGGTAGTCTTTGACTGAGGGTTAAGACTGTTTTGAGTCTTTTTTAACCAAGTCATTAGTGACTCATATATTTATTCATAATACTTACATTTACATTGATCCAAAGCGACTTACATTGCATTCGAGAAACACATTGAATCAGTTCCTGCTTTCCCTGGGATCGAACCCGTGACCTTGGCGTTGCAAGCACCAATGCTCTACTAATTGAACTACTAGAAAGCTGGAACCAAATGTGATTAACCATATCTAGATTCCCAGCCAGAGCCAGTTTTCCCACTTTCCATCCTCCTCACCACAACGACCACTGTATATGACGCTCTAAACATTTCTTAAGCCAAAACAAACCCTGAAGCAGCTCAAGTGTACAAGAAGTCTGAGGTTTAGCCTGAAGGAATCGATTTGTTTTATAGGGGCCACACCGGGACTAAAATGTCTCTCAGACAGCAAACAAGTGAGAAAGAGTGAGAGAATACAGCAACTCAGTGCAAGAACAGTACAGTGGCTGTAGAAAGTGTGGCGAATGCAGCAATTAGGGTAAAAGAAGAAGAAAAGAGTTATTTGTTTTTCATGTTAAAGCCATGACACACCAAACCACCATCAAAACACAAGCGGTGACAAAAGACAACCGTGTCCATGAGAGGAAATCGCTGTCTGGTGTCAGGAGTCTATATTTGTCATTCGAAAAACTCGGACTGCGGATATACAAACCATAAACAAAGTAGCGCTTGCTTACAATTTTGAATATGAATCACGTTGATCTATTGGCATATAAACGTCAACGCAAGATGAAGATGTAAAATTATAACAGTCTTCGCTGTATTTGCCCTCTCGACTTTGCGTTTCATCACTTTGGCTTTATTTTCGACACATTATTCCCCCCATCAACAACACATATAACCACTGCCTCTCTGGCTTGATGTAGTTTGAGCTTAGCAGTGGGTCTGTGGCCCCGCAGTGATTATGAACACGGCTGTCAGTGTCATTACAGCCCTGGATGTGCGTGACACAGCACTGGCTCACCACCTCTGACACACTCCTAACGCGCTGCAACCTCTGCTGTCTGTCTGCGCTGTACCCGTCTGTGGCTTTAGTCTGAGGTTTGAAGTGCCATGACACCTCAGTTGCATGGTTTCACATCAGAACATTCAGTGAATCTCCTCAGAATACTCTGGGTGTTTGGGGGGGGAGACAGTGACTGGGCAGGTGATGAACAGCAGTTTGAAATACACTCATCGCAGGTTAAAATGAACCAAACAGTCAGTGCTTGGGTAAGAAAAATACTTTAACGAAATGTCAAAGTAATCAGTTAATTAAAATAATTACAGAAGTAATTATTTTGTATTTATTTTATTCTTAAGCAAAGATTTTTATTAGATAGAAAATATCCATAGCCCGGCATAAAAACAACTATGGCTTTTCAATAAAGTAATTAATGGTTATAAACTGTAGTTAATGCATTAATAAATTATGTACAAGTAGTGAGTTTTTCATTAGTTGTTATTGTAATTAAATTATTGTTTAATCAGCTTATATGTAAAGAGCTTTTAAAAAATGATTTGCTTACAACGTATCACAATCTACATTATATTATATTATATAAAAGTATAATTTTTTTATATTAAGTGGTTTAAACCAATATTTATTGGACTTTAATTGCTTAATAAATTAATTATTTAATATTAACAGTTCATTCAAACATTTACAAATACAGTAACTCTATCCCAAAGCTAAACATAACCACTTAAAAATATATAAATTAAATTAAATTAATAAATAATGCTGTCAAAATGAATTGCAAACAAATACTCAAGATCACATTGTTAGAACAGAACAGTATAAAATCATTATTTCTATGGGAAGTCCCTATAAGTGTGTGTCTGTGTTTAATGTATTTGTAAACATGTTAAGGATAATAATAATTATTTTTATTACTACACAAGGAGGCAGTGGCAGAAATCTTTCCGAGACGACAGACAGCCTCAATTTTACACAAATATTCCCTTCACAGCATGACCACAGTCTGACAAAACAACACAGGAGTGACTTAGCTTGAGCGCTAGTCTAATATTAAATCAAATTTGAAGTGTACTTCTGTCTGCAAATATACATTTATGTGGAGATAGATATTTCATTCTTTCATTTATTTGTTGATAACTGCAGACAAAACAAGAAATCTAGACAAACTTTCAGTGGATACAGTGTTGTTTTATAAAACGCTTTATAAATCGCAAGCTTTCTGTGTGGAGAGAGAATTAAGTTCAGCTGGTTCTCAACAGCTTTTTTCCCCCAAACGGAGAGTCTTTCCTATGCATCTTGTGCCCTCTAGTGCCCCTCTGAAACATGGTACCCTACCGATCCTGTACAGTACGGAGGAATAAAAAGAAACAACCCACCAGCCTGGGATAGCACTGTTGCCAGGTAAACAACAAGTAGATGCAGCACACGATAGCAAGCTGAGGCGAGATCTCCTGCTGAAAGATTACACACACACAGGATGTGCACGATCACGCCTGACAAAATAAAAAGTGGAGCGTGCAAAACAAAAGAAAAAGGACAAAAGGAGCATTTTTCAATCTTTAATTATCTGAATTTGTGCCGTGTTGAGAGGGGATGGGACGGACTTGAGGAGTCCCCACTTGTGTGATGGGGAATTCACACAGGGAGCATGACAGCACTGTAATAACCTCAATTATTCAGAATTAGGCCAGTATTGATTTACTGCTGGATCAGCTTACTGAATCTCGCCTCTCAGACGTGGAGGAGGCAGGCAGGGGAGGGTGGGTGGGTGGCTCGGGGCTCAGTGTCCCAGGGAGCGAGATCTCCTTGGGCAGGGAGGTGGAGGAGGGCCGGTGGCTCAGTGTGGAGGCTTTGGATCACGGGGTGAAGACGTGTAATTAAACATTCTCCTTATCAAGCCTTTGATGGATGAAGCAGTCTGGTATTGTAGGCCTGAACCTGTCTTTCTTGCCAAGTCTCTCTCTCACACACACACACACACACACTCAATGACCTTCACAGTGGTGCTGAGTCTGTTCTGGAGAGGAAACAGTTGGAAAATGTTCCTTTCAATATATGTACTGTATGTGTTTTTCATGTGCCACTGGGTTTTTTATAACAATAAAAAATGTCAGATGGGAAAACCTGCAAGATATATATATGTATGAGGAAAAATGTATTCTCAGTCAGCGCCTCCTATTGCGGAGCCATGAATTAGCTGAAAGCAATCAACCGTGTGAAAGCTCCATTTGTTGACGATTTGGTTGGCTTTATTGCGTCCTGCTCTGTGTCAAATGGCTTTTAGAGCAGATCAACTGTTCAATAAAGTTGCTAAAACTCATGGATTTGAGGTATTTCTTAGCATTGATTAGGATTAGATTTGGAAATGGGGTTGGGATTAGATTTGGAGCTAGGGTTGGGATTAGATTTGGAGCTGAGGTTGGGATTAGATTTGGAGCTGAGGTTGGGATTAGATTTGGAGCTGAGGTTGGGATTAGATTTGGAGCTGAGGTTGGGATTAGATTTGGAGCTGGGGTTGGGATTAGATTTGGAGCTGGGGTTGGGATTAGATTTGGAGCTGGGGTTGGGATTAGATTTGGAGCTGGGGTTGGGATTAGATTTGGAGCTGGGGTTGGGATTAGATTTGGAGCTGGGGTTGGGTTTAGATTTGGAGCTGGGGTTGGGTTTAGATTTGGAGCTGGGGTTGGGTTTAGATTTGGAGCTGGGGCTGGGTTTAGATTTGGAGCTGGGGTTGGGATTAGATTTGGAGCTGGGGTTGGGATTAGATTTGGAGCTGGGGTTGGGATTAGATTTGGAGCTGGGGTTGGGATTAGATTTGGAGCTGGGGTTGGGTTTAGATTTGGAGCTGGGGTTGGGTTTAGATTTGGAGCTGGGGCTGGGTTTAGATTTGGAGCTGGGGTTGGGATTAGATTTGGAGCTGGGGTTGGGATTAGATTTGGAGCTGGGGTTGGGATTAGATTTGGAGCTGAGGTTGGGATTAGATTTGGAGCTGAGGTTGGGATTAGATTTGGAGCTGGGGTTGGGATTAGATTTGGAGCTGGGGTTGGGATTAGATTTGGAGCTGGGGTTGGGATTAGATTTGGAGCTGGGGTTGGGATTAGATTTGGAGCTGGGGTTGGGTTTAGATTTGGAGCTGGGGTTGGGATTAGATTTGGAGCTGGGGTTGGGTTTAGATTTGGAGCTGGGGCTGGGATTAGATTTGGGTTTGGGGTAGCAGTGTCCAATTCTGCCTCTGGACAGCCACCTTCAAACTAAAACCTGAACAACCAAAACTTTGCAGGAAAATGGCCCTATAGGAACAGAATTGGACACCCCGGGTTATAGTTGGGGTTGGGGCTATAAGTGTTACTGAACATGCCCTACTTCACATGTGCCTCACCACCTAGTAGTCAAGCCGATTCACCAGCTAATGCCCAAAATAAACAGTTTAGTCCAGCTATAACTCATTCAAATCCAGCTACTACCTTCAGCTTTCCAGCAACCACGAAAAAAGGTTCCCACAATCAGACCTCCCTCATGGGGGGAAAAACAAACATTTGTGTTTCTCACAGAGCAAGAGGTTGCCATGCAAGATATGAAAACCCAACGACAATTCAAATTAATCATGTCTGGGTCAAGGGCCGCTCATTCTGGATATATATCTGCCCTTCTGCCCTGTCTAGAACCAAATATTATCTGATACTATGGTAGAAAAACACTCCTGGCCCTGGCCTCATCTTCGACCCATTTAGTATCCTCAGAGTACTGTTGTTTCCATGAGAACAACAGTGAAATGTTCGAATGTGTGTGCGTGCATGTGTTTCGCAATAGCAAGCAGTTTGGCTAATCGAATTAGTTTGGAAATGAATCCAAAATGGCACTGGAGGACCCCAATGAGATCAGTGAATGAGCTCATGTTTGAGCCGATACTATCCCTCTGTACACAAGGCTCTGTGAGATGACAAAACGTCTGTTATTGTGCAATTAACACAATATTAAGACCGCCCTGTCTTCAATAACTTATTGAGCCTGTAAATACAGCCAAGTCTAGAATCTACTGGAAGCACAAACAAGATCTATATCCCACATTTAGTGCCAGCGTTATGTCAAGACGGTTCAAAACGTCATTTTCTGCAGTGCTTGTTATCTTCCCTACAGCCTACAAATATATTCCTTAAGCGCAAAAATACCTGACACTGGAAAGCCTGCTGTGCCACCTCTCGTGTGCAGACAACAGGCCTCACATCGCCTTCTCAGAGGTTTCTCCTTGACTCGACCTTGTGAGGAAAGCTGAGCAGGACTGCTTGGCCTGTGGCAGGGGGAGGAGGAGGCTGTGAGAGCCTGGCATCGTGCAGCTGTCGGCTGCCTGCACAACGCCTCCTAATCAGTGCTAATTGGCACTCCTGATGACAGGTTTGGTTCGGTGCCGGCTAAAGGAAGAAAGTATTGCTGTCGGCCCGCCTACAAGTGTGCTGCCCCTGGGCCAAAGTTCAGACATTCAAATACTACGTTTTAATGCGATTCAGTGTGTATGGCTGAACTAGACTATTTTTACTCAAATTTTGCTTCATGAGTTTAGATGAATATGTATTTTCAGGTATCTCCTGTGAGTGCATGTTATGAGCCAGGACACTTGGCATGACTCTCCAAAGACTAAAACTGGGGAGCTTGATGCTATAAACCTGTTACTGCTTCCTTTCAGAGTACATCCATTACCACAACATTTAACCTCACAGTATATCAATCGTTCAATAAAGTAGCTAAGACTCGTGGATTTTTATTGAGGTATTTCTAAAGGCTTTCAAGAGAGGATCCTTGAGATGACACTCCTCTGATATATGAGAAATAACTTCTGTGGGAACCTCATAAGTCAAGCATGTAGACCACAAATACACAGTTCAAGACCACAGGACAACAATCAATCTGCACTCAGTTTCAAAACAGACAAACAAAACCAGCCCCCATAACCCTTAGGAAAATGAGTAATGATTTATTCTACATGTGAATTATAAGATTACTTTGGGTGAGGGGTAGCAAACGGAGCTACTGTATTTAAAACATTATTATACAGTAATCCCTCATTTATTGCAGTTAATGTGGACCGGAAACCCCCACAATAGGTGAAAATCCGCGAAGTAGGATCAGCCAATCAGCTCACGGGATACATCCACTCGTGCTCTCATTGGTCAATCTCGCGCCGGGAACCAATCACGTGTCACGTACAAAGCCTCTGAGAGAGTTTCTCTCTTTGTCTGGCATCTTGGGAAACCGTTTCTCTCGTGCATCACAATAAAACAACGTTGCTTTCTGCAATACGGCTGCCGATATGGCGATATTTTTGAATTTTTATTTTTCGATGAATATTTTTGAAAAATCCGCGATGCACTGAGACCGCGAAACTTGAACCGCGAAGTGGCGAGGTATTACTGTACTTTGACACTGTTGAGTTTAGTTTAGCTTAGTTAGCTAAGCAAGGACTATAAAAGGACTAAACAATTAAGCTATGGTTTGTAAGCAAGAACTATGGATAATTCCACAAGGGTATGAACAATTCATAAACATGAGAAGAGCAAAAACACTCTCTGTATGACTGCAGAAAAAGGTGGCTTATTGCATCACACCAGCACATTTCAAAAACATCAATAGCGGTCACACATCTCTCAGCTCGCTCTGGCAACAGGGACAGTCTAGCCTCCTCACGCTTTCAACTCTATTAAAGCCTGGAGAGACATTCAGACATCTGAACTGCCTAACAATGTACCACAGGTGCCAAAATGAGCTCCTCATCCAAGGACAGAGAGTTGGGAAACTTCGCACAAAGCCTTAGCGAGTTAATTGTGCGAGTGTTGTGTCTATAATGAGCCTCTCTGCTGAAATCTCATAGTTCATCTCTTATGCAATCAAACGCAGCTGGTGTAGAATTGAATTGCGGAGATGCACACACACACACAAAAAAACAATCAAAAGATAAAGGCAGAGGGAATAATGGAGCTTCACAGCCCATGACGAGCAAGATAAGGGATGCTCGCACCACGGTCCCACACTAAACGCCAGGAACGGTAGATGCCATCATTGGAGACCAAGACGTGGGCACCGTTGGCCCGCACAGCTGCAACTCCTCCATGCAGAAAACAGTATTCCCTTCCACAAATGAGCCATGTAGAGGGAGCCAAAATGTCAACTGTGCGGCAGGTGGACGCTGATCTGCTTTGCAACATGCCTTGGCAGCAGACACGGAGAGGAGCAACACAAAGAAGATAATCTCCTCCTTCAGATGGCATGTAAGCCGAACGCTTATGAAACATAATCGGTGGATTTTCAAATAGTTGCCGTTTCTAAGGAAAACGAATGTCGCTTGAAACAAAAAAGGAAGCAAGTTCATTTACAAGAGCACGGTACGATAGTTGCCTCAAACCACAATCTAAAACAGGGCAAAGAGATGCGTTTCAGTGCATTGGTTTCACCTTACAGTCCAATTTCGGGGCACACTGAAAATTGCGGATGATTAAAGATGTGGCTGTGAATCTGTGCCCTGCTGTTTTATAGTAATTGTAGAGTCAAGTATCGATTCGAGTGACTAGCTGAAACCAGAAGTAGCCGGCGGGGGGGGCTAGAAGTGATCTTTGAAGATGTGGCTCATGAGGAAAGCGGACAGCCTTCAAGTGCTACTCTTTGAAGGTAGAATGATGACTGACACATCATCCAAAAGATCTTCTTAGAGCTGACACTTTTGCTGAGCCTCCAAGACCCTTAGTGCTCCCATTTGACAGTGAGGTAGTCCAGAGCCCAGTTTTTCAGAGGGAAACCAGGACTTCGGTTAAAACACAGACCCTGACACTCTAATTCCCTCATTTTCTCAAACAGACCATTTAAGATCAAAAGCTTCTCACTCTCTCACAGACCGCAAACACCTAACTAAGCAGCACCGTAGGGCTAGTCTGGTGTGCACTGTTAGTTATTAATGATTTGGTAGATAATTCTCCTATAGAGTCTGACGGAGAACATGACATGAACTGAACGGAGAGCAGTCTGCTTGAGAATGCTTACATTTACCGTTCATGGGATGCTTTTTAAGTAAACTACTATTACTGACTTGCCATGGTGGACTGGATAACAATAAGTCTGCACATTGTTTGCTTATATATTTACTATTTATAATAAAAAATGGTAAGTTATTAACAAGTGGTTTAGTTCATTCTGTCGCATTTAGAGCAATCCTGTTAACCCCTACCCAAAACTGACTGCATTGCTCTAGATCAGGGGTAGGAACCTTAAATGTTGAAAAAGCCATATTTAACAAAAAAAAAAAAAAAATAAAAAAAATAAAAAATATATATATATATATATATATATATATGTCCGGAGCCGCAATCTAAGGTTTATATATGAAGCGATATACAACTTCTTTTCAGAAGGTC
The DNA here is from genome assembly GCA_037043235.1 of Rhodeus uyekii. Taxonomy (NCBI): domain Eukaryota; kingdom Metazoa; phylum Chordata; class Actinopteri; order Cypriniformes; family Acheilognathidae; genus Rhodeus; species Rhodeus uyekii. The sequence continues at coordinate 3,221,457 of JAWRVZ010000020.1, read as the reverse complement.
ATACCTGTGCATTTACTTTTAATAAATCCTTTTAATAAATTGACAATCACAGGCGTCCAATCACAACTGACCTCTGGAAAAAAGGGAACTAACCAATGACATTTGATGTTACTATTAGAGCAAGAGCAAGCCCCGCCCCACGACTGACAAAAATAAAAATGCTCACGCGAGCAAAAACAGCAGCCGATTAAAATGAGCTCGCGGGTACCCGTATTTATGCGTGTAGCTCTGTTTTCCGCTCGCGGATGTAATTTACGCGCGCGCAAACATCAGTTTTGCGCTTGTATATTAAAGGCACGGATTTGACGCCATAGGATTTACCGCCTGTGGCGAGCAGGGCGGGGTCGAGGGACCGTGAGAGCGTCACGAGAGCCGGTGGCGTGATTGGTAATGAGCGCCACCTGCGAAGCCACCAGTGTCTCTTGTCTCACGGAGGAGCGGAGACTTAAAAGGAGGAGCGACGACAGTGAAGACGAGAGAGGACCAGGCCTGGACGTTATGTTTTGTGTGGGCGGCAGTCGGCCGCGAGGGGCTGCCGCCATTACTTTCAGTTTGTATTTATGTTTTATTTTCATCATTAAAGTGTGTTAAATGTCTGCCGGTTCCCGCCTCCTTCCTCCCTGAACATTTAAGTCTGTTACACCGCCATATGGGTGGAGCGACAGCGGACCGAGCGTGGATAGCGGGACCGCTGCTACAAGTTACGTGCAGGGGATGAAAGAGCCGCAGCACAGGGGTGAAAGAGCTGCATGCCGCTCCGGAGCCGCTGGTTGCCGACCCCTGATCTAGATAAAAGACACAGATTAAGTGTGTCTGCAGAAGAAAGCCATATGACTAATTGTTCAAAAAGGCTATAAAAATTGCTTTTTGAAATAAATGTTTAGTTAACACTGTCTTCACCAGGGCAGTGAGGGACCCATTTAATGCCCAAGAACAGACCCTACAAACTCCCTACCAAACTCTAGATTCATCTAGATCTAGATTCTAGATTCAAACCTATTAATAGGCCGAACTGAAAAATACTGCGCACACAAATGAAAAAGTAAAATAAATGAAAACGAATATCAGACATCAGTATGGCTTGGACTGTGCTCTAAAATGTTATGTTGCACCACTGTATAAAAACCTTGATATTGTCTTGATGGCTTTTCTTAGGATTGATTTTCTTCACAAAAATGTTGAATTTTGAACAAAAAGTTTTGACAGAAAAAAACAACATGAAAAAACACATATAAACCTAGCACATACACTATTATCTGTGCTGTACGTGCTAGATTGGACTATGCGGATTTACTTTTTCTCTCTGGGCATGCGAGTGTGTTAGAGAGAGACAACATTCACTCTTTTCCAAATGAAATTATTTAATGCATAGCATAAACTGCTGTAAAAGTAAAGATGTGTTGTAAGGTAATTCAATTATCAGTTACTTAATAATGTAACATGTGTATGCTATAGGAACTATAGAAAGGAAGCGGGCGAGAAATCATGTGGCTCATCTTACAGTGTGCATAATATACAGGCCTATACGCTTAGATCCAAAATATATTGCATTAAATAAACTAAAAGAACATTGCCAAGACAAAAGCTAAAACAGTGAGTCAAGATCATGGCCAGAGTAGCCAGAACCAAGAGAATTCCCTGTGGGCCACTCATAAATTAGGTCAGAAGTAACTCTGAGAAAGGCACATTCACATGGGACGTGGAAAGCACAAGTCATTGTTCATCATCAACAAATCGTAGCCGATACTAGTAGCAGCGAAGACAGTGTAACCATTGCTTGTACACCCAAAATCCTGTTACTAGTGCGTGTACAGCGCTTCGTAGAGGTTACAAATGTTACAAAAAGTCTATTATCCAATAGCATTTTTGTTCACTAAACTTCAGGCATCGAGTTCTACAGACAATAAAAATTGAATTGGCTCAACTTAAAAAGATTTGTTATCAAGCAGCAACTTACCAATGTTAAGTAAAGTCAACTTGACTTCAGTTATTACTAATGTTGTTTACAAAATTTGAGTAAACAAGAAAGAAATTAGTACTAATCTTAAAATCTTCTACAGTGAATGTGTTTGTGTGGATGCATGGGAGAAACTGTTTTCCTTATAGCTTCAGGTGCTCGTTCTGTGTATTGTCGGAGTTGACCTCTATTTTCCAGATATTGCAAACTCCCCTTTCCATGAGGAATCTGGAGAACACAAGGACCTCTGTTTTCTTTCATTGGCAAAACACTTAGAGAAAGTTACATGGCTGCCATTACTTTGTGATTTATGAATGGAACGGTATGAATTAATTATGAGCCTGGCATCTTCATCAGTGAAGTGAGGCAAGTCCCAGAGGAACGTGAACAGGATGTTCAGCCCACTGGGGGCTGGGGCTTACAGGCACCTGATGGACAATGTAGGACAGGTCAACCCAAATAGGGTTTGACAGCTCCTGTGCTTTTTATTGAAAACATAAAGCAAGCTAACTGTCCTGGTCTACAGTCTGTCCCCATTAGCAGTCTCTCAAACCAATTAACACCTAAGCAGCCATTCAGGCTCAATTCCAGATATATGCTAACAATTACACTAGGGGGGTGAAGCCACGCTGGACAGGAAGAACCATGAGAATGTAAATTACGGGGCTTTCGCTAAACAGTTAAAAGCCAACTGGTCCAAAGAGATCCTGATTCCTCATTCAAAGAGACAGACTGTAGATGACTACCACGTCCAGATATAGAGTTGTTTATACAATTTTAAAGTGGGCTGTTTACACTGCGGCTGCTGTCAGGTGATTAGCGTTTGTTTTGTTCGGTTAAGAGTCCCATGGGAAAAGTGTGGCACGGGTGTGTTATGATCCATTGCCACGCCTCCACCAGATTTTCGCCCCATGTGGTTGGCGCCAGCGGTTTGGCTTCAAGCGCTAAACCGACATTCCCAGCATCGCCCTCTTGAGCGCAGGAGGTTCACCGTTCATTAAAACGATCCATAAAGGAGACTGCCGCTGACTTCAATCTGACCGCCATCATAGATCAAAACAATTTTAGCGTATAATAAAGGAGTCTAGGAATTGCGCAAAGAAGTGAGACTCCAAAACTTAAACACTTGAAAAGTATCCAATCTCAAACGCTAATGAGGGTAAAAAGACCCCCAACAATTTTTTTTTTTTACCAAGAATCCACTATATGCAGTGCTTGGCATTACTGTTTTCGGCTAGTGGTTTTCCAAAGTTACTAGCCAATCAGCTTTTTCACTGGCCGCAATTGAGACATCGATACCATGGTGAAAAACTGCCATATAGATATTTTTAACATTATCCCATTATTTGGCAGCAGATAAATTAGGCTGCTGTCACTTTAAGACCTGATGCATAGATCCATTATACTGTTACATGTGTGTTATTTCTCAACTCTTTATGTTCACTTAAAACATAACTGACTGTGTTTATGCTAATATTCGCCAAGATTTGTTGAGAGGTGCACACACATTGGGTAAAATTATGTTTATACAAGCAATCCCATTTACATTAGTATATACATTAAGTAATACAAGCAATCCCACTCCGAAATTTAAGCCAGAAATTAAATTGTACATATTATATATAAAACCCAGGGTGTAAATGACTAGACAAAAAATTTGTATAACTGTAAAACATTTTTAATTAAAATACATTTGGTGAATAAATAAAAACAATGACCTAACAATGCTTTCTAAAGATAAATCTAGAAAGAATGCAACTGTTCCAAACATACAGTCCATAATAATAATAATATAACAATAAAGCTAAATAATAATACAGTAGCACCCCGACTTACGAAATTAATCCGTTCCGACGTTGGCTTCGTAAGTCGATCTTTTCGTATGTCGGTCAGGCTTTTACATGTTAATTGCCTAATCCGTTCCAAGCCTTACAAAAACTCCACATTTAGCATAGGATGGAGCGCATCCCAGCTCCATTCTTCTCAATTATCTCCCTTTTCAACTCAATGTAAAGCATCCTCTTCTTCCTTTTCACTTCAGCAACAATCTTCACATCCATGGTGAGTGATTAGAAAAAAGTTTGTTAACTGGGCACAATGCTGTCATTCAGTGCGAAATGGACTATTCCAAAACGTTACATCTGAGAGAGTTGATGGATGATTAAGGTAAAAGAGATCGGCTGAAGATTGTATATAGTTTATTGAGTGAAATACAGGGAATTAGTGCCAATCGTTGAGGTTTTATCGATCATGCGTAACCACACATCTATGCACCTTTAATAAATACCAGTTTTGGATTATTCCCTGAGTGAGACATCATTGTTCTGACCGGACAAACTGTAGCCTTCATTCAACCTGAACCAAAATCAGAGCGAATTTCAAAACAAAACTCGGAAATGTTTTTTCGCATCTCGATCATTTTGTCGTTACTCGGGCGGAAAAAAAAAATCGTATTAACCAAAATCTTTTATCGTATGTTGAATTTTTCGTACGTAGAGCGTTTCGTAAGTCTGGGTTCTACTGTATAACAATATAAAAAAATAGGCATCTGCTCTTTCTGTACTAACTCACTAATGCATGTCTAAAAATTACTAAATGTTGATGTTTAAATTAACATATAAAATGTTTGAATATCTGAACATTTTCTCATCACCTAAATTTTAATGTCAATTAATGGCATCTTAAATGTCATTTCAGTCAGACTAAACTGCGAGAAGACAAGTCCGGTTTTATTCGACAATGACAGAGGGACTGACATTCAGGCCCTTCATTACAAACGAGATAAACAAAAATGTGTGGAGGCCGGTCTGCGAGAGCGCGACTCATAGATCAAGTGCAAAAGTGACAGTTAGCTTTCCAAACAGAGGGCCAACAGCTCGAGTCTTCTCTTAGGAGGCCTAAATTATTAACGCCAAGCTAGGGATGAAGTGAAGTACACAACTTTAAGTATATAATGCAGTCAGGAGGACTATCGATTGACTAATTAATTGATTTATGCAAAAAGTAATCGACTAACTCATTAGCACCAATACATTATTCATGCTTGGACTTACTCAAAAAAGGCGGTCATCGTGTTTCCAGGCACTGGGGAAATCTGCTATGAGTGTGTACGTGTGTTAGCATGTTTATGTAACAGAAGGGTGGCTTAGAAACTGAAGTTTGTTTCCGAAATAGGGAATTATCTTTGATTCAAACAATGTAGGAGATTACTCACGTGTTTTCTTGTACAAGTTGTACAACATTCATCGTATTCCTGCCCTATACCCAATGAAACTAACCCTGTTTGTCTATTCTTTCATGCCCAGGGGAAGGTTGATGTTCTGCGTGACCTTGTCTTCATTATTCTGTCTTTCAAATAAGACCAGTGTTTGTTCTTTTCAAATACAAAGAGGCTATTTATGCAATGCTGTCCTGGGAGATAACGGTGGCTACATAACAAAAATCTATCCGAGAAAGAGGCTTTTTTGCGTGGGAACAAAGTCTGATCTGCAAGTTAACAGCAATGTCACAATGATGTGTGCAATGAATACACCCACATGCTGACACGCCGTTCTCTCATGGCCGCTGGCCTAGAGTTGCAACACAGCTGGTTGATCGGGCCAAAGTTGGAGAGAAAATTCAGAGACTGATGTTTAAAAGGGAGGAGCGAAACCTTGGCACTTTCTGTGGCCTTGTTGCTTTTACGGCAAACTTGACAACCATGAGAAAGCAAAGAGGGTCATATATTTATATATTTATTTCTTGGGGTTCAAAATGAACACGTTTCGCACTGAAAAAATGCTAACGCGATTAACAGTGTCCATTTTTCTCCATCATCCTTTGGCTAGTGCTACATTATATAATCATGATCTTGTATATAATAATAATCACTTATGGGGAAATGGGATAAAATGGGTTTTTTCCAAATATCCTCGTAAGCCCAGTCTTAAATTAAGTCTTAAATGAATGTAAAGAGTGAGAAAACGTGGTGCATCAGCTCTTAAAGTGACAGCAGCCTCATAAACCTGCTGCTGTCTGCTGTCATTAATGAACAAAATCACTGGCTGCGCTCAACTGAATAACTTTTGCTGCTTTAATAAGGATGAATCTATATCTAATTTATAATTAGTTTGATAACTTTATTCAACTTCTGTATAAATCCTGTTAGACCTACCAGGAAATTTTAAGCAGTTTACAAGGTTAAACGACTCAAAAACAATGGAAACAGAAACTTCTTGTGCATTTTGTCAGGGAAAGTACAAATCCGATTCGCTCAGACTAAAGAGAAAGAACAGATAGAAAGAATTGAGCTCTGATATATTGAAGGGCGGAGAAATGTGACATTTATCATAATGGGTTTACGTGAAGATTGTCAAGTTCACTTAAATTAAAGGTTGTTGTATTTTTTAAAGCCTAATAAATGTTAAAATTGAGAGCTTCAATTATACTGTAATGCTGAATGTCTATAATTAATGGCTATAATCTATTTGAGTATTTCCTAGACATCAATATTAATATTAGTAGAGGTGATACTGGCCTTCTTTCATAAAAAGATACCATTAAACAAATATTTTAAATATAGGCTTCATGTTTGTTTTTGTTTTTTCTAAATATGCATACAGAGAGAAAAAAGGTTTTGCAAAATCACATGTAGACCATTAGCACAGAGTTGTTATCCAATTTAGTTCAGCGTTAGCGCTTTATGATAACACATGGTGCATCTACTCAAAATGATGCCATTTAGCAGCAACAGCAGATGGTGAAGCCGAAAAGCGAATGAATTCTGCGCTCAAGCTTTAAAAGGATGGCTGGTTGCAGTGTTAAGTGCAGCGTGGATGTTTAAATAAGCGATGACAGTGTGCATGTTTTAGTTGAATCAGGGTCAGGACTGACAATTCACACCGAACACACACCTTTCATTAGGCCTGGACTGGAAGAAAACAAGTGGAATATTATATTCTGCCATTGCCTATGGAGAGGAAAGAGAGCTACACCAGGAATCGTGACGTTTCATCGTTGTGGGAAGACGTTTGTTTTAACCTCAATGAAGGTGAAAGACTTAATGCATCAAACAAACAAAAGGAAGCGCTGAGGTTTTTTACACGTGGAAGCGCTGAGGTTTTAATGCTATAGCACTCTATAAAGTTTGCTTCTCTGACACTTTTCCAGAACTTTTATTGATGACTGGAATGTGCTTTTGAGTGGTTAATTAAAACTTCCAACAGCCTTCTTGTTTTTCCACACAGGTTACAACAAACCTGGTGAAGAGCCAAACGCTTCAGCTGTTCCTTTTTCACTCTTTCACTATAACGGCCAAAAACCAAATCTAATAAAACCTGCAAGAACACGTCTGGGAATATATGTCATCCCAAAAACGGAAGAATTAAGACACAACTTTTAGCCCAAAGAAATGATTTCAAAGAGATATTTTTATTGAGATTTCTTACTTTGTAACCTTTTTACCGATCATTACTATAATGCTTCTAATATTTTGAAGTATATTTTTGCTACAGTAATAGTTTTAATAGTAAACTATATTTACTTATTTGTCTGAAAGAAGCAAGTGTATTTGTTTCATATATAGTATGTATTTACGGTTAATGACGTCTCAAATATAAAAAATATAAAATGAATTATGAATCAATACTTGGCATTGTTTGCTTGTTAGTAAGCTCAGATAAACTAATAAACTGATTGAGTGATTGCCTGATTATTCATTTAATATTTTTGCCTGTTGATGTATTGTAACTGTAACTGTGGCTATATTTATTTACATATGTTTTGTTTGTGTTAGTTTATGCATTGTTATTGTACAGGATCAAATAAATATCAATAATAATATTAATAATATTAATAACATTACTATTGTGTAGAAAATACAAATTTTTTTTAATTAAAATGTGTATTTAAAAAAATTTTTTTTACTCGTTTTAAATCCATTTGAATAATGTTTCAATTAATAAATAATATTTAATATGAATAATATTAATTATTAATATTAATAAATAATATTATTCTAAACAATACAAATAAAACAATAATATAATAAATTATATAAAAAAAGAAAAATACTAATACTGATGATAATAATCATAATAATAATAATAATAATGATGATGATGATGATAACAACAACGAAAACAATAATAATAAGTTAAAAAAACAATAATAATAAAAATAAAACTATATATATATATATATATATAAAATAAATAAATAAACAATATCATGAAAATATCGCAGTGCATTCCAGTTCACGAGAAGCCACCCTAATGCGAGTTTCCCGTTTGAATCGCACATTTCCCCGTGTCGCCCTCGTTCAGCCGGCTGCTTCCTGACGTTTACGATCTGAAGTCCCGTTTCACGTGGTCAATGGGTCAGAAGACTTACTAATGGGGGTCCCGACAGGCAGGCAGGGGATGTTGAGAATCCCAAGAGAAACATCGTGCCTCTTTAATTGGGGCGCTTGAGAAAATAAATGACGGATTATGACCTATAAATGGGAATTTATGTGGCCATTATACCTGCTGCCGATCTGCTCAGAAATGGTAACGGTCTAATTAGCTATGCATTCGCTGGCCGTATCCGAACCTCCTAATTACGTCTGAACAGGCTTCATTCCCATACATACACTGTTATTTTTCCCTCGCCCAATTAAGCCGTTTGTAGCATTATTTAGTGATATGATATGGAGCAAATGCTGTCAAAGCTATAATTCAAAACTAAAGTCAGAAACGTTGAGATTTACCTTGCAGAAAGTCTCAGAGAGATCAAATATCAGAATTGCATTAGAAAGATGTAGCTCCAGCAGGGATTTTAGATATTAAATGCACTTGGATGTAGCTTGAGCTCCGCTGCGCTCCAGAGTCAGTGTAATATCACTGGAATTGATTGGCCTGATCAAGGCTTTGAAGACAGACTCAGATTTTTGCACAAGGAGCCGACGTTAACGCTACGATGCGAAGAGATCGTTAGCAATGGCCTGCAGAGAAATGAAGGGGTTTATAAATCTAGGTTGTGT
>JAWRVZ010000020.1:2952500-3207500 GCA_037043235.1 Rhodeus uyekii | reverse complement strand
CCTCTCTGTTGTGTCATCTGTGCACTTCCTGTCGGTAAGGTCATTTGTCACCTCTTTGTCGTGTCATCTATGAACTTCCTGTCGGTAAGGTCAGTTGTCACTTCCTGTCTGTTGTGTCATCTATGAACTTCCTGTCGGTAAGGTCATTTGTCACTTCCTGTATGTCGTGTCATCTGTGCACTTCCTGTCAGTAAGGTAATTTGTCACTTCCTGTCTGTCATGTCATCTGTGCACTTCCTGTCAGTAAGGTCATTTGCCACTTCCTCTCTGTTGTGTCATCTGTGCACTTCCTGTCGGTAAGGTCATTTGTCACTTCCTCTCTGTCGTGTCATCTATGAACTTCCTGTCGGTAAGGTCAGTTGTCACTTCCTGTCTGTTGTGTCATCTATGAACTTCCTGTCGGTAAGGTCAGTTGTCACTTCCTGTCGGTAAGGTCATTTGTCACTTCCTGTCGGTAAGGTAATTTGTCACTTCCTGTCTGTCGTGTCATCTGTGCACTTCCTGTCGGTAAGGTCAGTTGTCACTTCCTGTCGGTAAGGTTATTTGTCACTTCCTGTCGGTAAGGTAATTTGTCACTTCCTGTCTGTCGTGTCATCTGTGCACTTCCTGTCAGTAAGGTCATTTGCCACTTCCTCTCTGTTGTGTCATCTGTGCACTTCCTGTCGGTAAGGTCATTTGTCACTTCCTCTCTGTCATGTCATCTATGAACGTCCTGTCGGTAAGGTCAGTTGTCACTTCCTGTCTGTTGTGTCATCTATGAACTTCCTGTCAGTAAGGTCAGTTGTCACTTCCTGTCGGTAAGGTCATTTGTCACTTCCCATCTCAGTCGTGTCATCTGTGTACTTCCTGTCGGTAAGGTCATTTGTCACTTCCTGTCTCAGTCGTGTCATGTTTAACTTCCCGGTCCCTCCTGTGTATCTCCCTGAGAACTTTCTGCACCTGTCTTGTTCATCACTGCCCTCATTAATCTAATCAGGTGTTTCCCATCTCCACTTGTAAATATATACCCTTCTGTAATCTCTTGTCCTTTGTCAGTTGATGTTGTATGTGTAGATGCCGGTTTTTGAACGTGCGCTGGTTTTGTTTCTTACTTAAAGTGTTTTTATTTTTTTATAAAGTGTTATAATAAAGCAGCGAATCTTGCTTGTGATTTTCCGCATATAAATTGAATAATTTTTTCAAATTAAATTGAATTAATTCAATTTTCAAACAGATTCAAATAGAAAACAGCCCTTATAAATGGTAATATTTCAATAGTATTGGCTGTACTGTTTTTCAACACGCTTCAAAAACACAAACAATTTTACAGACGACCCCAGTTTTTGAACGCTTTATCTTTAACGAAATGGATCCCTCATAAGCGGATCAGCAAACACACTTCAGGATCCTTGGTAGCGAAAAGTTGAAACCCCTGACAAGTAACAAAGTTACTCAAGTCATCTCAAGTGAAAGAAAACTCTTACCTGTCGACAGCACATGACAAACACAAAGAGAGAAAAGACATTTGTCAAACCAAAGGGCCACAAATAAAACATCATTCCGCTGCACTGTTGCGCTTTCTCCAATATGTCGGCTATTCTAACAAGAAAGTTCAAAGATCCTGCTTTACATGCAACACCGATCGCCTACTTTATTGATCAACTCCCCTTTATTATTTAATGTGATAAAAGGGTGCGAGGATTTCACTACCGTGAGGTGTGTATTGAGGGTCACCACAGCCAAAATTTCAATGGCAAAAAAACAAAACACAAGGAAAGGGTTTCTGTGGAGTCAAGGTTGCTTAGGAACTGAATGGCACAACTGCTAATGAGAGAAGAGATTGCAGAGATCAAATGAAGATAACAGAGGAGCCTTTAGTTCTTCACCATCTAGCTGTAATGCTTTGATAATCGCTATCTGAGGATGCAAAATAATGGCATAAATAATGCAAAATACAGCAAATAAGTGGATCAGAGGGGTTTTGGTCTCTGACTGGATTCACAGAATTACTGGTTAAATGGGTGATCAATAGGGGTGTATATAAAAATAATGAAAATAATTTCAAAAAAATTAAAATTGACAATTAAAATATAAAAATAAACATTAAAATTAAGAATAGAATAGAATAAAATAATTTAAACTAAAATAAGAATACAATAAAATTAACTAGAAAAGAATATAATAAAATAAAACAGAAAAAGAGAACAGAACAAGATGGTAATGGTAAAATATAAAAAATAAAATGTAATATAAAATAAAACAAAACAAATAAATACAAATAAAAAATTTTTTTTTTTAAATAACATCCTCAATAAAGAGCTACCCTGTCTCCTCCTTTCTTTTATTAGAGAAGGATGCAGCTTGCTGGCATCTTTTTCCTCTGTTCTGCCCATCAGAAGAGGAGCGCGAGTGTTTCTAAGCAACCCTGCATCCTGACATGCTGAGGCTGCTGGGGAGGGGGCTTGCTGCATTGTGATGGAGCTACGAATACAAATCAGCGCAGAAAAGAGAGAGAGAGAGAGAGAGAGAGAGAGAGAGAACGTGCAAGAGAGAGAGAGAGACAGAAAGAGAGAGAAAGAGCAAGAGAGAGAGAGAGAGAAAACGAGAGAGAGAGTAGCGCCAAAAACAGGTGAATATTTCACATGCCGCACCATCCCTACACAACATCACTCAACCACAGAAATAAGAAAATAACACACCGCCTCAGGGATTAGTTTAGCTTAAGTACTGCGATAAAAATTACATCCACAATCCGTTTGCAAATGAAAGAAAAAAAAAGATGTTTTCATTTTATTTTTTGTTTAACTGCCGCAGACAAAATAAAAATAGTTGGAGTGGGTTATTTTATTTTATGGCACTGTACCATAGCAAGAAAATATGCATTTTAATAAACAATTTTAATATTAAACATTATTTCATTCTTTTTTTAAATATATATTTTGGTGAAATAGATCTGTAAATGGAGTGAATAATTAAATAAATTGTTTGTGCATCCATTTAATGTACTTATAATTGTTTATTATATATCAGCAGTATATATTGCCACCAATTACAAAAAAAAGTCAATTACTAGTAATTATACGGTACTTCAAAACAATATTACTGAGTAGAAACATTGAGCACATGTTTGTTAATGTAAAAAAAGACATTTAAACGATGGAGTCATGATTTGTATAGATGTGTTTCATAAAGCACGCACTGCAAAAGTACAGTCACATGCGGAGGAAGCTGCCGCTTTCAAACGGCGTAATTACTACATTCCTGTGGATGTGTAATATCCAAATAAACACATCTCCAAACAAAAAACAAATTAACGGGAGGAATTGGAAATTATGTTAATTCCGTAATGGTGCTTGTGTGCATCTCGAGGCTGTAGCATTTGCATACGAACGCTTCATTTGAGAAAATCACGTCAACAGAAGCCCTCCAGACTGGGACGCCGCTGCACACACCGTATTTAAGACCATTTCGCGGTTGCCATGGCAAAGATGCTAATAAGGCGCTTTAAAACAGCGTGAAGTGAAATGAGTATAGCCTCGCAAGCCATATATATGCTAATGAAAAACCCGGAAGCACAGAAGCCTCAGAGTAAGGGGAGATGTGCGAAAATGTCAAATGGATGATCTGCACTTTTCAAATAACACTGCAATGTCTTACACGTAATGAAGCAAAAATGTAGCTTATATTGCATATGATATCAGACAAGAACATTCCCATTTGGTTAAAGCATGGGTTGTGGATAAACATTGAAAAACAAGTCATTTTTAGAACCAAAAATATGCATTAACATGTTTTTAACATGCATTATATAATATAGTAATCAATAAAGTCTCAAACTACCACAGTATTATAATACAGAAATACAGAAAGTAATGCAAAAGCTACATCTCATACTGTGAATTATATTCTTTTTGGGGGTTTTAACCAAGCTATTTATTTATTATATACTGCCCAGATAAAAAATAAATCAGAATGGGTTTAATTCTCAACATATATTTTGTAATTCTGTATCTAAAAAAATCAATAATGGAGACAATAATACTCAGTATAGTTTAGTGGTAAAAGACACAGTAGCGTTGGTGTTGAATCCGGAGACATCCGCGTGACGCTCTACAGGGGCCCGGCAGGGTCATTTCCCTGGATGAGCAGAGGCTTCACAGAGGAGCTGAGCTCATTTGAAGATAATTGCTCATGCTCTCCCTCAAGTCTTATCAGAGGAGGGGGAAAAAATACATTTTATGGAAAAATATTCTAAGTGCTTTGCGATCCCAATGCATTTGCGCAATCAATACTCGGGTCATTATTATAGACGAAAACATACTGCTCTGCTTGGCTTGAAGACTTGCTTTAAAAATGTTCAATCCAATTTCGGCTTGCTTTGGGAAACAGACCGCACAAAGAAGGAATTAACACAACCCTAGTGCATTCATCTGCAATCTTCCCTTCGTAACATAACTACATTTAAAGCTTATAAATTTATTTAGAAGTTTGGAAGAAATCCAGGTGGAATTTCACAATATACAATCATTTGTACAACTTCCAAAAAAAACATGAGATGCCAGTTTGAGACGGAGGGGATTTGCACTCAACCACCAGATGAACTCAAATCTGAAACAGGGAATAGGAAAATCCATAAATCACTAGGGACAAACAGATAAACCAATGATTATTTTCAACTGAAAAATGGATATTAGTAAAATTAGGGCTGATAAGCTTATAAATTCTGTCCAATACTAATATGTCGATAATTATTTTCATTCTATGGCTGATAATAACCGATAAGTACGAATTATTTTCATTCTATGACCGATAATGACCGATATTTGAACTCTGTCCAATAAAGTTGATTATTAATTTCATTTTACGGCTGATAATAACCGATAAGTAATAATTATTTAAATTCTATGGCTGATAATGACCGATATTTTAATTCTGTCCAATAAGTTGATCATTATTTTCATTCTACGGCTGATAATAACCGATAAGTAATAATTATTTTCATTCTATGACCGATAATAACCGATATTTGAATTCTGTCCAATAAGTTGATCATTATTTTCATTCTACGGCTGATAATAACCGATAAGTAATAATTATTTTAATTCTATGACTGATAATAACCGATATTTTAATTCTGTCCAATAAGTTGATCATTATTTTCATTCTACGGCTGATAATAACCGATAAGTAATAATTATTTTCATTCTATGACCGATAATAACCGATATTTGAATTCTGTCCAATAAGTTGATCATTATTTTCATTCTACGGCTGATAATAACCGATAAGCAATAATTATTTTAATTCTATGACTGATAATAACCGATACTTAAATTCTGTCCAATAAGTTGATCATTATTTTCATTCTACGGCTGATAATAACCGATAAGTAATAATTATTTTAATTCTATGACTGATAATAACCGATACTTAAATTCTGTCCAATAAGTTGATCATTATTTTCATTCTACAGCTGATAATAACCGATAAGTAATAATTATTTTAATTCTATGACTGATAATAACCGATATTTGAATTCTGTCCAATAAGTTGATCATTATTTTCATTCTACAGCTGATAATAACCGATAAGTAATAATTATTTTAATTCTATGACTGATAATAACCGATACTTAAATTCTGTCCAATAAGTTGATCATTATTTTCATTCTACAGCTGATAATAACCGATAAGTAATAATTATTTTCATTCTATGACTGATAATGACCGATATTTGAATTCTGTCCAATAAGTTGATTATTAATTTAATTTTTTGGCTGATAATAACCGATAAGTAATAACTATTTTCATTCTATGACTGATAATGACTGATATTTGAATTCTGTCCAATAAGTTGATCATTATTTTCATTCTATGGCTGATAATAACCGATAAGTAATAATTATTTTCATTCTATGACTGATAATGACCGATATTTGAATTCTGTCCAATAAGTTGATCATTAATTTCATTCTACGGCTGATAATAACCGATAAGTAATAATTATTTTCATTCGATGGCTGATAATAACCGATATTTAAATTCTGATCGAAACCGATAATTATTATAGTACAATAACCGATAAACAGACAATATTTAAACTCTGCCTGATACTGATAATACTAATAATATTATGACCATCAATCAATAAAAAGCCACTACAGAAACTGTGGTAAATATCAAAAAGCAAATAACTGTTTTCATACTATGACTGATGTCCGATAAATGGCAGATATTTCACTCTACGCTTTCTTTTGTCGACGTAAATTAGAACTCAAATGAATCAATTTAAATGCAACAATTGAATACTCTATCTATCTAACTATGGCTCTGTAGTCACATTCAGAATGGCTGTGATTTACACTCAGCACCATGGGATGCTTGAATTCCACCCCGAACAAGAGTCATGGGTCAGACAATAAGCCTGATGTCACCGTCGCTTACATCAGCAGAGCCTCCGAGGGCCTGACATTGACTGGTATTCCTGAAATACGGGGTGGGATGGCAGGAGGATAGTATGGTCTCATGAACTGATCCACTAGGGAAGCCGGCATAGTCATATCCCTAATCGTAACCGCAATAGAGAGAGTTGATTTGCAGGACACTGGCTACTTAAAGAGAGCAATCCGTCCAGGGTGATGAGGTTCTTCAACACAGGCGCTCAATCTGTAAGTAAATCAAGGGGGTAAATAGGGTTTAACACAAGTTCAAGGTTTCTTTGTGCATCACAGAGATAAAATGGCCCAAATCTATTCACTCACAAAGTTAAAAGCAGCAGGATATGAAATATTCTAGCCGGGGGTGGTTATGGCATACATTAAGCTTTAAACGATATGAAAACATGCAACGGCTGAGAGCGCTAATGGTACATGAAGTGCTGCTTGATACAAAGGTGATGAGTTTGGATAGCTCAAATAATGTGAGGTGATTCACTCGGATTGCGCACGAACGTTTCCAAGGCCCTGGCATTTTTCTTGTGATATTGATCAATGTGTGTTTCTACTGGGTGGCTATGAAACACGCACAATGGGAATTTGATTGCTGTGAGCAGGCTTGTAAAGGAGCGGAATTAAAAAAACGACATTGAAAGAGAGACCAAGAATGACGGAACGAGACAGACTAAAAGAGAGCGGGCCGTGAGGTGAAAGGGGACTTTTTGGAGCGGCAGCAAATTCAATTAAATGCCACACAAGCATAAAGCAGTCAAGCTGTCAGTAGACAGAGCACCATCAATCTAGACCGGGGTGACCGACCCCTTTCCTAACAGCCGACACACAGAAATTAAAGGAAAAGTTCACTCAGAAATGAGAAATGTCATTATTTACACACCCTCCTGTTATTCCAAACCTGTATGACTTTCTTTCTTTTATGGAAAACAAACAGTATGCCTTCCATCACCTTTACATTGCTCTTTCCAATACAAAGAAACACCACAAAAAAAGGTCAAGCTTAAAAAAAAATCAAGTACTCAATCCAAGTATGGCACTAATTTATATTCTGCAGCAAGTTTTGCGTGAGGAAAAGTCAACATTCAACTGTTGCTTCCACAGTCTTCCCCAGTGCTGCAGCTCTCAAATCTTATTTGTAATCTTATACAGTGATACCTTGAGATACGAGCATAATCCGTTCCAGGACGGAGTTCGTAACTCGAATTACTCACACACAAAAAATTATAGTATATAAGGATTCCTGTGATATAAAATAAAATGTGGTTTTAATTCTGTGTTCTTTCCTTCGATACAGACGACACAGTAGCGGCTAATGACGACATGTGTGGAGGAGGAGGAGGAGAAGGAGGGATAATGTATATAATGTAAACAATACGGAAGTGTAGTGTTTCTTCCCGTGTTGTGTATTGTATCGCCTCAAAAGCTCATATTTATTATTATTGAACACTCATAACTCGTGCTGCTCCCAGCTTAATACTCGTGAATCACTCGTCGCCCCCGGTAACCTCCCGCTGTAAAACCAAGCTGCCTCTAGTGGAGATCATATGCAATTACCCATAAATGAGGAGCTTGAGCTGCTCTGAGTGCTTGAACACCTCTAGCGTCAGCGTCTGTAAACTGCTCGTATCTCAAAGCAAAAAATTTGCCCAAAGACTTGCTTGTATCTCAGAATGCTCATATGTTGGGACGCTCGAATCTCAAGGCATTACTGTACCTAATGTTTCTTTTATTTTTGCATCTATTTTTCTGCAAGGACATCATGCATACTATACAATATGCATATAAATAATACTAAAACTGTTTTTTGAAACCAGATTTGAAAGGATATGAGGGCAAATGAGCGCCAAGGTCATGAGTTTGATTCCCAGGGAATGTAATCTGTTTCTTGAATGCAATGTAAGTTTCTTTGGATAAAAGCATTGGTCAAATCCATAAATGTAAATGTAAATAAAGTTACCATGTGGTAACCATTACATCCATTACTTTTATGGTATTTCATAGAAGGATTTAAAAACTCCTGGAAACGGTATAGTTTCATTGAAGGAAGCAAGCAGAGTGAACGTTCTTCAAAACATCTCCTAAACATGGGAATATTGATGACAAGAAGCAGTTTTGTTTGTGTGAAGCATTCTTTAAAAGCAGAGAAAAGAATTAAATACATTCACCAGCATTTCAATTGGCATGATTTTTCAATAGGCATCCGCATAAAAGGCAACAGCTTCAATAATGAGCTGTGTGCTGATTAACATGCTGCAAAATAAAACTATTGTTGAAAAACTGACAGACTGGTCTTTTTCACGTAACAAGTTAACATGGGAATGCATAAAAGCAGTAGTTTGGGAGCAAGTTATAAAATCGATCCCTTCTCTAAACCGTGGCGCTACAGCGGTGCTTCGTGAGACAGAACCCTGGCAAGCATAACATTAGCTTGTTTCATCCAGACGGCATTTACAACTGAAAGTGAGCAGTGAAAGGACTGCACCCTCCATCTAGAGGCGATCAATCCGTTATGAGTAGCTAGCGTCGTGTAGTGGGCTCTTTCAAAAGGTAAACAGACTGAATAATTTCTCTGCCAATTACCAAGACAGTGGAGAAGGCCCAGGCAAGAGCGAGCATTGACAAATGCAGTCCGCCGCTCAATTTTCCCAGCAAATCACCCTCCGTACCTGACACTAAGACAATAAGAAACCCTAATGGCTATTTATGCTGGCCCTGCCATTTATTTCAGGGGCCCTTCACTGGTCAAAATTGATTCTCCAAAGCCCATTGAAATTAGGCTGTTTGCCGCTTCGTGCGGCACGCTCCATTTTTCCTGTCCTGTCAAGCCAGCCAGAAAGAATAAATGGGACAAGAGAGTAGGAGACAGAAGCAAAGGTACGACCAAACACTGATGATGGTTTTGACTCTGACCACTGGCTGTGGAGATATGCAATGCACTTCCATTGAATCCATCTAGTGAAAGAAAATGGTTTCATTAATATCTCAATTGTTTCTCTCAGGCAGCAAAGAGGTGAAATGTCGACCGAATAATCTTGCTCAAGTCTTTTGGTTCCCAGATGTTTCTGCTAAGAAAAAGTAGCTCAATCAGTAGAGCATTGGTGTTTACAACCCCAAGGTTAGGGGTTCGATCCCAGGGAAAGCAAGAACTGATTCAATGTGTTCCTTGAATGCAATGTAAGTCACTTTGGATAACTCGTCGAAACTCTAATGGCTATTTATTTACTATTTATTTACCCTAATGGCTATCTATTTACTGTGGGCGTCGCCCCCAGTAACCTCCCGCTGTAAAACCATACCCCATAAATGATGGTGCTTGAACACCTCTAGTGTCGGTGTCTAGCGTAAGCATGCTCGTATCTCAAATATTTACTCGTATCTCAAATCAAAAATTTGCTCGAAGGCTTGTTCGTATCTCAAGGTATTACTGTACATCTGTATAAATGTTCAATGGGAGTTAAACCAGTATTCTCTTACCAGTAAACACAACGACATTGAACAAAGTAATATTAAATGTCCCTAAAACTACAAATTCAAATCACTTAACTTAAGAGTCCAATCGAGCCAAGAGTTCATCCGTCAAGTCTTCATTAACTGACAGCAGCCTTTATATTGGTGTGATGGAGAGAAGACAGTGACTGGATCTAAAACCTGAGATGACACACAGCTCATATCTCCGTCGCTGTTACTGAAACCATGCATGAGAACGACAGACAACCCCTTCACACTGCACAGGTTTTCCAAGAATGAAGTTGCGAGTCCTGAAAATGTACAGGTGTGAGTTTGGTTATAGAATGAGGTTGTAAATAACTGAACTGTGAGTGAGCATAACCATATTAGAAACTCAAATACAGGACTGGAAACTCTACTCTGCTGCTGTTTGATCATGTGACACTGAAGACTGAATATTTCCCTTCTAATTTTTTACTCTCAAGTGGAAACAGCTTCCATAGTAATCGCTCAAGACTTTCCCAACGGAGGAAAACAGATCCTTGGCACGGCATTTGGAACACTTCCGAAATGCCCTAAAACTCACTGCAGGCAACATTTGATCACTTTGTAAATGGAAGCGCTTCATTCAACTCTTCCCAAACTTCATCTAATGCTAATTAAGCAAGTTCAGAGAACATTATCAGAATCATACCAGCTGTATGAGAGCCGTCACAGCACATTGACCAGAGACTGAAGCGTACGTATGCTGTCCTTCTACGTCCTTCTACTGTCTCTCACTTCTCATCCTCTGGGACAACAGCTGCCGAAGCAGACGACAGAATTTAACGCATCATTATAGTCCCGTGCTGAAAAGATCCCGGAGGAAGAAACCACGTGAGAGACACCGAGGGAGAGTGAAAGGAAAAGAGATAAAAGGTATGCTGGAAAAGGTGAAGAAACTGAGAGGATGATCACTGGAGCTGCCCACTACGGCATTATGGGTAATGGAGAAGCTCTGCAGGGCTGGAGTACAGAGGTCCTAAACCTGCCTGATGAGGTGCAGATTAAAAGAGATGGAGGGAGAGAGAAAATGAAAACGGGAACTCCCAGAGGAGAGTTCATTATCATCCAGATGTCACTGTACCAGCTGCTACCACCACAACTGAGAGAGAGGATCCATGGAGTTGCCCCGCTGTAATATTTGCTGCATGAGAACATTAACAACGGACGTCCATTTGAATTACTGTTTCTACAGATGAAGCATAAGTGAAGTACATTTGATTCACTGGATTATCTAAAAATAAAATAAATAAAATATTCCTTCCAGATTTCATATAGATGTTTGCTTTGTTGGGGTTAATAAATATATTTATTTATTTATTTATTTATTTATTTATTTATTTATTTATTTATTTATTTTTTTTTATTTTTTTTTTACCCCACCAAAGCAAACATCTATTTATTTATTTTAAAGGACATTTTTTATATATTTTTTTTAATAATAATAATAATAATAATAATATAATTATATATATATATATATATATATATATATATATATTTTGTCTCACTTTGATTTTAAAAGTTGTATGCCGAGCAAAACTAAATTGATTTTTTTTAAATGCTTCATAATAACTTAAAACATTGAGGTTGATGCATTCTGTTTGAATTTCTATGGTATGAATATCTGAATAATAATACAGAAATGGCTATAAGGTGAATGCTGTTTCACTTTGCAAATGGATAAATCTTGTTTTTGCTCTTTCCTGTTCATTGCTATCATTTGTGATCTGTGCTTTATCCGGTGGGGCCATTTATTCCTTTTACCAAGAGTGCTCCGGCGTGTCCCTCCTTCCATCTGCAGGGCATGAAAGAGGAAGGTGTACGAGGCATGAGTAGAAGCTGCTCATTTTAATGGTCTTCATGATAAATGTAACACTGACAGCAGAGAACATCTTGCTGTTCCTGAGGAACTTTCTCCTTCCTGGAGGCCAGGACTCAAAAGACCTTTCTCAAGCGGCTCAATCCACTTCCAGTGAACGGTTTGCTACTGAACACTTGACACAGGGTTACAGTAAATGCTACAAGTAAATGTTTTTGAAAGGAATTTATGTTTGGTTGAGGTAAAAAATAAATAAAACAAAAATAGAAATAGAAAATAGACTAAACACACTAACTAAAACACATAACTAAAACACACAAAAAAAAATTATATATATAAAGTTAAAAAAAATCTATTACTATCAAATAAAAATAATAAAATAAAATGAACAAACAACAAGAAAAAAAAGACAAAAAAAGACAAAAAAAACAAATAAAACAAAAACAATACATAAATTAAACAATTAAATAATATAAAATTAATAAATAAAAGGACATATATTAGAATCAAATAAAATGATAAAAAAAACAACAACTACTAAATAACAGAAAAATATAACAAAAAGAAAAATAACAAAAAAACATAAAATGCAAACCACAAAAAAACATAAAAATAAATAAACACAAAAAACAATACATAAACTAAACAATTCAATAATATAAAATGAATAATATATATATATATATATATATATATATATATATATATAAAATCAAATAAAATTATCAAAAAAAGAAAAATACAAATAAACAAAAGGAAAATAAAAATAACAAAAAAAATAAAATGCAAACCACAAAAAGTCTAATAAAATAAAAATATAAACTAAAACTAAACAATTAAATAATATAAAATTAATAAATAAAATAAAAATATCTATTCAAATAAAATCCTAAAATGATCAAAAAATAATAATAATAGTAATAATAAACAAAATAAAAATATACAAAAAAATGCAAACCACAACCAAAAAAAGACAGTACATAATATAAAATATGTAATTCTAAAATAAAAGTGTGTTTTCTTAACCCTAAACACAAGCCCCTCATGTAAGTGGCGTGAGCTCAGTGGCATCTGACCCTGTTAATCAGGCAGTGCAGACAGCAGTTGACAGGCTGAAAGCTAATACAGGCCGTCTGTCGGCACACTGGCTTTAATAGCAGGCAATCGGAGAGACTCTGGGGAGAGTTTCGCCTGTGCTTTTATGGGCAGGCTAGTTCTACCCTAGATAAACAGTAGTGAGACATGACTTAGCATAGTTCACACGACCCCGAGCCCCACCACAGCTGAGGTGCATTCACAAACCAAATGCAGACAATAAATAATCAAAGCACTAATAAGGAAGTTTTTTAGAGAGCTGGAACAGATTAATGTTTTTTCTGTTATTTCTTATGGGAAAAAATGATTTGAGATACGAGCAATTTGAGTTATGAGCTCAGTCCTGGAACGGATTATGCTCGTATCTCAAGGCATTACTGTAATTAACATTATAAACATACAGCAGCAGGAATATTAGGCTGCTGTCACTTTAAAGAGATCCAGATCCAGTGCACTGATACACATGCGTTTACCTTCACTTCACTAAAGACAAAACCGACTACTAGAACGCATTTTTTTTGATCGATAATGTTGTGTAAATTTATCTGCTCAAGTGCGTGAAAGAACACTTCCCATGTCATCTCGAATATTATCAAGACTTAAACTTTCGTTACGATGAAGTGCAGGTCCGTCAACTCCCCAGAGTATCGTTCGTTCACATTCGCTCACGATCACGCCTGCTTAACGAGTGTTCATTTTAAACTCGCTTAATGATTAGAGGAACGCTTAGCATCTGAAATAACAAGAGTCAAATTTATTCCAATAACTATAACTTGGCAGTTTACAGCAACCAGACATTTCTTTCCGCAGGGATGCCTCGAAATAAGGCGCTTGATGTATGCTTTTATTTTGCTTGGACCATAAGGGCCCAAAGAGTGTTTTTCTTCACGTTCTCTCTCTCTCTCACACACACACACACACACACACACACACATGATTCATATCATTGTCATAGGTCTGTGTTATTACAGCAAAGTTAAGAGAGTCTGGGCTTCTACTTTAGTCCTATTAGCCATGACAAAACATCCCCACAGGAGCTGCTGTTAGACGCCTAATGGGCACATGTGTGACACATACATTACAAACACACACATACCAGTGGACACACAACCCAACCCCAATTTTTAGTTATATTTTTCAGAATAACAGGCACAAATTGGGCTATTAAACATATGCTCACTGTTATGATCTTAAAAAAACAAAGAGACTTTGGAAGCTAAATCTCATCGCTGAATAAAATATAAAGCTAATTGCGACTTCTCACAATAAATTATTACCTAAATATTCCGCATGTTAGGATGACGCATGATGACTTAGTTAGTTAAGCCGATATGAGTTTCTAAAAGGAGAGAGGCGAAGTGAAAACAAATGACCCGTCGCAGTAAAGTGGCGTCTTTATGGTCGTCCATAATTTTTAACAACTGTTCTTTTTAACCAACGACAATTAAAACGTCACCAACCGCCAGATCGAATTTGTGCACAGCGTGACCTTTGCACTGAAACCGACAGAGAAGATGTTTCTTGTGTCCATCGCTGAACAAGCCAAAGGTATGGTTTTCTCTGCAGGCTTTTCTTTGAAAACTCAATAAACGCTGACCTTTCCAACGACGCTTCTGGGTAAACAACAACAACAGAAAACATTTGAAAGCAGGGTAAGAAACCGTACGACTGTGTGCGAGTGTGTGTGTGTACAAGGACGAGACGAATGTGTCGAGTAAGTACTAAATTACAGTCTCACTAACGCTGGGATTCCCCTCAGAAAGCCTCGGAGACGCTCTCCTGTTCTCCTGTATTGAGACACGGCTCTAAAAACATCGGAAAACACGTCTTATTTTTCAGAAATCAGACGAATCCTGATACGACAAACAATATTAACTGATATTAACACGAGGAACTTAGTACAAATCGGTGTTTGATCGCAATAAAATGTCCTCTAGAGAGAGTAATATCATGTTTGATGAACTATCACAGGACAAATGCACAGCTCTTGATCTTCTTAATTAAATCCAATAATTAAAATCATAAAATAAATGTCAGAATTTTATTTAAGCTACTATTTAAGTTATTGAAGAAAAAACATCATAAACGTGTCCCACAGTTTGCGCGCCGTTACATTATAATTTTCCATTCGATCATCGATCAATTAAAATTGTATGACCAAAATTAAATTAAAATTTATTTAAATAAAAAGTTTATTTAAGCTTAAATATTCAATCCTGTTACCAAAAGTAAAAGTAAGGGAAAGAAAGGTTTATCAAGCCCTACTTAAAAATTGTTTGTTGTGCTTATTAATTTTTAGTTCATTTATTTGTTGTATTGTATTGCACAGTATTAATCTGCAAGGGTAACAGGGTTTCAAAAATGACGAGCATCATATAAAACGAATGTAAAATAAAAGCCCACGTATAAAATCGAATCCGAGTCCTCCAGAGGCGGACAAACATTTCATGAAGGTTAAGTGCCTCTTTTCACTGATCATTTGCTGAAAAGGAACAAAAATGTTTCCCCAGACATATCCTTCAGAGCACAAACAATGTTTCAACAACGTCCTCCTGACAGGATTGTCTAAAACTTCCATCAATCTCCTCGTTCTGAAGGAGTCCTCTATCTGGAAGCCAAAGCTCCTCACAGGAAATCCTGTAAATGTGCAAAACACAGACGCCTGACAGCCTGTAATGCACTGCTGAAATTGGCTTCTGTCACACAATAATAGGAAAACACACACTACACTTTTTGGTGGTTGCTCTGGATGACTAGGTCACATTATTTCTGCTTTATACAGGAATCGTAGAGGTATATCTTCACCTATTGTGCAACAAATTAAGATTTTTTTTGGTAAACTACTCCCTTAAATCTCCTGAGATATGAATAAGCCGCCTCTGACAGTCTGAGGGATAAAAGCGTCCTCTCGTCCACCTAAAAGCTTGGACAGGAACCCAACATAATGGCTTAATAACTAGTACACCATTTTCAGACTTGTTAAACATGCCTGAGAGCCTGCGGAGGAAACGGGATACTCTTTTTGGAGGACATGTGGCATTATTTTGCAGTACAAGGGTCTGCGCTA
The DNA here is from genome assembly GCA_037043235.1 of Rhodeus uyekii. Lineage (NCBI taxonomy): Eukaryota > Metazoa > Chordata > Actinopteri > Cypriniformes > Acheilognathidae > Rhodeus > Rhodeus uyekii. The sequence continues at coordinate 3,191,600 of JAWRVZ010000020.1, read as the reverse complement.
CACAACAATGTGCACTCGACTCAAAAACGGAGACGAAGGACATTTTACAAAGAAATAATGAAGGATGGCTGTCGTTTGTGTAGGACTTCATCATTTCTGTCTCAGGGTCTGTTGAAACACTGAGCTCCAATCATCCACAGGTTGCTGCCAGATCACTTGTAATGTGTGTAAAACATAACGCAATAAAGCGCTCATGCACTATCCCCTAATATAAGTTGTGTTGTTATATATTGGTATTTTGTGTTGTGTTATACGTTAGGTTGTGTTTAGTTATACATAACGGTATATGTTATGTTATCTGTGTTGTTTGTTATTTTTGTTGTGTGTTATTTTTGTTGTTATTTGTTATGTAATCTGTGTTGTGTTATTTTTGTTGTTCTCTGTGTTGTGTTATTTTTCTTGTTATTCTTTGTTATTTTTGTTGTTATATTATCTGTGTTGCGTTATCTTTGTTATGTTATCTGTGTTGTGTTGTGTTATTTTTTGTTGTTATTTGTTGTTATCTGTGTTGTGTTATTTTTGTTATGTTATATTATCTGTGTTGTGTGTTATTTTGTTGTTATCTGTGTTGCGTTGTGCTGTTTTTGTTGTTATTTTTGTTGTTATCTGTGTTGTGTTAATTTTGTTGTTATATTATCTGTGTTGAGTTGCTATCTTTGTAATGTTATCTGTGTTGTGTTATTTTTGTTGTTATTTGTTATATCTGTGTTATTTTTTGTTATATTATCAGTGTTGTATGTTATTTGTGTTGTGTTATTTGTGTTGTTATTTTTTATGTTATCTGTGTTGTGTTATTTTTGTTTTTTATTTGTTATATCTGTGTTATTTTTTGTTATATTATCAGTGTTGTATGTTATTTTATGTTATTTGTGTTGTGTTATTTGTGTTGTTATTTGTTATGTTCTGTGTTGTGTTATTTTTATGCTATATTATCTGTGTTGTGTGTTATTTTTGTTGTTATCTGTGTTGTGTTGTGTTATTTTTGTTGTTATTTGTTATATCTGTGTTGTATTATTTTTGTTATTTTATATTATCTGTGGTGTGTTATTTTTGTTTTTTATTTGTTATATCGGTGTTATTTTTTGTTATATTATCAGTGTTGTATGTTATTTTATGTTATTTGTGTTGTGTTATTTGTGTTGTTATTTGTTATGTTCTGTGTTGTGTTATTTTTATGCTATATTATCTGTGTTGTGTGTTATTTTTGTTGTTATCTGTGTTGTGTTGTGTTATTTTTGTTGTTATTTGTTATATCTGTGTTGTATTATTTTTGTTATTTTTTATTATCTGTGGTGTGTTATTTTGTTACATTATTTGTATTGTGTTTTTTAATGTTATCTGTGTTGTGTTGTGTTGTGTTATTTGTGTTGTTATTTGTTGTTATCTTTGCTGTGTTGTGTTATTTTTGTTGTTACCTGTGTTGTGTGTTATTTTTGTTGTGTTACATGTTATCTTTGTTATGTTGTACATTATGTTGAGAAGAGAATCTGACAGGTGCAGGCATCCATGTGAGAGACAGACATGCCATCTCTCAACGGGCCAGAGGAGAGTGCGTGAGAGAGACTCGAAGCCCTGCGATCGGCTGCCACCGAGAGCCGGTGTGAATGCTAAACAAGCCTGCGGTACGTCTGAAACATGCCGAGAGACACTGCTGGAGAATCCTGCTGGACTGCAGTCAGAGAAACACACATTCAGACACTTCAGCCAGCAGTATTCTTAAACAAACTTTATTTTACACCTTATTTGCACCAAAAACAGAGGAAGGTGGACATGTAAGATGTCAGGCAGGCCATTGATTTCTGTTTTTCATTATTAAAAGCTAATATAATAGCTAAAATGCTAATCATAAGTTGAAAAGTGTTTGATGATTTTAAAACATTGCTCTGTTTGTTTGAATAGCCTAAACAAAGGTGTAATTTTAAGTACAGTGATAATTAATTTCATTTGAAGGCTTAAATACTTAATGGCAGTGTTTTCTGCATGTTCAGTGCTGACGTCTGCGTGCTGGTAAAACTAAAAACAGTTTTGTATATATATACAGTAATACCTTGAGATACGAGCATAATCTGTTCCTGTATCGAGCTCGTAACTCGAGTTGCTCGTATCTCAAATCATTTCTTAGATAATGCAAACACAATACGGAAGTGTAGTGTTTCTTCCCGTGTTGTGTATTGGATCGCCTCAGAAGCTCATATTTATTATTATTGAACACTCATAACTCGTGCTGCTCCCAGCTTAATACTGGTGAATCACTCGTCGCCCCCGGTAACCTCCCGCTGTAAAACCAAGCTGCCTCTAGTGGAGATCATATGCAATTACCCATAAATGAGGAGCTTGAGCTGCTCCGAGTGCTTGAACACCTCTAGCGTCAGCGTCTGTAAGCTGCTCGTATCTCAAATATTTACTCGTATCTCAAAGCAAATATTTGCTCAAAGGCTTGCTCATATCTCGGAGTATCTCATTCAGAATCCTGCCGTTTCATATCCAGATATTCAATAAAATATTCTGGGGCCCATGAAACTTTTGTGAATTTTTTTATTTTTTATGCTGGCATGGGTTGGCAACTTTCTTTTTTTTCTTTTTTTTATTGGCGGAGAAAGATTCCAGAGACATTGTTCAAGTTTTCAAAAGCAGATTTTTATGAAGTCGTTATTTTTCCATTTCAGCTGGCGCCAACGACACACTGCAGCTTTAAATAAAAAAATTCCACTCCAAACGATATTAAAAGACTTCGATAAATGTGACTTCCAAAAATGGTATAGTCAACAAAGCAAAAAAATTTATTTGCTAAATCTGATATGGAGAAAGTATGCTTTGTGAAGTAATCCTGTTATTCCAAGGCCATCCAGCCAAACCCAGGCATCGCGACTGTCGGCTCAGCATGTGGTCTCAGTGTACCTTACACCATTGGTCAAAGGCGACGTCAAGACCTTAAACTCATCTCCCAAAATGCACAGAGAGGAGCCTCAGAACAAAAGGATGTGTGTTTTCCTTAAATCAAAAGAATTACTTAATACACAGAGGGCTTCTCATGTCAATGGGGTCAGCGCTTCCCGGGCAGACGAGGGCGGCGTGGAATCCTGCCCGGATCAGTCGTCAAGGTGATGGAGCTTTATTAAAAAGAGCCGGTGTTATTAAAACAGGTCTTATTATTGGATGCACCGCCATGGGAGGAGAGAAGAGGTGTGACCCGGTCTTTGTCTCAAACCGCCTTCATTAATCATGCAGCTTTGTGCGTGCGTGTGCATTAGTATTCATGCAAACACTGAGGGTCACTGTAAACAGTGATTGCAGACGGCTGAATGTTTGTTGATCGTATCTCATTGTGAATGTAATTTTTGTGCTAATTAACTGGAGTGATAAGGATTTAATCGAAATATTTATAGACTGCGCGTGTACGTGCATGCAGCATCTGGGTGACTGGCAGGATTTTGAGTGGTACTCTACCTGCATCTCATGAATGCACTTGTGTGTAACTGTTTTCATGTGCGATCAACCGTGTGTGTGGTTAAGAACATTGCGTATGAGGTACGGGGCGTGAAAGGGAATCGAGTTGACTATTTGAATCCCTCTTTCCCCTTTCCTGAATATTTAGGCAGATGAGAATCGCAGCACTGCCACTTCCTCCTGCCGTAGTTCCTTAGTGCTCAGTGTTGACCTATTTACCAGTTTAATTCCCTGCCCTGGGGTCCAGAACTTGAGGTGCATGTCCGCAATACATAACCTTCACCACAGGGGGCAAAAGAACGCAAACACGCTCCGCAGCCCCAATAGGTCACAGAGAGCGAACGAACGGGTGCTGATTCTAATTAACACAAACTGAACAATAGTGGGACGCCACGGGGCAGAGGTGCTTTAAAAATCTCCTTGTTTAACCTCACCTACACTAAAGTGCAAACATTCGTTTTACAGGCGTGATAACAATAGCTCTGCGGGTGTTTGATTGTCTAAATTTCCACATAAGATAGAAGTCTGACTTCAAGAAGCATTCTAATGCACTGTTCCAAATAGAATGTTGTTAGAACACTGTGGTTCTGCTTCAAACACTGAGAAAACTTTATAGCCGCATATGTTTCTCTGTGGGAGTGTGTGTGTGTAAAGTGCCAGAATGGGCTGAACTGGTAATGAGCTTAATTGGCTTAATGGAGAACCATATCAGTAACTGTGAACGGAACTCCTCTACTCATCTGATATCACATTATCAGCCCCTTTTATCTCTGTTCCCCCTCCAGCATGCAAACAGAGCCAAGGCTACGGTTGTTTGTGTGCATTTACATTTTTACTGCAAGTTGGTATATCCATAGATAAATATATACCTCAGTAAGTGCTTTAAGTACAACAAAACAACAAAAGTCAGAGAGTTAAAAGCACAAACAAGAGAAACAACATAAACAGATTCACACAAGGAAGCCTACTAAGACACGCGAACACAGCTCTATTACAGCAAAGGAGGGATCTATTCATCCAGATAGCATTGCAAGACTGAGGCAATTTGTGCCCATTTGATGCGTAATGAGGTTCTTATCAGTAAGTGGCCAGAGAAATGGTGTGTAAAGTATAGCCTATTCAGCACAGACCTAACGGAGCAGGCATGAGCTCATCCCCAAACAACTACACAATAAACACATGTACAGCAGGTTGAGAAAGAAGTATGGTGGAAGAAAGGGGACAATCCAACTAAAACCAGCCTCTAATACGATTTCTATCTGGTCCAAACTGGTTATTTACACCTACTGAATGGTTGATCAGCTGGACCATTGAGACAGTCATGGCCTAACGGTTAGAGAGTCAGACTGGTAACCCGAAGATTGCAAGTTCTCAATGCCGGCAGGAAATGGGTGAGTATGATCACTCCCAAGGCACCACAAGGGGAAAAAATGGCGACTGCAGTGTGTGTATGTTCACTGCTCAATGCTCCTAACCATACTTAGCCTCCTACTGGGGATGAGCTGGATACTCTACTGAAATGAGTATCCGGTACGGATAAAGCACTTTTGCAGAGTACAAGTATTATACGAGTAATACGAGTCAATATCGGTGTTCCTCATTGGGTAGCTGACTGTGTCTGCGTTCTGTGATAGGCTACTCAAAGCGCCCCTCCCCTACACATACAGATTTGCTGTGTCCCGCTCTGCTCACTCACACACAGAACACTGAGGGAGAGACAGAGAGAGAAAGAGAGCTGTTCTCATCTCAGTCACTCAGGTTCGCGGGTCTTTTCCGTTAACGTTTAGGGTTTCTTCAGCTTCAAGTTTATTTTTTATTTCAGTTTGTTTGTAGTACTTATTAACCAGTAGAGTTCTGGTAAACGTGGGGTTTGTTCAGACGTGGTGCTCGGTAGAATGCGACTAGTGTTTCGTCTTTGTCTGCCGGAGATTTTCTTTTCTTTTTTTAACCGTCTGCTGGCTCTAACCAGTTTTTTGACTACACGCAAAAATAAAGTAGTGGTATAAAAACTATTACAAATTACTTAACTACACATGCACACACATACACATACCTGGTGTGAAAAAAAGAACCCCCCAAAAAAAAAAATCACACAGATCATAAAAAAATGTTAAGTTAAAAAAAGAAAGTTAAGTTTAGATGAAAACTAAACTCTTGTTCAAAAACTAAACTCTTGTTCATTACATTTTTCTTCATAATTGCAACAGCATGCATTGTATTCATTGTTGCCAAACTTGTTCTGTATATAGTTCATGTTATCGTGATCAAAACCATTGATCTGAAGCTCAATGCTGATGCTGTCATGTAAATAGTTTTCTAATCAGCAATAAATATAACAATTTCTAATCAACCCATATCAATAACATACCTGTTAAAGCCCCGCCCATTTCAAGACAACCCACCCACTTCCTGGTTAAATCCCACCCACGTCGGTTAGGCCACGCCCAGTCCGAGTACAGATACGGATACAGATAATGCTGTACTTACTCATCCCTACCTCCTACCATATTTAGCCTTCACGTCACATTCAACTTTCATTGGCAAAAAATTAGTAATCATCTTTCACAGCTGTAGCTCAAACAGTAGAGAGTTGCACTTAAGGGCAAGGTCGTGGTTTTGATTCCTAGTGAATACATGCATAGTAAGTTTTTGGATAAGAGTCTGTCAAATGCCCAAAAACATAAATGTAAATCTTTCAAAAAACAGGCCTAGGTAAAACTTTGTTTTTGCAGCAAGAAGTATAGAGTGAAAAGACAGTTGGGGTTAAGCAGAGGAGAATATAATGATCTATTTATATCTACACCTCTTCCATCTTTCTAAATCACACTGTATGTGTAAGAGACTCGTGCTTCTTGTGACTCCTCGAGCGGAAACTCCCTGATCTCCTGCTGTGGCCCTTACAAAAAAAGGCAATTGGCATGTGGCCTCCTCCTGTTGCTCTCTTCAGTTCCCACACCTCTTTGTATCCTCCACCACCCTTCGTCCTGTTTACCTACCAGTGGGGGGCACGCCTCTCACCTCTTGACTGAGACATGGATGAAAAGAACAAGAGACAGGAGACAGAGAAGGAAAGCAGCAAGGTGTTAGTCTCCTCGAAGGCAAGCACTGAAAGCAAACAAAGATGAAGAAGAATTACAGATTCCATACCTGCCTATCTATTCAACAAAATGGCTCACAATATCATGGTGGGAGTTGATGCTATAAAAGACCATACCATTTACTTGCACCAAATAATATCCACAGCACTGCCAAGTCAGTGAGAGCCACTTTGGCAGGAATCGATGGAGATACGTTTGGATCATCTTTATGAGCTCTCAAATGTGAGCAATCTGCCCCTGAAAATGCACCACTTCATTTGTGCAGCCATCAGAAGACTGTTCCAGACAGAGCTAATATCCACCTCTCTCTGTATAAAACCGCCTCTCATGGAGCGAGACAAATTAGGCCAATGAATTCTCCATATTTCAACTTTTTTTAGAGCTCGCACAGCACAAACATATGAACTCATGCTAATAAAGAAATTATCTGACCCTTGCGTATACATTATGGTTTGTGCGATGGAGCGCTGTCGTAAATTCTACGACAGGCAACTACAGGATGAGGCATTTAAGTGACCTCACCACCCTATGCTATCGTAAAACCGAGCATCGTGCGGGAAATCAAGAGTGGAAGGTTAAGGACTGTGGATCGACAGTCCATAGAAGAGTCTTCTTGAGAGGAACAGGGTTCACTGCATTACGTTACAGGCATTGCCTCACAGTCGTCTGAGTCCGGTGGCCTTTGGGTCGTAGATCAGTTTAGACCATGTTCTCATTTGCTATGAGATACTATAATAGACCATTAAAAAGAGATGATGAGCTTAATGACTTCACACCTTTCTCTAGGCCATCATACTTTCGGGCAAATTGTGTCTTCCCGCTGAAAGCCAGCTAAGCCAGCCATGGAACGTGTTAATATCAATATGTTTGACGTCAACCCTAGATTATTTTTAGTAAGAGTGTATTTAGCAGTTCCACATCCCTCTGTTGACTCATCGTGCCGAGCTGCGGAATCAAGTTGAGCTGTGTCATTGCGAAGATTTAACCACACGGAAATCCTTCCTCTCCCGTTCAGCATCTTAGCTTGCCAATCCAGAAAGTTTTCCTGGGACTGCATCAATGATGAGCTGATGCTTAGAGCACGATTAGCTCAATTCAGCTCCACTACAGTAAGTTGCAATCCCTGAAAGAGGCATCAAAAGTCAGGAGATACAATGTTGGATTCATATATGGAGTGAGAGAAGCGGGAGGAGAGATAGTGACAGAAGAAGCTGAAGTGAGATGGGTGCGCATTAAAACCCAGAGTTATCCACGAGTAGGCCGGAAAGCCTTTGATCCATATCCAAACTTCACAGGTTGCAATTCAGTAACAACATGAAGCAAAGATTAGGCTAAAGTAGCTAAAGATTTTGAAAAGAAGCTCTCAGACTCTGGAAAGTTGTGCGAGGACGTCGCGAAGAATACATCTGAATGCATTCAGGCCGAGTCACTTTGACAACGGGATAGATGTATTAGGATATCAGTTAATGGAAAAACCATCTGGAGACCTGATAAAAGTGATTTGTATTTCCTCAGTAACCCAACAGAGAGTCAATAAAAGCAAGGGGTCGTCTTCAAAGCTGCAGAAGGACGATCCGCAGAGACTGGTCGATCAATTAGCCAAAAACAGACAATGGCTAGCTTGGAGTTTTCTGTCCATCGAGGCCCGCGCCTCTTCCAGACAAACGCACGCACGCACGCATGCCAGAATCCTGCAGGGATTAATGACATCAGTATGGATTCTGACCCCCTAGCGTGTGCCGTTTCAGAAAAGAGATTACAGAACGAATGAAAATGAATCAGAAAACAGCTTGTACTCTGAAGACTACTAAAAAGGAGAGATTTATCCCAATAGAAAAAAAGAGAATGAGAGACGAGAGAAAATCCCTTTGGTTTGTAGCCATTTCATGGATCGTGCATCTGCCGAATGATTTGTTAAATGAGAATTAGGTGATGGGATTGAAAGACTAACATTGTCACCGTCTCTTTCTCCCTTTCTTTTCACGTCCTCTCTCCGTCTTCCCCATCCCCAACCAATCCACAAAGGTGTAGACAACGGGAATGTGATATTCTGCAAGGCCTTTCACTCGAGGTTCACAGAAGGAAAAGCGGTCTGTCCATAGGCTATCATTGAAGACAAAGTGCAAGTACTATGTCCAATGGTCAACTTTTGAGTGAACTTAAGTTCCTCAATGCACTTCTGCTCTCTGGAGGAGATAATGGGCCAAAAGGATGGGCCGCTTGGCGTAGGAGTTCAAAGCCATTGTTGGAAGCAAGTACGCTTTCTTAATGGCTGGAGAATCAGAGTCATGCCCCAAAAAATATCATCATCTAAAAAATAATGCATGTGTGTCCATCACATTTATCCGTAGGGGGAGTTCGTGGATGATTAAAGATAGATCAAAGAGGTCTCCGTGTGCGAGTATAGAGGATTATGTCCTCTGAAAAGGAATGTGTGGTGTGTGCTCGAGGTTTGGTGAAGTCTCTAGTCTTCTGCATAAGGTGATTATGTGCATTGGATCCAGATGTAAGCTACCATTAAACAAGTCAAAAGCATCCACGTGTTAGCAATGAAAAATGTTTAGTTGCAAGTAAAAGCTTATGAATGCATGTGCATATACACACACACAAATTGTTTTATCCTCAACACAAATGAACCTTTGCAACATGAAAAAACATACACAGATGCTGAGTTTGAGTGGTAGTCAGTTTGTGTTTGAGGAGTGTTTGATCACAGAAGTATTAAAAAAGCAAAGCTGTCAAACGCAACTCAACTGAAGTACCACAGCGTCTCCTTCTGTTCATGTATTGAATTACATCCTCAAACATATATCCCAATCCACTGGTAGACACAAACACAATTTCAAAAGGTGCTCCATCTTCTCACAGAAGGTTATTTTGTGAGTTTAGACTTAAGGCACTTTTCATAGCCTAAAATCACAGTAGCTGACAACAAAGTTCTGGATCTTGAGAAGCAGTGTCATTACAACGTTTCCATGTTGATTACTATTTAACAACATAGAGAGGAGGTCTGATGTTACCGTTCAAGTGTCTAATTAAATAAAACACACCGAATGCACCAACATAGACATTCCCTACTAAAACAAACACCATATGTATATTTCGCTGGTACTAAATGCTGATTTATGGATGTTCTGGTGTCCCACACACACTCATTGGCTAGCTTAGTCAGAAATATTTAGGACTGAGGACAAGCAGATGAAAATGAAACCTGGCGACTTAAAACCAGCATAGATAAATCAATGATCTAAACAATAGGGAGCGTACAGGATTGTTACGGTCAAACACTAACTAGCATAAACCACCTAAACTGGTCTTCGCAGACGAGTCGCTAAACTGATATACGTTTGTTCATCTAAATCTGGGTTCTTGTAGAGAATGTGTTGTCCCTCAGACGATAGTTTGCTCCTTTACGTCTCAGTCCCATCTTATCAGCAGAATATGCCGTATGGAAAATCAGAGTTTGCGTTACCACCCATGAGGTTGGTTATGGATGACACCTCTTATAACAGGTGGCATTATGTATAACAGCCTGAGACGCAGCGCCCCGACTGAGCAATACAAAACCACTTTATTTAGGCATGCGCCTGTGCATGTGTGTCATTCATGGTGCCGCCTCGGTCGTTATCTTTTCTTTTTAAAATCAACAGCATAATGATGCCATTCAGAAACCGTTGACGGAGGAGAGGAAATGGCACATTTGGGGTTCTGTCATTATCCCATGCATTTTGTGCGAGTGTTTCACTGGGAGTGATTCCCTCAGTCGGGATGGGGTGTTTGAAATGGGACCTACTACTGTTTTAAACACATATGCACTACGAGGGCAAAAATGGAAATGCGCACAATGCACACAAAACACAGATGAGAGTCTCTTCAAATACAGGCTCGTTTATGTTGCAGATTTTCTGTTACGAGAAGGGTCACATTAAAACTTTTGGTAACACTTGAGTTTAGGGTCCAATTCTCACGATTAACTAGTTAATTATTATGACTAGGATATTGGCTGTTTATTAGTACTTATAAAGCACATATTAATGCCTCATTTGGCATATTCTATATCTCTGAATCCTACCCAGTACTAAAACTTAACTACCTTACTACTAATAAGCAGTAATTAATTGTTTATTTAGGCAAAGGTCATGGTCAAAAGTGAGAATTGGACCCCTATGTTTTTGTTTTTTTTATCAGTTGTTTTCATCACCCTTTATGTATATATTTTATTTTGCTCTAAATTTTTACACTTTTATTTTAAGGTGGCCTTGATAAAGTGCAATTACACATTTCAGTGAGAAATACGCGCACACACACACACACACTCTGCTGTATTTCCGTCACATAGCAGAAAAATCTACTCAAACTACTCTGTCATTTTTACAGATCTGTTCAGTCTTTGTTTACTTCCTGGTTCCCCTTGTGCTCTCCTATTGTCATCCTAAGCCACCTGTGTCGTCATCCATTACCTCTCATTCCCTAATCACTCCTTGTGTATTTAATCCCTGTGTTTTCTTCGGTCATCATTGTGTTAACCTCCATTTGATTGTTCTCATTGTGGATACTTTTGAGTTTGTTTATGGGCTTAATGGCCTTATTTCAGTGACCTATAAAAACGTTTTTCACAAACAAACACATAAATGTCACAGTCCTATCGCCTCGCTTCACACTTCCTGTTTCCTTCCGGGTGCTTCCTGTGTTATTTTCTTCACCTGTCTTGTCAGTCACTCATCTCGTTAGTCTCGTCACCTGTTCCCAATTTCCTCTTGTATATAAACACTCATGTTTTCTCTAGTCTTTGTCAGTTGTTGGAAATGTTAACTATGTTTCCCGTGTGTGTGTGGATGTGTCTCCGTGTGCTCCAAGTTTCTCCGTAGATCTCCAGATTTGCACAAGTGTGCCCTTTTGTTTAAATATTAACATAAGTATTTTGATTTGTTTAAATAAAGTTTTCAGTTGGAACGTGTTCTCCTTCGCCTTCATCATCCCGCACCACGAGGCGTTACAATAAACAAATTTCTCAAAACTGCAAAATTTGACATACATGCTGCTCACATATTATTGTAGCAGTTTGTGCTGAATAGTGTAATCAGAGTTTAGCCATGTAACAGAACCAAACACAAATGTCAGGGCATGTCAAAAACATTTCCAGGGCACAAAAAACTCCTTAGACGGATAATTGAATTTGGGTTAGGGTTATAATTATTACTATAATACCTACATGTAACAAACACACTGTAAAATAAAGTGTTACCACAATTTTAATATGCATTTTGTACACATTTTACAAAGAAAATATCACTGGCTGAATCACCACCCCAGCAAACAATTCTTCCAGCATTAAAGTTATTCAGTCAAGCTGTAATGTTTCAAATTACACAAAAAGACTTGATTTCAAGATAAAATGCTAGCCATTTAACTTAAAACTGTAACATATATTGTAACATATATTCATTAGTTATTAAACAATATATCATTTGAAATGTGGTGAAAATTAAATTGTCTGGTTAAAAAAAAACAAGATCAAAAATTAAAAGATTTATCAAATAAACTAGTGAGAGTATAAAGATGTTGGAGGGAGTGTGTTTTCAGGAGCAAAAGCAGACGCAGTTGAAGTAATGCCCAGATTTAGTCAGTGATTTAGGGTTTAAAAGTTGGAGAGGTTCATGAAGAGAAAAAGAAGACATATTTAATTTGTCTCTTTCTGCCTGAGCAAACTGAGAATGTGAACATGGCAGTAAATATACAACACTTCCACCTGCCTGAATTTAATGTCAATGTGACGTGATGTGATTTAAGATGCACTCCGTATACGGCAATGAGTTTGCATCTTTCACACACACTCATGTGCACTTTCCGCCTGTCACGTCTACTGTCACTTCCACGGCGCCAACAAGCCAGAAAGTGCCAACAAGCACATAAGGACTTTGAAATTCAAATCAATGGCAAGGTAAGAGTGAACACACACACACACACACACACACACACACACAAGCACTCGGCTCTGAATCAAAACAACGAGGGACCGCACAGCAGTCGTCGGTCCCTTCTGAAATGCGAACAGACCAAACTAATTAAAGTTCAGGTGACAAGTGCAAAACACTGCAGAGCTCCTGGCTTCTATGTGATCCAAACAATCTGGTGTGCGTCGTGACAAGCCGAGTAAAACCGAGCGGGAGAAATACTCAAGGGTTCAAAAAGTAACAACAGCCGTGTTCGGCAGGCAAACAACAGCACAAGCAAGCTAAAACAGGTTTATTCTTTAGTAAAGAAATAAGGGAAGCTTGGTAAAGCAAGACGGTTGAGTTTCTATGATTGTTGTTAAACATACAGAGAGCACACTTTTAGCATTTAGCCCAGGGGTCTGCAACCTTCAAAATCAAAAGAGCCATTTTGGCCTCTTTTCTACCGAAAAAAATTCACGGGAGCCACAAAACCTATTTGATCCCTAAAATTAAAATAACACTGCATAGGAAGAGGGCCAGAGCATATTACAGTGCCTGACATCATACTTGCGAGTTCACACACCTCTTTAATCTTAATTTTAGTGATCTCCATAATGTCGTATGTCGTAATGTCGTAAGTCGGACATCATTCGCGGCGACGTGAATAACAATCTCCAATCTGGTTTATATCCAGTTTGCAATAAATAAAATAACTAAAGTGTGTAGCATTTATGAAATTACAGAACTACAAAAATAAAACTAATGACATTTTATTGCTGTTTGTGACAATGGAAAACATCAAAATATAAATAAAAAAAATGATGTAACAAGATTACTTCGATCTTGAAATTTAAGTGAATTAATAAAATAGCTTATTTATTGATTCCCATATATATATTTTTCAAAACTAGAGGAGCCTCTGTACAGGGATGAAAGAGCCGCATGTGGCTCTGGAGTCGCAGGTTGCAGACGCCTGATTTAGCCCATAATACGCAATATTTCCATTACAAGTTTGTGTGGGCTAGGCAGGTAATTAAAGACTCATTAACCAACGAAACACCAGGAGTTCAACAGATATTTTGACAAATCCTGCCAGCTGGCAGATTTCTCAGCATATGCATATAGAAATATGAGACAAGGACAAGGCTTGCTGCTCGACCGGCGGATTCTTGTACAGACGTGGAGGCTGACGCCGTTCAGGATCGTCTCTCAACAGCAGGGTCACAGAGAGATCAAGGCCCCGTTGGTCACTGTCGGGACATCGCAGAGGTTATTTAGCACAAAACTCAACAGGAAGACGAGAGGAGCTCTGGCCTACATCAAAGAGTTTGGAAGCAGGAACACAAATCAGCCGGAGACGTGAGAGGAGGCGGCAGGTAGAAGTCAATGTGACATTAATGCCTAGGTCGACAAAACAAGTCAGTGTGCAAAGGCAAATGCATTCAGATGTGAAACTCAAAAAGTCATAGAACAAGCAATAAATAGCCTAAGCTGTAAAATAACAATATGCACACATAAACACACAAATAGATTATTGTACATCTATCTTTGTAAGGACATTGTAATCAATGTAATCTCTAGCTCATTGCCCTACACCTCAGAACAAAGGGTCCTCTTATAAATATATACACCCTTACCCTAAACCTGCCCTTAACCTCATTATAACCTCATCCCTAAAACTCTTGACCCTCAAACAGGCCTTTAAAGATCTCTCAGGACAAAATGTCCTCAGTCTGATCGTCTAAAACTGGTTGAAGAAGTACAAACACACACAGACACTCTCTCACACACACGTGACTGCATATCATTTAAACTCTATAATACTGACTTACTAAATTGATTGTCAAACCTAATAAACCTGCTGTTAGGGTAAAACACAATATTATTTGGCATAATTGTTGATTATTACTATTATAGATGTTTTATAAAAGAAATATGCTACTCTAGATCATGCAAAAACATAATATTTTTTATTTTTTATAGTGTAACCGAAACAAACATTTTGAGTGTCCCTCTATCTCCACTAGACATTTCAAAACAGAAAAAATTTAGCCAAAATTTAATTTTCATTTTCAGTTTTGGAGGGCTGAAATCATCTTCTCTCACCAATCAATATTATAAGTACCGTAATACCTTGAGATACGAGCATAAATCGTTCCAGGACTGAGCTCGTAACTTGAATTGCTCGTATCTCAAATAACTTTTTCCCATAAGAAATAACTGAAAAAACTGATACTGCTCGTATCTCAAATATTTACTCATATCTCAAAGCAAAAATGCTAGAAGGCTTGCTCGTATCTCAAAATACTTGCATGTCGGGACGTTCATATCTAAAGTTATTACTGTATTATGATTCTTGCATTAGAGATATTGTAATTCAAATTATGCAAAAAATAATAATAATAAAAATTGCATTTTTAGAATTACTATTTTATAAAGTCGGCCTATATTAGGGGCTCAACAAACAGCAATTGCTTTGGTCATTTGGGTATTGTTGTCCCAAAGTCCTGGAAAACCTGCATTAGCTTATTTACCAAAGTAAAATCACCGTTATCCACAACCATGTATTACTTGTAACCAATGGCATAACGCTATGATTATGTACAGTAAACACAGCATAAAACTGTTGCACCAGCGTTGGTCACAGTTTCATCACACAGTCGACAAGCGTCCAAGGCCAGAAACACGCTGGCACTCTCAGGCGGAGGCTCAGTGAGCCTGATATACATTGAGAATTAAACAACATACATTTCCAAGACTTCCTGAAGGCGTATGAGAAACATTCACTATATAATCAGGAAAGGGAAACAGAGACGGGTGGACACAGCCAACACTGCGTTATGTGATTGCATTGTTCATAACATCCACTGCGGGTTTGACTCTAAACGAGTTAATTTAAAAATGACTCCCCCCAGGGGTCCAAAGACACAACAACACGCAAGCGCTTTTACTCCGTGATTGCAACATGCACAGCGAGTGTTTATTCAGTGAACATGTGAATGCGTGTGGGTGCGTGTGTGTGAGTAATTAAGTCACCGCGCACAGAACAATAGCAGAGCAACAGCTGCGTGTGTACAGCGCGAGGATAAGAGGTTCACGTGTGGGATACGCTGATGCGCTGAGCTCCATAATACGCTTGATTTAATGAGCGTGGGTGAGCTGATAATTACTGCAGAATTTGCTCTAATGAATCAGATGGAGGGTGTGTCGGAACGCTCGGGTTCTTTATCAAAGAGCGGCACGGCTGAGTTTGGGGAAAGATGCATTCACAGAAAGCGTAGGGGTGAAGCGATTAAGCTTTAATGAAGGTTATGCTGTTTAAAACTCTTTCAAACTGTCATTGTTACGGTTTACAACAATGATGAGAAGAATCAAGGTCTTTGTTGCCTTGTCGACTCTCAAAGGCCCTGTTTACACCTACAATTAAAGGGATAGTTCACAATAAATACAAAGTGCCATCATTTACCTAATTCGCATCCCTTTCTTTCCTATGTGAAACATAAAGGGAACTATTATGAAGAATGTGCCGGCTGCTCTTTGTCATGTGATTACAGTGAATGGAGACTGAAGCTTTGTACGTTTTTTAGAAAAGTATGCAAAAGGACCATCAGTGGCTCATACCATCAAATGGCTTCAGTACATGATCTGA
Organism: Rhodeus uyekii; assembly: GCA_037043235.1. Classification (NCBI taxonomy): domain Eukaryota; kingdom Metazoa; phylum Chordata; class Actinopteri; order Cypriniformes; family Acheilognathidae; genus Rhodeus; species Rhodeus uyekii. The sequence goes on along the minus strand of JAWRVZ010000020.1, from coordinate 3,175,470 downwards.
CTACTTATATTACATTTTTATAGAGCTTTTGAATCACTTTTGAAACTCGCAAGTTCCAGTCCGACTACATCAATTATTACATCTGTGTCAATGTATGAAAGTAAGTAAAAACTGATAAATAAGTAATAATAATTATAAATAATTGAACAATCACATGGCTCAACACATTTATCATATTGATATGGTGAAGTCGAACTGCTGAAGTTGACACTGAGCATCAGAGTAGAGAAGAAAAGTGATTTATGTGACTTTGAAGGTATTTGTTGGAAGCAGACAGGCTGGTCTGAGTATTTCAGAAACTGCTGATCTACTGGGATTTTCATACACAACCATCTCTAGGGTTGACAGAATGATCCAAAAAAGAGAAAATATCCAGTGAGCGGTGGGAGGAAATGACTTGTTGATGCTGGAGGTCACAGGAGAACAGCCAGATTGCATCAGATGATTGAAAGGCAACATTAACTCAAATATCCTCTTGTCTCAACCAAGATCTGCAGAAGAGCATCTCAACACGTCCAGCCTTGAAGCAGATGAGCTACAGCTGCAGAAGACAATTCACACAGACTCACTAACTGGACAATAGAAGACTGGAGAAACGTCACCTAGTCTGAAGAGTCTGGATTTCTGCTCTGACATTCAGATGGACGGGTCAGAATTTGGTGAACATGGATCATCCTGCCGTGTTTCAGCGGTTCAAGCTGCTGGTGCTTAATGGTGTGTTATATGTTTTCTTGGCACACTTTGGGCTCTTAGTAACATTTGAGCATCTTTTAAACACCACAGTCTGCCTGAGTATTGTTGCGGACCATGTCCATCCCTTTATGACCTTGGATTACGCACCATATCAAAGCTCAAATCATCTCAAACTGGTTTCTTGAACATGACTGTTTTCACTAAATTCCACCGTCCTCCACAGTCTCTCAATCCAATAGAGCAGCTTTGGGATGTGCTGGAACGGGAGATTCACATCACGGATATGCAGCCGACAAATCTTCAGAAACCGTGATGCTATCAAGACAATAAGGACTAATATATGTCCCATGAAGAATTAATCATAAATAAACGACAGGTTTCTTTGTAGAGATGCTCATCCAATGATCAAACCCAGTCTTTATAAAGCAGCGTGTTCAGCTTCCTCCCAACTACAGGTAAACATGACAAGCCACCGCAGACGCATTCTGCATACAGAGGCAAACGTCACTCTCGGAGACTGTTGCTGTCAAACCACCCCACCCCACCCCACCCCACCCTCCATCAGCCAAACCCCCGTCTCCTTCCACCCTCTCCACCCCACCCTCCTGCCAGCCGACATTACTTTGGTGAGGTTCTTAGTGTGACAGCACACCAAACCACATGAGCCCATCTGCATGCTTTACTTTCTCATACATGTCTGGAATTAAAAATAGACCTGTGTGTTTCTAACAGGAGCGGCACAAGTCAAAAGCTCTGGAACATACAGCCTTTTTTAAATCTCTCTATATATAGTTGTTTCTTTTTGGTAAGTACAATATATGTCATTTTAGTCAAATATGTTTCTGTTATTAAAGTCATTTTAGTCAATCTCATTCAAATTTGTTCTATTTGCAGTGCATTATTCAGTGTAAAGGTTGACTCGTTGGTCACACTCGTTGGTCACACTCGTTGCGCTCTCAGTGCACATGGACGTGCTGAGGGACAGCTTTGCATGGTAGAGTTCCTCCAGAGCTCTCTGACAGCCCAGATCAATAGCTGAGACTTCTGAGGCCTAGCAGGAGTGAGGCACAATTCATTCCCTGACTGGAGATCAATACGAGATTAGAGAGAAGCCAAGGCCCCATCCTCAACACTGCCTCTCTTCTCTACTTCTTTATACCCTTTTCTCTCTCACTTCAAATGTCATTGGTATATCTACTCCCTGCTCTCTTTTTCTCTTCTCCACTGTTTTTCTTTTTTTCTGCAACCATACCCTAGTAAAAAAGAAGGCATAAAGGAGAGAAGCACACAGGGAACGTGCCTTAGATGATCAGGAGCGGTGAGCAGCAGTGCACCAGAGCCGTGAGCTGTTTGGAGCCCGAGCCGTGTTTTGACACGTAATCAGATCAGTTTTCTGCTCAGTCTTTAGCACTGCCGTGAGTTAACAACGCAAAGTGTTCACTTCTTTTCATGGCCTAATGGTTACAGAGTCAAAGTGGTAACCAGAAGATTTTCAGTTCGATTCTCAACACTGGCAGGAATATCGCAATGCATGAAATAAAGCTTGGGTTGTTGACCCAAGGAGGATCCAAACATCATAGACAGTGAAGATCATTTCTCAAATTTAGGAGGCATTTTAAATTAACATTTTGAAATGATTGCGAATAATCTTTTTCAGAAGCTCTGGAGCACAACATTTGAAATGATAACTCCAAAGTCATTTTAAAAGTGTAGTGCGTCCCTTAAGCCGAAATGTGTCTGGTGGTAGGTGCTGTGCGGAAAGCTCAGATCTTTCTGTGGAAATGTGATTCGGTGCAGGCCTGCCAATGAGGGAGAAGACCTGAGCGGAGAACGCTTGTCTGTAACAGTCACTCACAGTACAGCTCTGACAGCTGGGGTTTTCTCAACAGATTAAAGGAAGGGAGGAAGACAGGATGTCGGAGCGCATACGATGCAGGGCGTCTGGATTGCTGTAGAGTTCTCAGTGACAAGTGCTATCGTACACTTCTTCCAGAAGCTCCTGAGAGTCGGATTCTCAGACATAGAGGTTGACTCATCCTGAGAAACAGCCACTTATCTCACAATGCTGACTTTTTTCTTACAACTGCAAGGTATAAAGTCAGAATTGTGATATATAAACAACAAAGTCAGAATTGCGAGAATTAGGATTAAGAGACATTAGGATTAAGAGAAAAAAGTCAGAACAACCCTCGACGGACACACCGAAGCTCGAGTTGCCTTAAATGGCTTGTAAATGTTTTAATTTTACTTGCCAGACTGCAAGTACAATGCAACTTAAAACAATTTCAAACACTATTAAAGACAAGTAAACAGTCTGAAATAAACTGCACTAGTACAAAAAAAGATAATAGAACAAAATATACAAAATAAAAATCTCTTTCTCAGGTAAATCTAACACTAGTTGGATACAGATTAGGTAAAAGTAACATTTCACTGTATGAAGTAAATATAGATGAATCCTTATTATAGTTGCAAAAGTTATTAAGTCGAGAGTATTGAGTCTTTTGTTGTCTGATTAACATTATAAACATACAGCAGCAGGAATATTAGGCTGCTGTCACTTTAAGGAGCGAATGCACAGATCCAGCGCACTGATACTGATACACATGCGTTTACCTTCTCGACTGTTCACTTCACCTAAGACAAAACCGACTACTAGGATACTCAATTATCGGTTCAAGCACAAAACGATGTGAAAGCGAGCTCAGTTCAGTATTCGTGTGCTGTCAGACGCGGCTTTCTTCATTCAGAAGTGAGAGTTATTTTCACGTCTTCTTGCACTTGAATGTTTAAATTGGCAAGGCTTAAAAATGATATGCAGTACATGACGATGCAGCACTGGCCCAGTCCGGATAGCATCCATTCTCTTCACATGGCATGTGTAAGCCTCCCTCGCGCTCTCAGCCAAGCGACGGTGCATGAAGCTTAGCATGAAATGATATTATTATCTGCGCTAACTTATTTTTTGCCTCTAACTCAATCACAGGTGACTGAAATCATACAATTTGCTAACCATTGGATAATTAACGAAATGTTGTAGTCGTCCTGAGGTAAATGCGGTTGCAAATTCAGGGGATTTACACACATTGTACAGGGCTGCAGAGTTGGGAGGTCTACCGTTTACTCTTCTCAAATCATGGCAAATTTTCATGTTGCGCGGTTTATCGTCAGAGTTTATTATCATGAGGGTAAAGGTTGAGTCGACTGATCCACAGAAAGATCTCACTGGTGAACATGGTTAGATCTGTTACTGCTGGCCATGGTGGCAGAGGGCGCATGAGGACAGAGTGCTTCTCTCTCTCGGTCTTCCTCTCAGCACTAATAAGAGTCAGATCTGTCAGGGGAAAGGGGATGGAATGGGGTGAGGGAAGGCAGCCCGAGAAGAGGAGGGGGTTGAAGTGGTCTGGGCTTGACGTTTGGGATGAGGGGGGCGGAACTGGGCTGGTTTGGATCTGTCAACAGCACACTGACAGATCAGCATTAGCACTGAAGTGCAGAGCTTGTCATGTTGTTTCTCTTCAAGCGCGCGCACACACACAGAGATGAAACACACATACTCATATGCTAACGCAGTCACACGCCACTGAACCATCTCAAAAATGAGATGGAGCTCAAATAAGTTCAGAGATTCATTATACAGCCAATCTCAGTCAAACACACTCAATATAAGCCCTTGATTCAGGCCAATTCTCTGCCGCTGCTGCTTCCGCATGAGTGCATCTCATTCTCCTCGTGCTGAATATGGAATCTGGTGAGAGCTCAGATCAGGCACATTAGGTTATATTGCCCTTAACGCTGACCTTGCGCTATCTTTGATTTGCAAAAGTGTTATAGCTACATAAAGCATAATGCTCAACACTAAATATTGAATGGTTTATGAGGATGGCAAAATCTGCCATTGAAAGATTTCCTTGCTAACAAAACTAGATTCTAAGAACGTTTCTGAATGTTCTCTGACTTTAACCGTTTAATCAATGTGCAGGAAACATTCCATTTTAGAATTTTGCCAACATAATGGAAACGTTACTTGTGAACGTTCTGAAACGACTAGTAACATTTAAAATAGGCAATCATCTAACTAAAACGCTTCAGAAAAACTTCCCATGAACTAATAATAATAATAATAATTCATTACATTTATATAGCGCTTTATCATAGACACTCAAAGCACTTACATGGACGGGGGAATCCCCTCATCCGCCACTAGAGGGCAGCATCCACTTGGATGATGCGACGGCAGCCATATTGCGCCAGAACGCTCACCACACACCAGCTTATTGGTGGAGAGGACACAGAGTGATGAAGCCAATCAGAGAAAGGGGATGGTTAGGAACCCATGATGGACAAATTTGGCCAGGATGCCGGGGTTACACCCCTGTAGCTTACTACTTACTGCATGTATAAATAAAATGTTTGTGTTACATTTTGAGAGCATCATTAAAGACCAAATAACTTTGAATAAACATTCTATTAACACTACAGGAAGAATGTTTCTTTATGACTTTAAAGCAGGGGTGCTCAATACGTCGATCGCGATCTACCAGTCGATCTCCAAGGTACTATTGGTAGATCGCATGACAAGGTGAGGTGACATTGTCATGAACTGACGCTATACAAATAAAGTTGTGTATAAGTTGAGTTGTTTTGAATAAAAATCAGCCATCCCGTCATTTGATTGATACACAGGACAATCAGTCAAATGACATCTGATTTTTTTCCGTACAATTAGGTCACTGTGCTCAAAAAAACAACGCCCCTGAGCGCTGCAAAGCTAACAAGCTAGTCGTTAGTTACATCCTAATTTTTCGCTCGGTTTTTTCCTCTTAAACGTAAGATAGGGTATAAAATGAGTGGGGGAGCTGGACCAAGTAAGAAGAAGAAAAACGTATCACTTTCATACGGAATGGGAGGAGGACTTTTTTCATGACATTTTCAAAGTGCGTTTGTCATCAGAGTGGACTCAGGTAATGGCAAAAAATTAACATAATTATGTTGTGTTGTGCAACATATGTGGTTATACATCAACATAAGTTGTAAGAATCCTCAATATATTTCTCAATAAATATAATGGGCAGATCATTTTGACTTGGTCATTTCAAAAGTAGCTCCCATGCTGAAAAAGTGTGAGCACCCCTGCTTTAAACCTTGCCACAACGTTTGCAACAAGTTCTGAAACATTTCGTTTGTATTACTATGATAGCGTTCTTAGCTTATCTGTTAGCTTTAATGCTAACACTTAGCTGCCACAAGTACACAATGTTGTACTACAGAGTGTACAGAAGTTGTTCAGCTTCAAGGACATTTGGCAAATTTCATGTAGCTTACGCATTTGTATTTACAGTAATGTCTCTCTCTGGGTGATAAAAAGAAAAAAAAGTGAGTAATAAAAACAACAACCACACTTGCCTTAATTCAAAAGTGACTTTCTAGAGTTTCTTCATTTGAGATATTATTCCCTGTGCGTTTTAATTCGCAGTGACAGTCAAATGCTGCAGTCACGCTAGTTGTGTTTGTGTCCGAAGGACAACCATGAGTAAAGCAGCGACAGAAGGAGGTTGAAAGTGAGCTTCTAGCCATAAACGCTTGCCTAAAGAGAGCTGTTAAATTTGGCAGCGTGACCTACATCTGCCCCGTCAGAACACGAATGCTAAACTGAGTAAGAGATATTAGAGCTAAATCATTTTAGAAAAGGCTTAGGGCGCTAACCTCTCTATTAGCACTGAAACAGAACTGACACTGAACGATCACACGAGAAACCAGCGACTGCGCACATACTTAGAAGGACGTTTTGGTTTTATAGCCACTACTTTACAGGGTTTTTACCACGGTAAAATGTAAAAGATTACAAAAACTACAGCATCTCTTCTTGTGTTCCAGGGAAGAAAGTCACACAGCTGTGAAATAACATCAGGGAATTGTAACACAACTGTAATTTTTCAGTCCCTTTAACCCCCTGTCTGTATAATTATTTATTGATTTGTTTTCTCAGAGGTTTACAGGAGGTCACGATACTGGTTAACGCATCTGTAATGATAGCCCTGCGCACATTATAAGCTTTGCTAGAAGACGTTTGTCCAGGTGACGCCGCTCACAATCCCAAACTCTGTATGTTTGCCAACAAAAACTACTTTATCTGCATATTTCACACACACTGTTGTGACGGCAGCCATGGAGACCGTCGAGTTCAGACCCGTCAAAAAACTCAGTTAAATCAGAATTCAACTTAATTATGTAGTAGAAAATTACACAAAAAAATACAATAACTGACTGTGCACTCACGAGTTTTTAATGCATGTTAAAATGTAACTTTGGATAAGTAATTAATAATAATAAAAAGTTGCATTTATTTGCAATGTTACTTTAATCGAACGCTTCAAAGAGAACTGAAAGCAAGTTTCGGGTATTAACATCATCTGATAGCTCACACACCCGAAGTGACATCGGCACAAGAGGAAACTCGTCATGGGAAGTTATGTTTATTAGAAAAACATTCCTTGATGAATTGCTAACAAGACGACGAGAAATGTGCATTAACAAAATAAACAGGGTCAATTTTGATTTCATGCTGCTCGCCTGTGCGGATTTTACTGTGAACTGGACAAAGCTTGAGAAACGCTGCCCCCATGAGGACACGGCAAGTATTACATAAACACAGCCAACTTCAGTCTACAGCAGGGGTCGGCTCCCGGAGGGCCAGTGTCCTGCAGAGTTTAGATCCAGCTCGCCTCTTCCCTTGATTTGATGGTCCATGTGTGTTTGGAAGTTTTCAGGACACTGGTCCTCCAGGAGCGGGACTGGACACCCCTGGTGTACACACATTTTCTTTAATAAAACGGTTCACTTCATACGCTAGTTTAAGACAGGAATGGTGTTGTGTGTGTGTGCATACGTACATGCATGCGTGTGTGCGTTTGTTTCTGCACTGCAGGGCGATTGGGAGACCCCAGCAGGGGGTTCAGGCCTGTCCCCTCTGTTTTAAAGCACCCTTACTGTCTGACCTCATTCTGCCTATCTGAGCGTATCTGCATGCATGTGTGTGTGTGTGTGTGTGTGTGTGTGGCGCTTCCACTCCTTCCAGACGAGCCGTTGCTAATAGGCTGTTTGGCAGAGTGTTTTATTACCAGAGCACTATCAGAGCTGACAGCTGTCAGCTGAGACAAACATCTCTGCCTGACTGTATTTGTGTGTGTGTGTGTGTTTCACCAGAATTCAGAGATTACACCAAATGCCCCAGAGATAAAGACACAGGAGCTAGTGAGCAGATTTGGCATCATGAAGCATGCAGAGACGCTGACAGAAAGAGCTTACAGCAGGAGAAACGTCAAGCCAATGTCTGCGACACTTTACAGGCTAATTTCGTCGATTTTAACCTTGAAAACCTTGTTTGTTTTTCCGAGTCTTACTTTGGATTAGGGGCTCAATAAAATAAAATAAAACATTACTTTTAAAAGAGAGTAACTGTGAACCGTGACCATTGACTCAACAAAGATGAAAAATGCTTAGTTTTACTAAAACAACCACCAGACGGAACGGTTTAAATCCAGGGATGTTCTGGGAATCTGTTTTCTATGAACATTTCCTCATAATTTCATGAGAACATGCATCAAATATTCACATCATAAGAACTTTTTTTTTCCATCCCAAAGTTATGAGAAAACGTAAAAATTCTTTCAACGGCATCAGAATGTTTCGTTGAAATTTTTTAAAGAATGTTTCATCCTAACATTTGAAAAACCTTTCTATAACATTAGTGAACGTTGTAGAAACGTTCCCTGTTGGTTGTCATTCTAATGATTTTTATCAGTATATTTACTGCCATCATGATGTTCATCAAAAATTATCATAAAAACGTTACATGAACATCGTTTAAAAGGCAGTTTTCTTTAAATTTTATTATTTAATTTAATTAATTATTTTTTTGGAATTATTTTTTATGAATTATATTATATACAATTCTATCAAAACAAATTATTTATCAGAAGAATGTTACAAGAACGTTGTTTAAAAGACGGTTTTCTTTCAATTGTATTTAATTTAATTATTTTTTGGAATTATATTTTATGAATTATATTATATACAATTCTATCAACACAAATATATTATCATAATGTTACAAGAACGTTGTTTAAAAGACGGTTTTCTCCGATTTGAGGAACAATTTATTACTGTTTAAAGAACGTTTATAATCATTAGTAAGCGTTGTGGAAACGTTCCCTGTTGGTTGTCATTCTAAAGTTAAAAGGATGTTCCAAGAATGTTGTTTTAAGAATGTTTTCTCCCAATGTTATGGGAATGTTTCATTCTAACACTTACATAACCTTTATATAACTTTACTGAAACCTGCAGGAACGTTCCCAGTTAGTTTAACCATATAAAATATAAAATATGATCTATTTGGTTGCATCACTTTCGTTTCGAATTACTTGTTGCTTGGAACTTGTTGCATCATGCATTAATTAATTTATTATTATTATTATTTAATCGCATCTTGAAAACAGACAGCAAGTCCGTGCTGAGAATTTTACGATTCAGTCAATAAAAAAATCTTCTAACTCTCCATTTCTTCATTTCAGCAGTTTCTGCAATAAGCTTCCAACAATCCAAATATTATAACTAAAACTAAACACAAAAGTTAAATTAAAAATGGGTTTCATTCATTGAAATAAAGCTGTATAAATTGAAATAAATTACACTATACAGATAAATCCATGATGGCTGATTTACATTGCTTTTTTAAAAGATCAGTTTCCAGCAAAATTTTAGTCATTAGTTAATTAATGCCGTTTGCTAACGATCAACATCAAAACATTCTTGTAAAGGGAAGTAAATGTTAAACTTCTACAACTAAACTAGTCGAACAAATGACAGAAAACACACCCTCAAGGTTAAAACAGAAGAATAAAGGCACGTTTCTGCACTTTGTCCTCACTTGTATCTCTATATTCTTCACAGCATCCTTGAAAGTGAAGTGAGAAGTGCTTTGAAAGGAAAAGACGGAGCCATGGAAAGGGGTTGAAAGCGAACGGAGGGAGCGAGAGTAAGGTCACGTATCGACTGTGATTGTGAGGCGCCAGTCTCGGCATTGATCAGAGAGTGTGCTGTATTGACTAAATGACAAATGAGATGAACAAGCCTCTCCTCTGAGGACTCGACCCCTTTGAAGAGCTCTGTGTGTGTGTGTGTGTGTGTGTGTGTGTGTGTGTGTGTGTGTGTGTGTGTGTGTGTGTGTGTGTGTGTGTGTGTGTGTGTGTGTGTGTGTGTGTGTGGACTCTACTTGCTCTCAGGAGCACATGGACGATGGCCCACCTTTCATTCCCACACACACACGGGTCAGTTAGACTGAGGCAACAGTTAGTTGTCCATTCAGACACTGTCAGACTCACTCCTGCGGATCCGTGGAACCAACCAGAAAAATAACGTCGTGATCAGGCGGGTCCATAACAACCTCAAACCCGACGTCATTTCAGCGTTCATACTGCCATCTACTGGACACGTATGCACTTACACTCATCTTGTGGTGGCCATTAGGGATCGTTTACCTTAAAATGTTCAATCCTGCCATAATTTACTCACTCTCATGACATTTTTTTACACTGAAACACAAAGAGTGATGTTCAGCCGAACGCGATGGCTTCTATTGTCCATATAATTCAACTGGATGGGAGCTGAGCTCCAAAAAGTAAAGCAAAGAACAATTTTGGTAGCTAAACACTAAGTAAAAACAAATATAATTTCTACCTGAACCTAAGCTAAGGCAGGAATTTGAAAGAGTAAATTTTATACGAGTGCTAAACATAAGCTTGTAGAAATTATAGCGTACAAATCAGTGTTCAAGTAAAACCTACTCAATTTTTCTGATACTGGTGTTCCCATCATGCACTAGGTGCATGAATGATTTATTCACTGTATTTTCACAGTTTTATCATTGCTTTTGTGACACATGGAGTTTATTTTCTACTCAAAATGACGCATTCGTACTCAGAAACGATCCGTTGAACGTTCTGGTTATTGTGTACCAATTATTCAGATCTCTGTGTTAATGCTATTATGTGGATATGTTGTCTATACAAACTGTATTTATTTAAATGTTCTAAATATACACTTAAAACGTATGGCTTAAGTCAGTGTTATATATCGATCAAGTAAAATGTACTTTTACACAGCAAAGTAAACTTTTCAAGTTAATTTTACTTAAGTTTACTTAATTCCATATGTGAAATTTACTTAAAAACACTTGCAAAACAAAATGAACGTACATTTTACTTAAGTACATTCTGCTTATTTGTTGTTGTTTTTTTGTGTTGTTTGTTACCATATACCTTTAATATATGAACGAAAATACATCCAGATTGGGAAGAACATGAGGGAGAGGAAATGACAGAATTAACTTTTTAACAAATATTATAGTTTATAGCACCTCATATTCTAAGACTGTACTTGTACACTTATCTATAGCCGTGTGTGTGTGTGTGTGTGTGTGCGTGCGTGCGTGCGTGTGTGCAGCGTCTGTGCGTGCATACGTGTGTGTGCGCATGCGGTGTCTGTGCGTGTGTGTGTGCAGTGTCTGCGCATGCAAAGTGTGTGCGTGTGCGGTGTCTGTGTGTGTTTGTGCGCGTGCGCGTGCGCGTGTGTGTGTGAGTCTTTCCTGGCCCCTGCTGTGTGTTGCTTTAGGTCAGCCTCTCGTCACATGTCTGCTGAGGCCGGTGTGTGACCGCTGGGAAGTTTTCTTTATTTGTTACTACAGTAACCCTTGGAGACGAGTAGCTGAGCATCTCCTCAAATCATGTCCCACACACACTTTCAGTGTAACACCTGCAGTAACGTTAACACAATAACACACAGATAACACTGCCGTGACAAATAAAACAAAGATTTTTGTTCACGGTTTTCTTATTTTCTTTTTGCATTGTTGTATATCTACCTGCATATAATATAAATAAAACATATATAAAATGTACGTTTAAAACATATGCACACAAATTTTACTAATAGCAATCATTTTATTACAACATCAATGCATGGAAAAAGTGTATTTACTTCTAAACATTTATGTTTGTTTTTATATTATTAACTATTTTTTCTGTTTTTTGCTCATTGTTTTGCATAATTGAGTATTTAAATTATACATCTGATAGATATAAATGTAAATATATGCATAAAATATAATACATAATATAAAATGCAATAACCAGCAATCATTTTATGATAATATCAATGATATCAAAACATACATCTTGAGTGATACACCTTTTGTTTTGTTTTTTACAATAAATATAAATTAGTATGAAGATACCTTATAAGATATGAAGTAAATCAATATCTTTCTTGTATTTAAATATAGTCAAACAGGTTAATACAGGTTATAATTGAAATTATTTAAATGTATTGGTCGTTGTTCTGTATACAAGTTGCCAAGTTTCATGAAGGCTTGTAACCGCTAGAGGTCAGCACTTCCCTTTCTAAATCACGATCCTGACTCCAAGCGTATCATAGCATAAAAACAATAAAACGAACCGCCTACATGCATAGCAGGCTTAGGAAATTAGGAAACTTCATAATTGATCAATTTCAATGACACGTCGCCATAATAGACTCTCAGTTTTGCGAGAAATAACCATTCGACGCAGTTTACCTTTGAAGCAGAGATGCTTTCACAGCATGTTAGCTTATGTCTGCACACATGAGTGTGTGTGTGTGTGACACATCTAGTTATTATACAGGGACACACAGCGTTTTACAGCCCGCTTCACGCCTCTATTCTTGCTCAAAAACACACGTCACATGACCCAGCGCTCTCTCTTATCACCACGACAACACATAATGGCCCCTTCACAAAGCAATCGGGTGAGAAATCCAATTTCTCCAAACGACTGTCTTACCCACTCACGCCACGGATAAAGAGTGTGTGTCTGTGTGATAAAACGCGTCATTGCCTTTAAGAGTGGAAGAGCAGACAGAGAGACAGGTGGATAAAGAGCATGACCGTCAGTGAGCTATACATGGCCAAACATTCATGCAGAAACAGCCAGGTGTTTGTTCACAAAACTAACCGTAAACATGGGAATAAAAGAGATTAAATAAAGTAAAAGTGCAGAAAAAGGATGTGTGTGTGTGTGTCATCTGGTTGGAAGATAAAGTAAGGCCAGACGGCCATGTTCGAACCATGGTGAATCACCATAGGTGATAATAAATCATCACCAATTTGTGACACCGGACTGGCATAGAGTCATGACTTACACACACACACACTCTCACTTCTCATATACACACACACAAACACTCTCCCTCAAACACACACTCTCCCCACTTTCTCTCCTCGCACAACACACACTGTCTCTCCTCATAGACACTCCTCTCACACACACAAACAGACTCTGACTGTCTCCTTAAACACACATACACTCTCTCCTCTCACACCCACACACTCTCTTTCCTCACACACACACACACACACACACATACATACATACATATAGGAAAGATGGCAATTAGAGTAAAAAAAATTATAATTCCAAATATAGGTCTCTCTCTCTCCCTCTCTCTCTCACACACACACACACACACACACACACACACACAGTTGTAGTATGATGACAGGGAATTATTATCCTCATCTCTGATAATCACGCTTCTCAGAAAATAGCCGACAGATACTGGATTCTCATTGGTTTAAATGAGAAAAGGTTTTAATGTTATGCATATCTATAAAAGTACATATTTACACTGACGTTCAAGTTTGGTAACAAAATGTAGAAATTAAAACTTTTATGATTGATCAAAAGCTAATTTATTTCAAATAAGTGATGTTTGAACTTTGTATTGATCAAAGAATCGTGCAAACAGAAAAATATGAAGCAGCAGCTCAACCGTTTTTAACATTGATGACAATAATAAATGTTTCCTGATCAACAAATCATCATATCAGAATGATTTCTAAAGGAAATGTGACACTGAAGACTGGAGGAATGATGAACACAGGGATAAATTACATTTACTATGCATCAATTAAGCTAAATTATTACAAAATTAATTACATTTAGTTGCATTTAGTAGAAATGTGGCAGTTGCAAATAGTTACACGACTAAAAAGAACCCAAATCTCCATCTTAGGACTGTCAAAGGGCTAAAAGTTGCATTAGTGCAGTTCTGCCCAATTAATGGCATTAAAGTCAAGCTGAGAGTTTCCTGATAAACGACAGAGCGCTGCCCCGCTGACACTCCCTCGTTCATCTGAGCCCAGAGAGCCGCCTGACTGAGTGAACATCACAACGAACAGGAGCGTGTGTTAGTCCTGAAGTTTCTGTTTCATTAACATGTCATGTGACCGCCGGCTAACGCACACTCGGCATGCATTTGCACTGTAAAACGATGTAAGATAATCATCAAAATAACTTCTCGCCTTAAAGACAAGCTCAATCTGTACATTTAACAATGAAAATTCATTGGAAGGCATGAAACAATCGAAAGCATTGTGATTGTGTACAGAGCAAAAGAGTGTTCAAAGAGCAAAAGCACAATGCATTATTCAGTGCAACATTTCAAAGGTTGAAAGAATAAATATTCAGCACATCCTGACATGTGTTTGAGCTCGTCTGGACAGTGACAGGAAATGAACACACTCGAGAACAGAGGGTCCTTAAAATCAAGCCATAACCAGTCAAACTAGCTGCTAGTTAGAGAACTAGAAAAACCGGATATCAGTAATCTGCAAACAGTGTGCGCACACACACACACACTCACACACTTACGAGAAACATCAGTAACACTTTACCGTACTATTAGTTAGCATAGCACATGTTTTTGATTCACTAAAGAGTCATTTTAGTGATTTTTTCCAGTTGTGTATATTAAATATCACACTAAATGTAGAAAAGATCAGCATTTGTTTCAAATGGAACAATTTTGTAACAATATAAAGTCTGTCTTACTTTCAAGCTACAGATTCAGTAGCCGCTGAACAGTAGGGAAAACGGGAAACATTCAAGTACAAACCATCATAAACCACACTGGACCATCACGCTGGTCTTTTCAGCAGGCCGACAGTAAATAACTAGACTATATTAATCGTGGAAAGTCACATCCGGCATCCGAGGCCAGAGAATACGCGGGAATGTGGGCAGCCTTGAATCTGGAGGCGGCTTGCGGTGACAGAATGACACCTGGAAAAACATTTACTCATCCTGGATCAGCCACTAATAGAAGAACCGCCAGGTTGAATGACGGAGCGTCAGTGTGTGTGAAGTCCATGAGAAACTTCCTGAAGGGAACATATTTCACAGGCTCAAAAAAAGACTTTAGCAGCTTGCATATGACGGAAAATCCATGGCAAAAAGAAACGAGCGCAAAACTGATGTTTGCGCGCATGAAAATTACATCCACGAGCGGAAAACAGAGCGACACGCGTAATTGGCTTGCTCTTGTAATAGTAACATCAAATGTTATCGTTTTGTTGTAATTTCACGTGTCCCAGTCGAGTAATTTAAGACCAGATTTATGCATGTTTTTTTATGCGTGTAGCTCTGTTTTCCGCGGATGTAATTTACCCGCTCGCAAACATCAGTTTTGCGCTCGTTCCTTTTTGGCATGGATTTGCCACCATACTTCCATTAGTCAATTTTCACATGATAATTACGGACTGGGATATCTTACTTTAAACACAGAATAACCTCCGATTAGCAGATAAATATTTTTATAATAACCAAGAAAAATCAGATGTAAAAAAATAAATCATTATAAAACGCATTTCGGAATCAAACTAAGTATGAAACATTTCTACTAATTTTGAGATTTGTAGAAAGATCATATTTTACAGTGTTATTAAATTACTAAAGGTCGCTAAATGATCAACATGATCAAAACTCTGGTCTGATCATAATCCACTACGCTTTCTGTCATCCGATTGATAGTTTAGACTTTTTTAGCAAGTAAAAGCCTTTTAGTACAGTTGTAAAAAACATCCACCTACAGCTCGTGTCTTTTTGCTGTGAAATTATACAGATTTATATAACGTAACGCAAGAATAACATTTATATTGCAAGTAATATTTCAAGATGAACACTTGCAGGACAAAAGCAGCTTAGGTTTACTTGATAATCCATACATCATGAGAATAAAAATCAGTCTCAAATATGACCCATCATCAGGCTTATTTGTTCATCTCTCAATCATCATTTTGATGATAAAACTAGAAGAATTTAAATATTATCTTACATCTTAAAAGTCCGATAAAACATTATTGCACTTTAAAACAATACATGATCAATAAGTTATGACAACATATGTCAACATATGACAACATAACTCAAATTTCAGCTTTTTTATTCATCTAGTTAATTAATCCGAGTCCGTTTTATGTAATTTAAAGTCAAATAAAAGTTGCTCAGTTCGGGTCTCTGAATACACACAATACATACATAAACACAATAGAAACGGAGGTGTTTTTCCTCCATATTCTCACTATATCCTACTAAATCATTACAGCTTGACGCATGAAATATGAAACATATGCACACTATTTTTAGATTTTGTCTAAGGTGAAGGATACTATTCGGAAATCCATTGCCGCTTGTATATATATTCTTTCATTTTTCTTATTTGTACCTATATTCTTTTCTTTGTCTTAATTTTCATATGTTTCTTTGCCTTATTTTTCATTTGTTCTTTTCCCTTTCTTATTTGAATGATTTGTAAAGAGTGATTTATAATCAAGTTAGGGATTTTTATTAATTAAAACCTTTCTTTACTCTTCTGTATTTTTCCATCGAGTAAGGATGAATATTGTCAGCACTTCTCAACAGATAGAGTATGTTATCAGAATGTTTTGGTTTATAGTTGGAGCCTGAGCCGAGTTCAGCCTTGGAGAAGCTGTGTATTTGTGTGTGTGCGTTAATATGGTCTGTATTGGTGAGGTGATTAACTGGCACCATCAGGAGACGGAATGACTTGTTGTTCTCGACAAGCCACGTCACGAACCCGTCAACCATGTGATCAACGAAGATAAGCTTCAGACTGTCTGCTCTTGTGTGGAAAATTACTAGTTTTGTTTTTCCTTTTTTTTTTTTTCGTTCTTTCTTAGCCAATCAGGATCATTTAAACGTCATCATTGACGTAGTTAGCACCCTCTGTTAGAGTATAATTGCTGTAACAATGTTATTGTATGTGGGGCGGCCTACGAACTCCTTGTGAGACCTGAAGCTGGCTTCTGCTGATGAAACTGCAAACTAAACTTCACTAAAATTTCTTCTATTGACTGCACTTCTGACTCCTGGTCTTCATTCAACATATCTGGTCCTCGGGTCTTAACTGTAAATTCCCCTACAAAGGATTCAATAAACTGCTCCACTTATATTAGAGGTGATTTGATTTGTTGGACTATTATTTCTTGTTAGGCTTTACACATTCAATATTAATTTAACTGAAAGCCCAAAGCTTCTGTAAAACGTTTAAATCAAAGAGCCGTTCTTTGTATTTGTGTTAGAATCATAACACTGGAAATGGAAAAAAAGAAGAAGAGGAAAGCCTTAACGTTAATTCAAGTACATAAAATAAGCCCTGAACATCTGTGAAAAACCCCACAAAGCTACTTAGGTTCACTGTGTGCACAGCATATAGCAGAATAATATTTAAATCTAATCCTCAGTCATGAGAAATGCATGATGGCAAGTGCACTGAAGCACTGAAGCAGTGAGTGGAAAAATCTAGAGAGAAATCAGTGAGAAAGAGAGAGACAATGTTGTAAAAATAGAAGAGAAAGAAACCTTGAGAGATGATGCAAGATTAACAGTATTCACCAATGGAACGTGTCGTCTGCATGTAAACTAAGACGGTGTAGAGGGGAAGAGGGTTGCATGGCTCTCAGCGGTTTCTCACGCAGCAGTTCAACAGATGTAGACGTCTGACTGAGTCCTGGCAGAGATGTTACCATGGCACCCGGTGAATAAAAAGCTCAACCCTCCCAAGATGAGCACCAGCTCTCAAGACACAAGCCTGTATGATGTCTTGACTCTGCGGCAGATCAATGTGCATGAACCTGTCAAAGCGACTTACATTGCATTTGAGAAACACATTGAATCAGATCCTGGGATCGAACCCATGACCTTGGCGTTGCAAGCACCAATGCTCTACTGATTGAGCTACATCCTGACACCATGACTTTACCAAGCTACCACCATCCTTTTTGTTAAGGGTGATATTAAAATACATTTTGATGCATGTTAAAATCTTCAAGATTGTGGTGCTGTATTCAGTAAAGATGCATGACATATCGTTGAAGCATTGATATCGCGATGCGCGCATCATAGGATGTGCAATGTCAAGTATTGCAATGTCAAAGCAAGCTTTCCTGCAGCTCAATCAGTAGAGCATTGGTGCTTGCAACACCAAGGTCATGGGTTCGATCCCAGGGAAAGCAAGAGCTGACTCAATGTGTTTCTTGAATGTAATATAAGTCGCTTTGGATAAAAGCGTCTGCCAAATGCATAAATGTAAATTTAAGACGATGCAAAAGAATTCGAATTCTGTTCTCTGACATGAATCTGTGCTCGAACAGACAGCTACACGCACAATTATGTCAAAATCCGCGAGTCGGTGAGGATCATGACCATAAACAATTGAGAAAGAAAGCAGATGTGTATATTTCTATTACATCTGTGCATTTAGTCTTAAAGTGACAGCAGCCTAATATTTCTGCTCCTCTCGGTCAATCAAACAAACACAGAGATTTTTGGTTGATTTAACAAAGATTAATTACATTAATTTAATTTTACATTTATAAAATGTCCGTACCTGAATACGGTCAGACTTACCTGAAAAATATACAGCACTGTTTATTTCATTTATAGGGTCAGGGTTTGTTCTCTTGTATTTATCTATGCTTGTAATAATAATAATACATTTTATTTTAGGCGCCTTTCTAATCACCCAAGGTCACCACACATCAAGAAGAAACAGCAACAAGAACAATATTAATATTGTTATATTAGTATTGAATATTGAATATATATAATATAATAATTATTATAATATATTATAATATTAATATTGAATATTAAAATAATAACAGTAAAAACAATGCCAATAAACCATAAGTAGAAAACAGCAAATACAAATATGACCACTGTAAGAATAACAAAAACAAAAGTGTTAGACTTGAACGCACGCAGTAATCATGAAGGATAAGCTATTCTAAACAAATGAATTAATAAATATAATAAATAATAATATATAATAAAATATAATAAGATATATTATAGTTATATAAGATATATAATAAAATATAATAAATAATAAATAAATGTAATGTGTTTATTGTTTTCTATGCAGATTCACTCCCCAATCATTCTAGAATGATTAATTCTTTCCAAATAGATCTATTCAAGATCTATTCGATCCGGTGAAGCTGTTTTCATGTCGCAAAATATATATGGCAGAAAAATAAAATATTGCAATGTCATATGCCGTGCAGCCCCAGTATTGTACAGTACAGTAACATGGATCTTGGGATCAGCAGTTCGATGACAATATCCTCTGCTCTCAATGAGAAAAAAGTCCTACTTAAGATGCTAATGCTAATTAGCTTCATAGTATGGATTTGGCCAAGAACTCACAATGCAAGTGTAGCCAGAGTGTGCTGTTTACTAATTGAGCTAGCATGGATTATCAATTGCGGTCGCGCTGAGAGGACGATTATAAATCACTAGAACAAAAGCTGCTGTATGCAGTGAGATGTCACCAGAGCCCAGCAGGAACAGACGGACTAATTAGCTCAATGGCTAAATACAATTTATCAGGGCTTGACAACATTAGCAGAGACGCTAATAAACAAACTACGATTATAAACACACCAGAGGGACAAATCTCTTGTGTGAAGCTGAGATTAGCCATTATACACAAGGTCAAGGTCAAACGAGAGGAAACTTCCCAAATTGCATTGCTACGACAATAGCATGATGCTGTTCCTGGATGATTACTTGAGGGACAAAAAGATGTTTTCAGCATGAGGTGGTCCGAAACTGGAGAGTCAAACACTACCTAACGTAAAAATAAAGGAAAATAGAGGTAGATGTAATGATTAGTGATGCACCAATTTTGATTACCGATTTTTAGTCAATGTCTTCATTTAGCTGAAAACCAAAAGCAAAATTATAATTAATATTTCATACAATAATCAAATGCATTTAATGTTTAATGTAAGTTGTCTCTAAATATTTAAATTGCACATAAGGTAGTTTTTATCAACTTATGATGTGTTTTAAATAAATGATATAATTATGTTTCTTCTCCAATTCGTTGTTGAAATATAAACATTTAAATGCCACATGTAATAGACACTTTAAACATACATTAAATAATAAAGACGACAGGTTCAGTCAAAATATAATGAACAAGTAATCTAGATTAAAACAATTAGCACTCTAGAGTTATTTTATCACTTAAAGGCTTTACTGAGGTAAATGTAACATTACAAGACATTGTTTACAAGCTGTTTTATTGACATCTTGATCGATTACATGAGACATGACTCATTTCAGTAAGTTATATACTGTATCTTTAGACATTCCTTCTGACGTTCATTTCATGCTGTGTGATAATAGGTTTACAAGCAATGTGTCATTAAATAGCGCCAAAAATGACATACTGATTTAATTTCATTAGAAAATGAACAGAATTTGAAAGTTCAGACTGTGTTTCATATCAAAAGTAACAAATCACAAAGCTTATTATAATTATTGGATGGTAGGCATGCTTCAAAAAATGTTTTAAACGAATTTTAAACAGCATAGACACACACAAAAAAAACAGCATACACTAAAAACATCCCATTTCATCAAAATGAAGAACAATTCAATTGAGAGTTGACAATGTCAACCCAGCTGAAATGTTTACCTGATGTAGCTTATGGTTTTGCACGAAACACACATTGACACCATCGTAGAAGCACTAATTAAACATCACCTTTCCAAAACTGTTCCAGCTAAAGAGAAAAAATGTATTTGTGGTCATCGAAATTTCAGTGCACCACTAGCAATAAACAGTCAAAGTTCCTGTCCGTTCCCAAGCATGGTGAAATGAAATCGAAGCACATGTAGATGCGATCAAAAACTAACAATTAAGCAAAAACAAAGTCCAAAAGCGAGGATGACCTCTGGCTCCTAACAGTCTCTTGGCTAAAGGGATTTGAATGTGGAATATCTTGAGTTTATCATAAACATGAGCAATCTGTATTCAAAATACATGGCAGTCCTGCATCAAGAAACAACATGGTGGGAGAAGAAAGGCCATGTTTTCACTAACCCACACACTACGCTTGGACAAATATATACTGTATATTGCCAAATAACTTTTTTGCTTCAAATAGTATGTGAATATAACTGCTTCATGGTCTCTACGTTTTAGAAAGCTGGTGGCTAATCTTTGTTTTGTGAATTTATACACTCTCAGTTGGTGTATATGCATACTTTTTTTTCTTTCTTTTTTTTGCACGTTTGGATATAAATCATATTGTAAGAATTTATACGAAATTGCCAAATCAGATCAAATTACTTCTCATGAGCTTGAGTTGGGAGTATTCAACAATAACATATACAACAAAATGCTAACCGTCTAAAATTAGCTTAATATAAACCCCAACAATGCATGAACGCATACGCAATATTTTATAATATTTTTTTTTATCAAAACAAATAGACATGCACATAAAACACCTCTACCAAAATACCCGTTAAGACCCTTTACATGCCAAGCGAAATCATGGTAATATGCAAAACTATTCTTGTTAGCTTATATAAACTGAAACAAATAACCAACTTAAGGCAATTATATGCCTGGGTTAATATTATTGTCACAATTGAGTGTGTGATTCAGCCAGTGACATACATAATTATGAATATTTTGACTTTTAAGTCAAAACGCTTACTGGTTTAATAATCTTGCTTCCGTTACATTCAAGACGGAAATGAAAGTTGAAGTCAATTCACATTAGAGATCAGCGTCTCTCCTAAAACAAACAACAACAACACAAATATTCATGCACACTAATGGCCTACCCTGTCTTTGTCATCGGCTACATCACACACCACGTCATCCAGGTCCAAAATGCCTCCGTCTCCATGTTCTAACCGATGGACCTGTATCCAGTAGCCTGGATCCTGAGAGAGGAGAAGCGGATAGAGAGAGTTACAATCAGGAAAACTGTCAAATCTCCTCCCACCATCACAAAATATCCCCAACTTGTAAAAGGCAACTAACTTTAGGCGAAAGAAAAGACTGGAGTAATGATGCTGAAAACTTAGCTTTAATCACATGAATAAATGACACTTTACTATATATTCACATAGAAAACAGCTGTTTTACACTGATATAATATTACACTGTTTTACTGTATTTATCATCTAATAAATACAGCTTTAATCACTGGAATAAATGACACTTTACTATATATTCACATAGAAAACAGCTGTTTTACACTGATATAATATTACACTGTTTTACTGTATTTATCATCTAATAAATTCAGCTTTGATCTCAGGAATAAATGACACTTTACTATATATTCACATAGAAAACAGCTGTTTTACACTGATATAATATTACACTGTTTTACTGTATTTTTCATCTAATAAATTCAGCTTTAATCACTGGAATAAATGACACTTTACTATATATTCACATAGAAAACAGCTGTTTTACACTGATATAATATTACACTGTTTTACTGTATTTTTCATCTAATAAATTCAGCTTTAATCACTGGAATAAATGACACTTTACTATATATTCACATAGAAAACAGCTGTTTTACACTGATATAATATTACACTGTTTTACTGTATTTATCATCTAATAAATTCAGCTTTAATCACTGGAATAAATGACACTTTACTATATATTCACATAGAAAACAGCTGCTTTACATTGATATAATATTACACTGTTTTACTGTATTTTTCATCTAATAAATTCAGCTTTAATCACAGGAATAAATGATACTTTACTATATATTCACATAGAAAACAGCTGTTTTACACTGATATAATATTACACTGTTTTACTGTATTTATCATCTAATAAATTCAGCTTTAATCACAGGAATAAATGACACTTTACTATATATTCACATAGAATATTGCCTTCAAGCAATTTTTGCTTTGAGATATGAGTATTTGAGATACGAGCAGCTTACAGACGCCGACACTAGAGGTGTTCAAGCACTCAGAGCAGCTCAAAATCACAAATACACCATCACAAAATATCTCCAACTTATAAAAGGCAACTAACTTTAAGCGAAAGAACACTGTCATTAAGGAATAGTCACCTAAAGTTAGTTGCATATAAGAACCAGAGAAGAGACTGAGAAATATTCAGTCTAGCATTGAATGAGATAAGGCTTATTAAATAAAGTATCCATGCAAAAATAACAGTGTAAATACATTATTCATATTACCTAATATTTGTGTTTTTATGTGTCATTAGCTGTCTTCTAACTCAGTTATCAGAAGAAAGAAAATGGAGATAGAATGGAATGATTTAAAACTCACACACACACACACTTCAAATGCTCACAACAGCAGCCATCAATGTCACAACACGACAGTCTGATGTATCCAAACGACATCAACAGCCAGTCACAGTAATATTTCTCTGTGCGTGATAATGTGTCCTGACTGAACTCAGCTGTAATCTCATAACTGGGCACAGATGAACAACCCACAGTCAGCTTGGCATCCACAGACCCTGGAAAAGCTTCAAAGCAAGCTGATGATGAACATGAAAATGGGAGAAATTGGGGTCGCACACCGACGGAATGCAAGTTTCTGCTGACCACGTTACCGACTGCCGGTCTGAACCAGAGTAATGAGTGATTTCCATCTGTAGCTTTATGTGCCTTATCTCGATTTCCTCACTTTGCATCCCTAATCTGATGCATTTCCAAGTAAAACTGGACATTCAATCAGGCACCACAATTTAATCCACACAAACCAACAGTATCTATTCTGTATGTCAAATATTTGAAAGTAATGCATTACTGATGACTAATACATATACATATACATATATATATATATATACATATATATATATATATATATATATATATATGCTCACATATTGCACAGTACTGTGCAAAAAAACTTAGGCATGTTAGTATGTTCACACACAAAAAAAAGGTTTTAACCCAATTATTTCTAGCTTTTGCTGTAGTGTGTCAGTAGGAAATATCAGTTTACATTTCCAAACATTAATTTTGGCATTAATTGAAATAATCCAGTGAGATTTGTATATGCTTAAGGAGTCTAACGACAGCCGGTGCTTCACACGGAGATCTGATCTCACCATGATCGAGTCTGTCTGGGATTACATGAAGAAATAGGAAAAAACTGAGACAGACTAAATCTAGAAGAACTGCAGTGTCTCCAAGACGCTTGAAGAAACCTACTTGCAAAATGAATGTTTGGAAATATAAACTGGTATTTCCTACTGACGCACTATAGCAAAATACATAAATAACTGGCTTAAACTAACGGACTTTAGCACAGTACTATGTAAATGAATAATGCACAAACAAAGCAAATAAATAGGTACATTTCTAATATCTGTGCATCCCTAATGACGACAATTTTTTCCCTCTTAGTATTTCTCCAAATGAACGAGAAAGATAGAAAAACATTGATTTGCAAGCATACAGAAAAAGCATGAGGTTAATTCAAGTAAGTTGTCTGACATAATTACAGCAATTATATAGAAACGAGTCATTCTAATTCTTCACCACCAACCACAAAATAAGTCACAATCAAATAAACAGAAATGTGAACCCATTCAAAGGAACAAGTCACCAAGTTCATCCAAAGTTAATCTGGAAGACATTTTCTGGCCACAAACCCAGAACAAGACTCAGCAAATATTTGAACAAATTTGCTGCCGAGACGACATGAGCCGCTGGCCAGCGCTTCGTCCTCCCACATTAAAAACCCAGCGACTAACGTGCAGATTTAACATCAAATGGACCCGATAATCACCAAAAGATGGATGGAAATGAGAGGGAAAGACTTGTTCTCCTGTTTGGAGGGATGTCTGTGCAGAAATTATTTATGAAGGAGGGTTTGCAGGGATATCCCAAACCTCTTATGCGTGATTTGAGAACGGAGCTATGCACAAGGAGAAGAGAAGACTGTCCCTCCATGGTGTGAGGAATGAAATATTAAAGCATGAAGGGCAAAGGAACGATAAATAAAGCAAGAAAGAGAGAGAAAGACATCTGAATCATGTGTGTGAAGACCTTTTTAATCCAAGACAAAGATGTGGCTTCACTCT
This sequence comes from Rhodeus uyekii, assembly GCA_037043235.1. Taxonomy (NCBI): domain Eukaryota; kingdom Metazoa; phylum Chordata; class Actinopteri; order Cypriniformes; family Acheilognathidae; genus Rhodeus; species Rhodeus uyekii. The sequence goes on along the minus strand of JAWRVZ010000020.1, from coordinate 3,150,468 downwards.
AGCTCAAATGGTAGAGAGTGCCGCTTGCAACGCCAAAGTCAAGGGTTCGATCCACAGGGAAAGCAAGAACTGATTAGAATGTCAATGTTTCTTGAATGCAATGCAGGTCGCTTAGGATAAAAGCATCTGTCAAATGCAAAAAGAAAAAAATGAGTTCAACTTTATTCTATTCTTCATCTTTGTTTGAGTATGAAACTTGCTTTACGTGACATGATGACCTGCGAGTCGTTCAGAGAATGCATGAACGGTAACAATACATAACGTAACTGTTTTATTAGGCACGACACCACATAACACAACGTTCCCTTACACCGAAACACGCACAGAACAAACATTTCTTTGTCCACCGCAAACACATCCGCTCACGTGTCCCAAGAGGAGGTCTCCGCACTAGAGACACGATGATGGATGGAGATAACATTCCAGGATGGTGTGCGATCAGAGCAGACAGGGACGCCTTTGTCAACGCATCATTTATAACTCGATGAAGTAATGCAACCAGGTCTGAATCACAATGCTGAACAAATCCAGGCTTCAACTAAACCACCTAGGAGCTTCCCAGACCTCATCCATCTCAATCCAGGGGAGGAAAGGGTATATGAGAAAAAGAAAAGCCGGGGACAGAGCTTGTTCAAATAATGTTGTTTTCATTTGTTCTTTCAGATGCTGATGAGCTTTAAGCAGTCATAAGTTCAGAAGTTACCCGCAGACAGACGGTCCATTGTCGAACCCCCAAACGTTTGCCGGGAGAACGGAAAGGAAGCGAACGACAAAATAGAGACGAACGCTCAATAGAAGGATATTTACCTCAACAAAGAAGAGGATCTTTACAGAACTAACCACAAGATTTATCTTTGCAGAATCAAGCAGTTGGGCGACATGTCATGACACTTTCGAATGGCTGTAAAGCACCTACTGTATCAAAGAGCTATTGTGAGCCGCACACCCGAGGCAACAGACGTGCAAGAGAGACACTTCATCCTGCTGAAATTGAAATACCCAGCCCGTATAAATATACCTTTTTCCTTCAAAACTGCATGTTTGACGGGCTGAGAAAATCTAATAAAAATTTACAGTGGGGTCCAAAAGTCTGAGACGATATTGAAAATGTATTTATTTTTCTTCTGACAATTGAAAAAAATATATAGTAATTTACATGGGGAAGAAATTAAATAATTTCACACATACATAAATAAAAAAAATCATTTATTTATTAGATTCCCCCCCCCATATAAATTACTATAGATTTCTGTTGTATATATATTTTATTTTATATATATATATATATATATATATATATAAATAAATATATATAAATTAATTTATAATATAATTTTTTCTTTATTTAGAGGTTTTATATATATATATATATAGACAGAAATCTATATTAATTTATATATAAAATGTAACATTTTGAACAAAAACAAATCTTTCAATTCAGTAATTCATCATTTGTAATGAAAAAGCATACATTACAATATACATTATAAAAAGTTACAATATATAAAAAATAAAATAAAATAATAGAAATAAAATAATAAAAAAAATCACTTATTGGATTTTTCCCTCATATAAATTACTCTAGATTTCAGTCTTTATATCTATATATATCTATCTATCTTTATATATATATATATATATATATATATATATATATATATATATATATATATATATATATATAAAGTGTAACATTTTGAACAAAAACAAATCTTTCAATTCAGTAATTCATCATTTGTAATGAAAAAGCACACGTTACAAAATTGCCAAACAAACACATTTTCATGATCTCAGGTACATGTGTGTGTAGAGTAAACAGTAAATATGCGCAGTCAATTACTTTGGTTTCCTCTTGAGTCACATTACATCACCGATAACATCACTACAGACCTGATCTCTGTTACGATCTTTAAAACCAAATAAGTCTATGAACTCTGTACAAGAAGACACTTGTTCTTGCTCTTTGAGAATGACAAGCACTGCATTTCTTTGTGCACCTGATTTTTCAGGTGCACAAAGTCAGTCAGAACTACAGATAAGTAACTACAGATAGCAAGTTCACACTTTCTAGGAGTCTGGAGATGCACAGGGGACATTATCCTGCATGCAACATCAACCAGCATGACCAGCTTGGACTTCAAAATGAACTAAATGTCCCCAAAATTCAAGTTATGATGGCATAAAAGTGAATAAACTGGCTTTATTCAAATAAACGCCAATAAAGAGATTCCTATGGGTCTTCATGCAGCCTTCCACATGAACCACAATTGATTATATAAATGATTCTTTTATGATCTTAATTATTATTTTGGTTTTCACCTCAATCTGTGCGGTTGTGCAACCATGAGATTCATCGGTTTGTGTACAGTAGGCTTTAAATCCATCGCCACCAGACTGTGACAACACAGAGAGATCTGCTCTGAACCTCTGTAATCAAAACTTCAAAAAGCGTTGATAGGCATACATTTCCATGCCTGGCGCTCATTAATAGCTGTTAAGTGTGCGTGCAACAGCATGTCTGACAGTCCATGTAGAGAAGAGTGCGATTAAATGACAATGCTGGCAGAGAGACAACCCCGGGTTTCACGGGGCGGAAGACACTTACACACTGCAGTGAAGACGCAGGTCTGAAGGGACCGAATATGATGCAGCGTGAAGAAGGCGGACACCTCTCCGTTTCCCAAGGCGCAGCTGCCGTGTTGAAACTCGCCCGCCGTTTACTGTAGAATTAGATGCCAGTCTGATTCTACATGCATGTGTTTAGTCAGTAAACATACAGTAATGCCTTGCTATAGAGCTATAGCTTTCCTGTAGCTTAATCAGTAGAGTAATGGTGTTCACAACACCAAGGTCATGGGTTCGATCCCAGGGAAAGCAAGAGCTGATTCAATGTGTTTCTTGAATGCAATGTAAGTCGCTTTGGATAAAAGCGTCTGCCAAATGCATAAATGTAAATGTAGAAGAATTTAATAGAGAGACTGATGTAGCTTTCAAAAGCTGAACCATGAACTGATTGGTCAATCAGTTCTTGATGACAGACATCTGATTTGAAAAGACGAAAAATGAAAAATGCAAAAAATGAAAATGCACAGAAAAACGTTTTTTTTTTTTTATGAGTGCCCATTGGCAGAGGCTATTTACACTAACACAAGGTAAAGAATTTGGTTGTCAAATATATTTTTTTGATTAGTAAACTTAATATTGCATGTTGATTGTTTTTAGGCTATGTCTTTTGTTCTGCAGAAGAAGAAAAAAATGCACTCTATAAAAACTCAGAATAAGCAGTGATTTCTAGCATTTTTTTTAATTATATTAAGTATTCTTTTATTTCGATCTAATAAAAGTGAAAAAGAAAATGGTACCTTATGTAGGCTAAATAACTACACTTGTTTCTGAATATTTATTCATTTAAATAGACAAATGTATAAATATAATAATTGTATAGATGGGCAACACTTGCAAACACAATAAAACAATCAACAAATAATCATTATTAAAGCCTAGAAAGACTGGATACAAGCATAAAAGTAAATCACAAAAAGCAATTAAAAACACAATATTTTACCGTTTCGCACATCCTAAAGGCTCGGGACCCTGTAGAAGTAGTGCGAGTTCGAGGGAGAACAAGAGTGAGTGCAGAAGATAATCTTGAAGAACGAGTGGGAGTTTAGATATGAAGAAGGTCAGATGGGTATGAAGGGGCAAGATTATTGAGACGAAAGCACGGAAGACAGGGATCAACGTAAAACTCTATTTATTAAACAAAAACACTTTAAATATGAATAGAAAACGGCACACTTGTGCAAAAACAAACAAAAACTTGGAATAACTTGGAAAACTAGGAAACATGGAGAAACAAGCACGCATGGACGCAACAGCATGAACAAGTTAACAATCGACAAAGACAAGGGAGCACAAGAGGGTTTAAATACACTGGAGTAATGGGAAACACCTGACATGACTAACAATGGGAGAGATATTTAACCGAGAGCCAATGCAAGTGTTGTAATATTGAAGTAATGAATTCCAGCAACTGAATTCTGTACTGTAGAGAAGCTCTGAAGGTCATGAAAGAGCGTTACAGTAATCAATATGAGAAGTGAATCAAACAAACAAGAATCACAGTGCTCTTTACTGAGAGATTGGATTAATGTCTTACGCATGTGTAAATATGTGACATATGTGCTTCCAATGATAAAGTACTGTCACCCAAACTTTTAACCTGTTTAATAACAGACACTGAGAAATGACCAATAAGAGGAACCTATTTGAATATCTAATCTAGTTAAGGAACAATGAAATATCTCTGCAGCTCTTCTGAAGTCATTATACTTTGAAAACGGTATATATTTACTGTAGGCTGATAGAATAAAAATACATTTTACACGACTTTACATGAATGCATTTTATTTCATTCTAACAGTACTGGATTTGTTTATGCTTAGAACAAACTGATTCATTTAACCTCCTGATTTGTGAATAACAAATAGCCTACATTTATTACTTGATTATAGGTTTAAAAAACAGCAGGAGATGATGGAAAAACACACAGAGCCTCAGCTTTCGTTTCTGCTCTGACAGCCTCAAGACTACAGCGAACGCTGTGAGTGAGTGTTAGAAATCACGAATAGTGAGAGAACATTGTGTTTTGTACATTTTTCATCTTCAAACCAAACTTGGGTCTTCAGCTGACAGATTCAATCCTGTCTGGCTAGTGCGTTTCCCATAACGTTAGAGCAACAGGCGGAGGAGAAAACGGTTTGAATTCGTTTTCGAAATGCAGTCAAAAGTAATTCAAGTTCGAAGCATTTAAAACGCTTCTTAATACCAGGTGTAAACCAAGCCTGACATTCACAGGAGCATTTGGAGGTGTTGGAAGATTTTCAACAAGTTATCCAGCCTCAAGCATGTTCAGAAACACGGTATTATGATCCAAGTCTCTTGGACAAAAGATTTCTGGACTTTGTCATTCTTATTATTCAAACACCACTTGACTAAATCATAAGGTCTGTTCTTTGAAACACTCAAAGTTTAAAAGTTTAAACTGGAAGCATCATACTGCAACAAAGCCCATAAAAACATAAACCTTAGTCGCTGACCTCATGAAAACAGGCTTCACTTAATACACGAGTTCATGGAGGACATGAAGGAGAGGGAAATGGCAATTAGACTTGAAGTTTATGAGAAAAGAATGAAGAGGGGAGGAGAGCTGTTGAGGTAAGCCTTGGGTTTTAGCCTCGGCCTACAAAGTGTTTGCCAAAAGCTCTCGCGGGGCAGAAGCCAACATCATGCTAGCTGTACTGGCTCAGACTTAAGAGGCGTAAAGACACCCGATCCAAAACTTCAGAGCCACTGCAAACACCAGGATGAAGTATCTGCCATGACACAAGCTTCGAAATATTACAAGTTAGTCTCTGAAAAAGCAGGAGAGGGGCAGGTAACATGGGTGTCCTGAGGTAACCTTACTTTTTTGACATGCTAACGTGAATTAACGCCTCGAGATCTGAAAGATGGCTTTATGCGAGCATAACCGTGCTGTTTGCTAAACTAAATGGACGTTCTGGTCAAGCTGGTTGACCATAGGGTCTGGGAATTGTTCATATTCAACCACTTGAATGATAAGTCACATGATATTTACAACTTAGGCTCAAAACAACTCGGCTGAGGAACGAAGCACCCATAAACAAACATGGCCGACGCTAAAACTGATAGCCAAGAAACTGCCATTGAGATGAATGTGAAAGCTAATTGCATTCAGACCTCCACTATAGACAAATCTTCCACTACAGAAATTAAACCAGCATCCAAAACATGCTGGTCTCTTCAGCATTTCCAGCAGTGGATTTTGTCCCAGGAGAAGTGATTGTGTAATGTGTGATGTCATGTTTTGATAACCGAAACGGTTTCCCTGAGCGCAGCAGAGGCAGTGTGAAGCACCGGGAGTCCTGTACGTGAGCAGGACGCTGAGATACTTTTCCAAGAACTGAGCATTTAAAATCACATAAGGATCCAATTGAACGAGCATATAATGATACGTAATTAAAGCAATTAAGGCATTAGAGATAAGATGTATCTATCAGTGGTCTAAAGAGAGAAGGCAGTCTGCATGTGGAGAGATTTAAAGGGGGTTCAGGAAAGACACAAATGTAGAAGAGAGAGAGAAAGAGAGAGCTGAACGAGTGCCCATCCTGAAGGAATGTTGGGAGAAGAAGAGCACAGCTGTGAAGGTCAATAAATCGCCTCTGAAATCAGCCAGATTCATTTAGAGTGTGTTTTAAATTATCTGTGGCTTTGGGACAAATATCCCAATCTGGAATTTGGTGACATGCTCAATATTACCGAAGCACATTATTTTTTTCCTCTATATTCTATATAGATATTTTCTATTAGGTTTCTATTTACAAATCCTTTCAAAATTTGGGTTAGTAGTTTTTTTTATATTTTAGTTTTTTTATAGAAATTAATATTTTTATTCAGCAAGAATGACCATCAAAACTAACTTACAAAATACTATGATGCTGAAATTCAGCTTTAATCACAGGAATAAATGTCACTTTACTATATATTCACATAGAAAACAGCTGTTTCACACTGATATAATATTACACTGTTTTACTGTATTTATCATCTAATAAATTCAGCTTTAATCACAGGAATAAATGACACTTTACTATATATTCACATAGAAAACAGCTGTTTTACATTGATATAATATTACACTGTTTTACTGTATTTATCATCTAATAAATTCAGCTTTAATCACAGGAATAAATGACACTTTACTATATATTCACATAGAAAACAGCTGTTTTACATTGATATAATATTACACTGTTTTACTGTATTTATCATCTAATAAATTCAGCTTTAATCACAGGAATAAATGACACTTTACTATATATTCACATAGAAAACAGCTGTTTTACATTGATATAATATTACACTGTTTTACTGTATTTATCATTGATAAATTCAGCTTTAATCACAGGAATAAATGACACTTTACTATATATTCACATAGAAAACAACTGTTTTACACTGATATAATATTACACTGTTTTACTGTATTTATCATCTAATAAATTCAGCTTTAATCACAGGAATAAATGACACTTTACTATATATTCACATAGAAAACAGCTGTTTTACATGATATAATATTACACTGTTTTACTGTATTTATCATCTAATAAATTCAGCTTTAATTACAGGAATAAATGACACTTTACTATATATTCACATAGAAAACAGCTGTTTTACATTGATATAATATTACACTGTTTTACTGTATTTATCATTGATAAATTCAGCTTTAATCACAGGAATAAATGACACTTTACTATATATTCACATAGAAAACAGCTGTTTTACACTGATATAATATTACACTGTTTTACTGTATTTATCATCTAATAAATTCAGCTTTAATTACAGGAATAAATGACACTTTACTATATATTCACATAGAAAACAGCTGTTTTACACTGATATAATATTACACTGTTTTACTGTATTTATCATCTAATAAATTCAGCTTTAATCACAGGAATAAATGACACTTTACTATATATTCACATAGAAAACAGCTGTTTTACACTGATATAATATTACACTGTTTTACTGTATTTATCATCTAATAAATTCAGCTTTAATCACAGGAATAAATGACACTTTACTATATATTCACATAGAAAACAGCTGTTTTACACTGATATAATATTACACTGTTTTACTGTATTCATCATCTAATAAATTCAGCTTTAATCACAGGAATAAATGACACTTTACTATATATTCACATAGAAAACAGCTGTTTTACACTGATATAATATTACACTGTTTTACTGTATTTATCATCTAATAAATTCAGCTTTAATCACAGGAATAAATGACTCTTTACTATATATTCACATAGAAAACAGCTGTTTTACATTGGAATAATATAACACTATATTCCTGTTATTTCAGCATTTTTAATCCCATAAATGCAGTCTTGATGAGCATAAAACATTTCTTTAAAAAAAACATGCAGTTGTTAGTTTAAGAAAAGAAAAAAAAAACATAAAAAAAAAATCAAAACCTAAACCAATCAAAAATAAACATAAAACAAAAACAAAAAGAGACAAACCAAACACCACAAATGTACACCATATAAAAGAAACCAAACATGAAACAAAACTAAAAAAAAACACAAACTAAAAAAAACTAAAATTAACACCAGACAAAACAAACAAAACAAGCCAAACCAAAAACAAACTAAAACAAACAAACGAAACCCATAAAAAAAAACGAGCAGCAACACTTAAACTAGACAACACCATCCCCAAACACAATGTGAAATGAAGATGAGGATGAGTGTGTGAATATTAGGTCACGCATAATATCTTTCCAGCAGTGTGTATTCAAAATAAGCTGATGTGTTTTGCTTTGTTTATTTAGCTTTATCTGCTAATATTAACTTCTGTGCGTTGGACGCTCTGTCAGCAGGACTGGTCCATTAGCACAGAGATATATGTTTCCCAGCAGGGTTAAACAGTGGGGAGCTCCGCTCACAGCGGCTCGAACGGGGTGGGCTAGCTCAACAAAGACCGGAGAGAGTGAGAGAGTGAGCATGGCTGGAGGAACGTGTGTGAAGTCAGCTGCCCATTCAGGAAGTAGGAGGGGATTCTGTGCATCATGTTGCAAAGCTGTCAACACACAGTTGATGAGTGAACAGTTCACCTTTTAAACTAACACAAGTCCAAGAAAAGAGTCACGCAGCTCTCAACCCTCAGCTGAAGGATCATATTTAGTCTGTATTTCAATGGCACGCTAACAGTACACTAGCAGATATAAGGTTTTATATGGAGGTTTCTTCAACCCCCCTCATTTTTAAGCATTTGAATTTGCTTAAACTTCGTTAAATACACTTTTAACTCTTATTACAACATTTTACAGTAACAATTTTTTAGGTAATACATTTCCAAGCACAGTATTTAAACAAAAAATAAAAAATTTCACCACACCACTTTTCTTTCTGAGTTGTAAGTGAAAGTTGTGGACAAAATTACATTTTTGTGGGTTAAATTGCATTTTAAATATGTACCTAAAAAAAAAAAAAAACAGATGGCACTTTTTTCTCTCAAACTTCAGATAATTGTGGCTAATTTCATTCTGTATATAATCCTAAATATACTCCATTATTAAACTAAATTATTATTTTAAACTATTATTATCATCAATTATTCATATTTTAGGATAAAAACAAATTGTAACAAGCCTAAAACAAAATCTACAAAAAAAAATATTTTTTTTTATTTTAGGTTTTAAAATAATAATAATAAATATATACATAAACATTTCAAAAATATAAATATATAAATGTATATATTTTTTTATTTTTCAATAATTAAAATTAATTTTTTTTAAATGATGTATAATTTCAAAAATGAATATATTGTATATTCATTCTTATATATCATTTAAATAAAATTATATTTTCCCCATCCCATTATATAATTATTGAATATAATTAACATATACATCTCAAATATCAAACACTGCAACACAACGGTGCATGTTTCAAATGAAGCATTAATCTTGGCTGGGATTGCTCCATTCACATGCTGGCTACTGCATACGGCAGTCGAACAATCAAACTGCAGACTAAACATCAGTTTAGCAAATTCTGTGTCAAGACATTAATGACGGAGATTCAAGATTTGGCTTGTTCTAGAAACAGGTTCTACACCACGAAACCACTTCAGCACGCAGCACTATCTCCTTGTTTATTATTTCATAACCACGAGTTATGCACACCAGATGGAGGTTTAGATGAAGCCAAAAGAAACACAAAGCTGAGAGTTGAAATCGCAAAATGCAGTAAATGAACCAAAATCAAGGAAACATATATATGTGATAATATTATGCTCTCTTGAAATTATTAGAAGGTCTGAGGTGCTGAGACGAGGCATTAACAGCCACGTGGAGTAGATTAGTGTGGAAAAAGCAGTCTGCCGTTGTAATTACCGCAACATTTACTGTAAACCACGACCACAGACAAGGCCTCGCTGTATCGCCCTTTCTTTTAAAACCTTTTACCCGTATACACACATCAGGTTTGTTTTTCTTCTCACATCCCAACCCTGTTACTTGGCTTTCAGCAATGACATCATTTATTTATCTAACAAACGTGCCTTTTTTCCTGAGAATAGTGGTTTCAGCTCGGGCTGGGTTCACAAAACTGATTCTTTTAAGGCTTGGTAATGAAGAGCCTTGTCAAGAATCTGTGTGTAATGCCATAAAGCCAGGGTTTGTTGTTTTCTAGCATTACAGTCTTTGCTGAAGAGGGCTCACAGTGCAAGCAAACTAAACTGCAAATCATATGCATCATAGACTCGTTTTCACAGATGGGCGGTAAAAGAACCTTATAAAGAACGCACTGTACTTCCATATAGTAAAAACACTCCTGCTGTGGAACACATTATGGATGGATGGATGGATGGACGGATGGACGGATGGACGGATGGACGGACGGAAGTGGAAAGAAGTGGATGGATGGATGATTGAAATGGAAAGAAGTGGATGATGGATGATAGAAGTGGCTGGATGGATGGAAATGGATAAAAGTGGATGGATTGATGGAAGTAGATGGGTGGAGGATGGATGGAGGAATGGATGAATGATGGAAGTCAAAGGATGGATGATGGAAGTGGATGGATGGCTGGATGATCGAAGTAGATGGGTGGATGATGAAAGTCAAAGGATGGATGGAAGTAGATGGGTGGATGATGGAAGCGGATGGGTGGATGATGAAAGTGGAGATGGATAGAAGTAGATGGGTGGATGATGAAAGTGGATGGATGGAAGTAGATGGGTGGATGATGAAAGTCGAAGGATGATGGAAGTAGATGGGTGGATGATGGAAGTGGATGGATGGAAGTCGAAGGATGGATGATGGAAGTGGATGAATGGAAGTAGATGGGTGGATGATGGAAGTGGATGTATGGAAGTAGATGGGTGGATGATGAAAGTGGAGATGGATAGAAGTAGATGGGTGGATGATGAAAGTGGATGGATGGAAGTAGATGGGTGGATGAAAGTCGAAGGATGGAAGTAGATGGGTGGATGATGGAAGTGGATGGATGGATGGATGATCGAAGTAGATTGGTGGATGATCAAAGTAAATGCGTGGATGATGGAAGTCGAAGGATGGATGATGGAAGTGGATGGATGGATGGATGATCAAAGTAGATGCGTGGATGATGGAAGTCGAAGGATGGATGATGGAAGTGGATGGATGGAAGTAGATGGGTGGATGGATGGAAGTGGATGGATGGAAGTAGATGGGTGGATGGATGGAAGTGGATGGATGGAAGTAGATGGGTGGATGGATGGAAGTAGATGGGTGGATGATCGAAGTAGATTGTTGGATGATCAAAGTAGATGCGTGGATGATGGAAGTCGAAGGATGGATGATGGAAGTGGATGGATGGATGGATGATCGAAGTAGATTGGTGGATGATCAAAGTAGATGCGTGGATGATGGAAGTCGAAGGATGGATGATGGAAGTGGATGGATGGAAGTAGATGGGTGGATGGATGGAAGTGGATGGATGGAAGTAGATGGGTGGATGATGGAAGTGGATGGATGGATGGATGGATGATCGAAGTAGATTGGTGGATGATCAAAGTAGATGCGTGGATGATGGAAGTCGAAGGATGGATGATGGAAGTGGATGGATGGAAGTAGATGGGTGGATGGATGGAAGTGGATGGATGGAAGTAGATGGGTGGATGATGGAAGTGGATGGATGGATGGATGATCGAAGTAGATTGGTGGATGATCAAAGTAGATGCGTGGATGATGGAAGTCGAAGGATGGATGATGGAAGTGGATGGATGGAAGTAGATGGGTGGATGGATGGAAGTGGATGGATGGAAGTAGATGGGTGGATGATGGAAGTGGATGGATGGATGGATGATCGAAGTAGATTGGTGGATGATCAAAGTAGATGCGTGGATGATGGAAGTCGAAGGATGGATGATGGAAGTGGATGGATGGAAGTAGATGGGTGGATGGATGGAAGTGGATGGATGGAAGTAGATGGGTGGATGGATGGAAGTAGATGGGTGGATGGATGGAAGTGGATGGATGGAAGTAGATGGGTGGATGGATGGAAGTGGATGGATGGAAGTAGATGGGTGGATGGATGGAAGTGGATGGATGGAAGTAGATGGGTGGATGGATGGAAGTGGATGGATGGAAGTAGATGGGTGGATGATGGAAGTCAAAGCATGGATGGAATTATAAATTCCATAAATTCATAAACCTTAAACCTTTTTTGAGAGCACACAAATAACTCTGCATTTATACAAAATTCAGTCAGTCTCTCTTACTCTCTTAAAGGTTGGAGTTTTCTTTGTGTAACCGTAACCTTTAACTCCATTATAAGCAATCATGCCAACATTTCAGTCTGAAGAGTATTGATAGAGTCGCAGAAGGCTAAATCAGCGTCCTTGGTCTGCAAATAGAAGGATTGGTTGAATGAAGAGAGTGAGAGAGAGAGAGACGAAGGGTTGCCTCTAAGGTATTAACGAAAACAAAAAGAACCCCATAATAGCGTTAAATCCGTCTGGAGAGCTGCTGTGGTGTCGGATATAGAACAACGGGCTCATATGTGTTACCCATTAGACGTCTACAGATGTGATTGAGCTAAAATAAGCAGCACTGACGGAGTCAACTGAATTATGTCTCACTTAACGCAAAGTGTGCGACTGAAGATGGTTTCGCTTGCAGGAGAACTGAAATGTGCTCAAGGCTGAATTGGTTTGACAATGGCGTCCTCCGAGCCTAGAGGAAGTGCTGAGAGAAATCAGGCTGTTAAAGTAAAGTGTGTCTGAATGAGGTGAATGTCAAACACACACACACACATTCACACGGAACGGACATTCTGCCAAAGAAATCTGGGCACGGATCCAACATTCACAAGTCTGAGCGCAGGATGGAGCAGACGAGAGGATAGGTGTAGCAGTAAAAGGAGAACAACAACAGAAAGGCAAAAAGCAAGTTAAATGCTATGAAATAAGGAGGAATTACAGTAATAACTTGAGATATGAGCATCCTGACATACGAGTAGTCCAAGATACGAGCAAGCCTTCAAGCTAATTTTTACGCTTTGAGATACGAGTAAATATTTGAGATACGAGCAGCCGAGAGACGCGGACGCTAAAGGTGTTCAAGCACTCGGAGCAGCTCAAGCGCCTCACTCCTTCACTTCACGTGTTCCTTGACTTTGTAAGCATCTCCCGCGAGTCTTCCTGTGGTGTGTGTTATATACATTTATGGGGTAATTGCATATGATCTCCACTAGAGGCAGCTTGGTTTTACAGCGGGAGGTTACCGGGGGCGACGAGTGATTCACCAGTATTAAGCTGGGAGCAGCACGAGTTATGAGTGTTTAATAATAATAAATATGAGCTTCTGAGGCGATCCAATACACAACACGGGAAGAAACACTACACTTCTGTATTGTGTTTGCGTTATCTACGTTATCCCTCCTCCTCCTCCTCCTCCTCCTCCTCCTCCTCCTCCTTCTCCTCCTCCGTTCATGCCGTCATTAGCAGCTACTGTATCGTGTGTCTCGAAGGAAAGAACTCAATTAAAACCACATTTTATTTTATATCACAGGAGTCCTTATATACCATAATTTGTGTGTGTGTGTGTGTGTGTGTGTGTGTGTGTGTGTGTGTGTGTGTGTGTGTATAGAAATTAAAAACATGTTTTTAATTCTGGAACGGATTACGTTTTTCTGTTATTTATATTGTAAAAAATGATTTGAGATACGAGCAATTTGAGTAACGAGCTCAGTCCTGGATGGATGGAAGTGGAAAAAAGTGGATGGATGAATGGAAGTGGAAAAAGTGGATGATGGAAGTTTAAAGAAGTGGATGGGTGGATGATGGAAGTGGATGGATGGATGCTTTAAATGGAGTGTGTAAATATGATGATTTTGATTGAACTATTTTGACTGAACTATTCCTTCCAGACAGCTCCATTCATAACCATACATTCATCATTCATAAAATTATAAACCATAAAGCGTCTTATTTTAATTTTTAATCATTATTCCAGTCTGTCAAACCTTAAACCTTTTGAAATGATCAGATATTTACAAGTGTATTAAATAATTAAATAAGTGTATTCAAATACAGTATAAATTGCATTTGAATGCATTTTTAAATAAATCTACACCCAAAAAAGTGACCGTCACACCATTAACCCATCTACTAATAAAGACTGTGAGAATTAAGTATCAGAAGTAAATAGTGTTTCCTCTTTCATCAGAGCTGTATGAACACCTAAGACAAACCGAGCGGCAGCAATATAAACCTTAACTTGTTTAACCAGTATTGCATTGTGTGAAATGAAAACCTCACAACAAAAGCACAAAGAATCCGACTAAGTTAGGGATGAGAAAGGTAATAAAAGAGCATTTTCCCGCAGGGACTCATAAACCGCAGCTCTGCACACACCAGGAAGTGTCCAATAAAACAAACAAAGGAAGTGCACTTCATGAGCCACTTCAAAGGCGACGTCTGGATAAACGGGCCAATGTAGGACTGGAAATGAAAGAGGCATTACTTAAGCGACTGGAGGGGTCAAAGTGTAAACAATCAGACAGAATCTTCAAAAGATCAATTATTTTCATGGTAACAAACAACAGATATACAGTAATAACTTGATATAGGAGTACTCTGAGATACGAGCAAGTCTTCGAGTAATTTTTGCTTTGAGATACGAGTAAATATTTGAGATACGAGCAGCTTACAGACGCTAGAGGTGTTCAAGCACTCGGAGCAGCTCAAGCTCCTCATTTATGGGTAATTGCATATGATCTCCACTAGAGGCAGCTTGGTTTTACAGCGGGAGGTTACCGGGGGCGACGAGTGATTCACCAGTATTAAGCTGGGAGCAGCACGAGTTATGAGTGTTCAATAATAATAAATATGAGCTTCTGAGTCTATCCAATACACAACACGGGAAGAAACGATACACTTCTGTATTGTGTTTGCATTATCTACGCTATCCCTCCTCCTCCTCCTCCTCCTCCTCCTCCTCCTCCTCCACACATGCCGCCATTAGCCGCTACTGTATCTTAATCAATTTTGTCAATTTCATGCCAACTTCAAGCCATCAATCTAATAACACTTCAATTATAATTCATGACAACATATGTTACTTTAACTTCAAGTTATATGAGATTCAACTTTAAGTCTGTTTAATATAATTTAAGATGAAATGACTCATTACAATTACAAATTCAAGGCAGCGACTCAATTTAAGTTTCCACCCACTTAAGCTGAAGTAGGTGGAATTTTAAAGGATTACTTATGTGCATGTAAAAGTAGCTATTGTTTAAAACATAAAATTAGTCTGTAAACATCAAGTGGAATGAGAAACAGAACTAAAATGTTCCAAATGGAAAAGGAAATGGACACTTTTTCCCCCCAAAAAAACTCCATATAAAACCTCCATTTCCCTCTGACAGAACTTAGTCACACTCTGCATGCCACATAACATCAGCAAGAACTCCACAGATGCCCACGAGCTTTGACTGGCACATGTTCACAAACCGGCATCAGTGGCTCACGGCCAGACTTTACCTGTCAGAGCCACTGTCTGTCTCCATAAAGGGCACAACTGAATCTCTCCATCTGCGCTGGCATCCAGGAACAAACTCGCCGACCCCCATCCTGACATATTTATATGCTAATAACTCTTGACAGGTCAGCGTTCATCCAAAATTTCGAGTGTAGCCTCAACCATCTGACAGATCAATTCCCATGAAACTTGTAACAGAAGTTCCCTGGTGTTTTTGAAGATCATACCAGTATTTTGGAAACGGACCTTGCCATGAATGAAGTCTCTTAGTGAAGCGTTCAAGTCTTCCACGGCCCGTTTCCTTTGAATCTGATGCTCTAGATTAGACAAGCCTGAACGAACGTGGGAAAACATACTTTAGATTTGCCTGTCAGACCGTCACGTTGTATTTTGAAGACTACTGAAATCATACAGAACAAATGTACGAAATTAACAATACTGTTCACCTATTGTAAAAGTCCATTGATCTATTGACATAAAAGAGGTCATTGTACTATAAAAACACAATGTAAGACTCAAAACTCAAAATGTACTTTGAGCGCACTTTTAGTACGTGATGGTGTTTGTGATATCGGATCTGAAAGTAATGTCGCCCCACAGAAGTGTGAGCAACTGTTCTTAATACATGGTCACTATTTCTCTGTTATTACAAATCGCTGAAAACCAAACAGCGTCACTTTCCTAAACTCCAACTGTTTAATCAATGACTGCATAATAAACCATCTGCTGTATGTTTGCATTATTATTTATGGAGAAAATGTTCAATGCTCTATTCAATGCTCATCACGGCAACCTTTCATGTGATGGGAATAATCTAAATATAATGCTATAATCAAAAATGTTCGTGATTCGTTAATCTAGAGAGCTGTAATAGTAAAAACATGCTAAAGGTTTTCAATGGAGTTCCACATGTAATACTTTGTTGTTTCATACGCAAAACTGTTAGCCAATCACAGCAGGGCATTTACACTGAAGTCTCACACAGACACGCCCCTTCAAATAGAGCCTTCCAATCATGGTTCAATTTTTAAAAATGCAATTTATTTCAAAATTATGACAATTTTTGATGTATAAAGTCATATTAACATAATACATAATTATATGCATTTGAAAACATTGCATAATATAACTATTTAATAAATAGTTATTTTTATCAAATATTATTTCTCATTTTACACAATATTTCCACTGGAGTGAGTGGTAAAAGATGGCACACGCAAAGAATATAATCAAAAAACAGCTGTGGAAAAAAAACATATGCACAATTTTAATGATCATTCTTTAAGAATACTTGTTAAACTTAAAGCATACCTGATTTGTATTTGAAATACATAATATTTAAATATTTGAATTTTATAGTAATGTCATGTCACACCGCAGGACATAATTTGCCTGGCGCTGTGAAAAAAGCTTAATTACATAATGAGGAAAAAATTCTGCTAACCTCTAACAGTTTCAAAAACAACAGTATCTGTACTTTACAAATGCATACAATTCTCAAGCAATTTAGAACTTTTTTTGAAAAAATGCTGTTTCACCCTTATTTGTCAACTGCCCATATATAAAACATAATATAAAAAATAATTGTAAAAATTTCCCCTTTAAAATTCAAATGTATTTAATAGCATGGTAACCCAAATATTCAAGGAATATCTTGGAATGACCAATTGGGTAATTCCACGACTTTCTGGTGAAAGAAATGCATAAAATGACGAGCCAAAATATAAAATATCATGCATGTATATTGACTAAGTAATTCACAGTTTTGTAAAAATAACAATTTCCACCTGAGATTTGGAGCCAAATTATAGGGGGTAAAAATGACTTTTAAAAGATGGAAGCATCCCTGTTTTATTTCTACACAGTGATTGGTAGGTCTATTACTAAAATCTGTTGACTTGAGCAAGAGATTATATGCCAACAATGAAAAACGGGAAAATGTTTTGCAGGTCATTTTTACAACTTTTTTTTTTTCAAGAAAGACAAACATAAATAGTGATGGAAGCCATAATCTTAAATGTAATGATAGTAAATTTACTGAGTAATTCAGAGTTTTGTAGAGGAAGGGTCAAAATGACAATTTCCACCAGAGGTTTGGAGCCAAAATTACAGTAAAAAAAAAAATAAAAAATCAAACATTTTGGAGTTTCTGAATTTTGGTTGATCTGGCATGGAAATTACTCAATTACATTACAACTGGCAACATTGAGACAGCAGCTAATATTCATCATAATCAGTGTTAGAGTTCTGTGACATTGTGTGATTACAAAGATTATGAACTGTGTGATTGTCCTTATGATGAAAGCAAACACCTTCAAATGTTTCACACTCGTCTGTAATTACACACTTTCTGGTAATCCCACACTTTCAAACACACCCTTATACATTTCCTAGACCATGAAGGACCAACACACACAAAATTATACATGGTTTTCCTACACAACATGTTCTTGATACATGTAATACAGATGACCCTGACAATATGGCCAAGACTGAGGTCACATTCTGGACAAAAATCATAGTAACACCAAACCGGAACTATGAATCACCTAATTTCAAATGAAATTTTTATTTTTTTAAGAGAGAGAGAAACCGCAGGCTTGTGGCTGGGAGGGGGAAACAGCTGTTGAGACACACTGATATGTGTTAATAAAAATGTATATTAAACATATTCAAATGATTTCTGAATGATCATGTGACACTGAAGACTGGAGTAATGATGATGAAAATACAAATTCAGTCACAAAAAGAAAAAAGAATCACAAGAATAAATTGCATCTTAAAATATATTCACATAGACAACAGATATTTTAAATTGTAAAAATATTTCACATTTTTATTGTATTTTTGATCAAATAAATGCAGGCTTACTTCTTTCAACACATTTAAAATTCTTACAGACCCCAAATTTTTAATGGTAAAATCCATTTTTGAGATTAGCTGACAAAAATGTACCAAAAGATACAAAGTTTGACTTTCAAGGTTGTCTAAATGCAATACCCAAAATGGCATTGATTATGTTAAGCTAATTCAATCTGCGACTCAATTGTCCATTTCAAAGAATTGATTCAAAACTCAAATCAAATAATTACGGTAGATGTATTGGCTATTAGCAATCATATATACTACGAATAATCAATACGTCATCCATTTTTTAAGCATTTTACTAGTCAGAATCACAAATCACCTTCCACTCAAAAGGCTTTTCAAATGCCAAGGCAATCACATCTTGACGGTCATTTCCACCAGTCTCAAATACAGCAACAAAAAGCTTGAAAAAAAGCAAAGGGATTTTCTGGCCATTAGTGTCAGCGGTGTGACAGATGAGTAACCCAACCCAACAAAGTCCAGGACCACCAGCAAACAACGCGAGTGATGGTGAATGTGTGTGAGAAAGAGAGAGAGGCAGCCAGAGAGACACAGAGAGGTGAGAGTGTCAATGATGGCCATTACACGCGCTGCCAGGCCTGTGAGTAAGAGGATGGTACAGCCATAGGGCATCTTTCCACGGGCCGCTGCAGACGACGGGCAACGTGCCATGCTGTCAGAGCAGACTCAAACACACAAAGCACTGTGTTTGGGGCTCGTCCAGACCTCCCTACAGCGGCTGGCACAGCATGAGGGACACGGTCGCTCTCAGTGATGCAGGCTGGAGTAGTGCGAGTGTCTGTGCGTGTCAAGTGGTGCACCATATAACGGGACAGGCTCAGGCAAGAGGTCTAGAAGTCTAATTGACGAGGTGAAAAAATGTTGTCCTGCGGAAAACGTTTATTTTATCATGAGGAAAATATGAAATCTTTGACTCATCATTCTATTTAATTAGACATGAAAAATTATATAATCATAATAATGCATAAATGTTACACAGAACAGGGAGAAATGCAGGACTTGCTAATTCATACAGGTGGAGCTGGGGAGGGGGGAGGGTTTCTGAAAGTTGCACACAGTATTTAAAGGTTTAGCTACTTGTACTAGAGGAACCAATCACCTGTGCCCTAAAATAATTTGATTGCAATCAGATTGAGTTAACGGCCCAATGAAACTCAGCAGCATTATTTTTACTGCCCCCTAGTGGTGGCTTCAGCTTCATATGTATTTATAGATGGAATATGTATCGTGTAGAGCACAAATAGTGCTAGATGGACTGCATTAAGAGTGACATATGAGATAACTTTGTTAAATATAATAAATTAAAAAGACAAATATTGTGGGTTACGCCTACAACTACATGTGTTATCAGTAGGCCATAGTACAGCTTTACAAGGCAAGGAAAGTAAAGTAGAAGACGAGCTGACCTAGTGAGGGGCATAACTTGTAGGAGGCGTAATTGGGACACAGCTTTGCATAATTACATATATACAATAGAAAACTGACATTATGAATTGTAATAATATTTCACAATGCCCACAATTTATTGTATTTTTGATCAAATAAATGCAGCCTTCTTTCAGAAACATTTAAATATCATATTTCACCCCAACCTGTATGGCGTTTGAGAGGTCTGCAAAGCTTCACAATGTCAGGCGCGTGTGTGTGTGTGTTCAAGTGTCACGCTGAAGGTCTTCACAATGGAAACTTTGGGTTAGTGTGTCAAATAAACAGGTATTTCAACATAATAAAAATGACAGGGAATCCAATACAAGTGTAACTAAAGTCTTTCAGCAGAAAAAACAGCTCACTTACAGCTGTCAGTCAATTCATTTCTCAGTGTTCTTCTACACACACACACACAGTCAAACAAAATGGCATAAAGTTGTATTGCACCTTTATCACAGCGCTTGTGGCTTTAACCAAGTGATAAACCTTTAGATCTGAACTTGGAAATACATAGAAAAAGGATATAAAACTAGAGGTCAACAATTGATAATCTGCAAAAATCCAAATTGATAGTTTATACATCTGTATATTCATTTCATTTAGCACATTTTCACGGTTCAGTACAGTTTTTCACAATTGTAATAAAGTTCAGCCCTGTTTTTCTTGTGTGTTATGTTTGGTTTTTATCCAGTGTCCATTTTAAAAACTAGTTATCGCCATCGGTCGACCTTTAATAAAAACATAAATGCATCTGCTTTTGTAGATTAATGTTTCTTTCCCATCACTCTGCGATTTATGACAGCTCGATTAATATGATTTTGATGAAAATGCAGCAACCCGATCTTCATGCCATGCATTTTGCCTGTGAATTGAGGACAGAAAAGATGAACGACAGGAGAGGGAGGAAACCGGTTCCTGCTTCACAGATGACTGGCAGAAAAGCGTGAGTGTTGGTGGAGAGAGAGGATAGGAGTGTAAAGACAGAATCAGCAGGTCTGAACTGGTGCTTGAAAACACAGAGACGAACAATAAGATGCGTTTAGGCTTCCAGAATGAAGTTATTCCAGCACTGCATTTAGATTTGCTCATGTTGCATCAAATCCAAATCACAAAAACCGTGTGTGAATACCCCATTAAATCAAGTTATCGCTCATGTCTTCTTGCACGTGAACGGACAAATTCACACCAAATGATATCAAAATACCTGCAAGTATGCTTGTGAAACACAGTCGGTTATTTCTTAAGTGAATGTAAAGCGTTGAAAAGAAAATGTGTGTAACTGTATGTTGGATACATGCCGCTCTTAAAGTGACAGGAACCTTTTCTGGTCCTCAATGCTAACAACAATAGACTCACTGCTCTTGACTGGTTGACAGCTATAAATATTCATTGTGTTATTAAATTAAAGATGAAATATGATTGAGCAATAACATGAACAGTGAGAGCAACAGTGGCTCCTACGATGCTGCATAATCAGGCATGAAAATAACTGATATCTCTTTGCCAAGCTTTTGCTTTCTCTGCCCAATATTTAAAACAATTATGACATTCAATAATTCCTATAATGATATTCAGACCTAAAGAGCGAGTTGAAGAAGTCTAATCCAGAAATTATTGATAATCGGCTCTCAAAATCGGACTTGAAAAGCACCACTGCTGTACCATAAAGAGAATATACAGTTACATCGCATGATTGTGTTAATCCTAAATGAATAATTGTGATTACAATGTCAAAGTAAATAACTGATAATGCCATAATGGTGCAGCCGTAGATGTGTTGGTCTGTAAAAGACCAACTCAAAAGTTGAGGAATTCATGAGTCTCTTTGGATCTAATCACAGGAAACGATGACAAGCCCTCCCTCCCTCCCTCCAGCGTTCATTCGTTCAGGCCTGATGACATCGGGAGTGAACCATGATCATTTCTCCATGACACATTCACGATATCTGACGCCAGGGAAAGAGCACGAAATAATAAAACCTGTTTTTTCAAAGCAATAACTCTCTCTTAAGCACTGAATGGGAAGCACAACAAAAAGAAGGATTTTTTTTCTCTCCAACAAAGGAGAAAAAGGAAGGGTCTCATTGAAAGCCATTCATTATGGTGTTGTTTGGTAAATCCATCAGCAACTATAGCAGCGACAGTGAATGACTCTTTGCACGCTGATTTATTGCACTGGATTGACTCTAGGGACCAGAAGCATGAAATTAAATCTCAAGTGCAATGATTACATTATCATTTAATAGCGCATCATCCAGTTTCCTCACTGCTGTGAACGTGGGTTAGAGAAGTACATCTAAATCTTCAACGTCACAGCAAAAGAAATCATATTTTTACCTGAGTTATGAATGTCAGTTTCATGTCTTTACTGAATGTAAACCAATAAAAAGACTGTTTACCGTAATGGAGCATCTGCACACACAAAAAATACAACAGTTTATCCTGATTCATAACCTAAATGACTCTTATAAGAAGTTCTTAGTGAATTAAAAGAAAAAATAGAACAACTATAGTAGTGTGGTTGAGTAAATGAAATCATAAAGTGCAACCAGTGTCGTCTGATTCACAAACGATTGACACTTGTGAGTGATTCTTTTATTAACTAGTTAAACGAGAGTTATTGCTTTGAATCAGTTTGAAACACAGCTTTGTAAATACTGCAGTATACAGTAATGCCTTGAGATACGAGCATAATCTGTTCCAGGTCCGTAACTCGAGTTGCTCGTATCTCAAATCACCATAAGAAATAACAGAAGAAGAAAAAAAACAGTTCTGGCCCTCTAAAAAACTCTCTTATTAGTGCTAATAACAATGGAAAAAACATGTTTTTAATTGCTATTTTTTAACACACACACAAATATATAGTATATAAGGATATAAGGATTTTTAAAGGATTACTCCTTTAAAATCAGTCTGAAACACTGCCTTGTATAATATAGCATTAGCAGAGAATGCATCTCTTTTACATACAAACAATAAAGATATTATAACTGAAAAATACCAAATAAATTAGAAATGGAGATTACAGTAAATCAAATCAAGAGGTTGTCAATCTGAAAGATATTTACACACACAGTGTAAGCTTATCTGCATTGTCACTAGAATTTTCCTTCTCAAACGTTTATCAAATGTTTTCACAACATTTGCAATTCAGATTTGCATGTGTCTCTTTACAGATGTTTAATAAAAGCTCATATGCAAAAAGTGCAATATATATATGTATATAAAGCTAAGTAAATGCAATATGTCCTCTCGCTCAAGCAGTAGAGTGTGGCGCTTGCAACGCCAAGGTCATGGGTTCAATCCCAGGGAAAGGAAGAACTGATTAGAATGTCAATGTGTTTCTTGAATGCAATGCAAGTCGCTTTGGATAAAAAACATCTGCCAAATGCATAAATGTAAAATATGTATATGACACTGAGAGCAAAGCAAACATCCACCATCATCAGAGATAATAAGCTCAGGGAGCTCAGACATATTTATTGTACACAGACCGATGCGTCAGTGAGTCTGTTATCAGGGAGGTGTGTGATATTCTGAACAACATCCACTATCCTCCTCGTCTTCCTTCATCTACTATCAGTGACAAGAAGTCCTCCGACCTCCAACAGCACAGCACGCATTGATTAACCCACTCCAGCACGGGTTCAGGGAACACGCAAACACATAATCGCCGTCTCACTTCAGGGAATACAACCTGGAAAAACAGGATAACTGCCTTTGAAGCGTGAGCTTCATGTGGGTTGGGTTTAAAAAAAAGAAAAGCAAACACTGAAATGGAGGGAAACAATCTGGTTGATTTGTCGTCGGTTTTGGGCTTTTACAAAAATATTTTTTTACATTTTATGCATTTGGCAGATGCTTTTATTCAAAGCTTTTATTCATTGACATTCTAATCAGTTCTTGCTTTCCCTGGGAGTCGAACCCATGACCTTGGCGTTGCAAGCGCCACACACTACTGTTTGAGCAGGAAAGCCCCTAATCCATTCATAAATAAAACACACCGGTTTATTTTAATGTAATGTGTAATCACCTGTGCTCTAGTAAGCTGAAAGGTTTCGGTCAGGTTATGGTCACTGCAATGCAAAAAAAAAACCCTGAAAACTCCTTAACAAGCGAATATTTGCATAATGGTAAAGCATTCGGCTTCAGACTCCTGAAGGAGAGGACTGTCTCTGCACATTACTAAATGTACGAACAAGTTACTGGCAAATTGCATGCATATATTTGGCTTCAGATTAAAGGTATAACTGGGTGTTTCTTCAACTAGGCATTTTTATGGCCCGGCGGGGGGGTAATTTTACTATAAGAGATTGCTATAAAACTGTCTTGGCAACATTTTACTGTGTCTTCATAATTTATTAGGGGCCAAGCACCGAAGGTGCGAAGGCACCTATTGTTTCTGTTCCGGTTCTTATTATTATTCTTCATCTTCTTCCGCCATGGGAGTCTATGACAGCCCATAGAACCGTAAGCGGGAAAATGAAAAAAAGTTGGCACACTCATTAAAGACAGTCCAATCATTGACCATAACAAATTTGAAGTCTCTAACTCAATATCTCTAGCGCCACCAACTGTCCAAAGTTGAACTAACGTTTATGCTAATAACTTTTGAACCGTATGACCTAGAAACAAAATTCTTATGTCCACTGATTCCTTGGCTCAAGACGATTCGATTGCACCCTATGACGTCATTTTCCGTCATGAAATTTTTCCCGCCATTTTGAATTTTATGAAAAACCTACTTTTTCAAACTCCTCCTAGGCCGTTTTTCCGATTTCAACGAAAATTGAACCACATCATCTCCAGACCATGTGGACAAAAAGTTATCCAAAGAAAGTTGATATGTCAAACAGTTTACGAATAACTCGCGAAAGAATCCGACGTAATGGTCGCAAAAATGAAATTGAGGCTTTATCTCCGCAACGCATTAGCGTTTTCTGACCAAACTAGGTGTGTGTTATGTCAATCATGATCTGAGGCTACCTGCAGAGTTTTGGCGCTGTGCCCCCTAGTGGTCAGGAGATATGAAAAAGTTAAATATTTGCTTATAACTTCTGAACGCTTTGGCCAAAAATAATAAAACTGGTCTCTTTAGATTCAGTGCATCATGCCGAGTCGTGCGATACCAAATTTTCCCATATCGGCCATTTTGAGCGTCGGCCATTTTGAATATTGTCATAAATTGCTATATTTAACAAAGATATTGGCGTATCATTACGAAACTCAATATGTGTCTTCGGCACCTAACCTTGATACGACTCAAAAAGTTTCGAGGCAGCACCCCCTTGTGGTCAAAAATTATAACCAAATTTACAAATATGCTAATAACTTTTGAGTGCGTTAACCTATGGTAAAACAAATTATCTTTGTACGTTCCTTGGGTCAAACCAAGAACATAGATACCAAATTTGTCATAGTCGGCCAAACTTCTTGTCCACCATGTTGTTTTTCTTTAAAAACCTACTTTTTCGAACTCCTCCCAGACCGTTTGTCCAATTTTCACCAAAATTAAACCACATCATCTCCAGACCATCCTGACAAAAAGTTATCCAAAGAAAGTTGATATGTCAAACAGTTTACGAATAACTCGCGAAAGAATCCGACGTAATGGTCGCAAAAATGAAATTGAGGCTTTATCTCCGCAACGCATTAGCGTTTTCTGACCAAACTAGGTGTGTGTTATGTCAATCATGATCTGAGGCTACCTGCAGAGTTTTGGCGCTCTGCCCCCTAGTGGTCAGGAGATATTAAAAAACTGACATTTTTGATTATAACTCCTGAACGCTTTGTCTAAAAATCATGA
Organism: Rhodeus uyekii; assembly: GCA_037043235.1. Classification (NCBI taxonomy): domain Eukaryota; kingdom Metazoa; phylum Chordata; class Actinopteri; order Cypriniformes; family Acheilognathidae; genus Rhodeus; species Rhodeus uyekii. Next base: position 3,124,702 of record JAWRVZ010000020.1, on the reverse strand, counting down.
AACTGCTGTCTTTAGATCCAGTGGGTCATGCCGAGCCCTGTGATACCAAATTTTCCCATATCGGCCATTTTGAGCGTCTGCCATTTCGATTTTTCTTATAAGATGCTATGTTTAACAAACACATGACTTTAGTGCTCTGTCAGCAATGGTTTACCCAATTGAAAGCAAACTTTGCATGTGTCAATGTCACCACACTCTCAATGTACCACATGAATTGACACTACAATTTGGTTACAGCGCTGCCTGTTGGTTGAACGTGATAAACCATTAAATCGAATTACTAAAGACCGTGTTGTTGATTTTTCAGCCATTTAGACTTAAGTCATATTGAAGTGTCTTTAGATTCTTACTGCCGTTGGTCTGATGATGCCAGCCATGTCGGCATGACATTTAATGACCTCCTTGCGCTTGGCCCCGTGATGGCTGCTAGCAGCTATATTTTATATTACTTTTAATCTTAAATATATACCATTCCACCATAAAACTGTTACTTCTACAGAGGGAAATAAATTGTTTTGATATTTATTGCATGATAATTGTTTATGTCAATTTTATTTTCCAATTAAGTTTGAGCACTTGGTTACATGTTTCAGACACGTGAAAAGATTAAATAAGAGTCAAGATAAAGAGCCATCGTTATCATATATTATTATATTATATATATATATATATATATATATATATATATATATATATATATATATATATATCATATCATATATTTTTATTAGGTGTCATTTACAATCAAGCGCTCATAAAAAATATTAAATTTTGTGTTTGAGATTAAAACGCAACTAAAATAAAAACATTTTATATTTATAATATGGATGGATGGATGGATATAAAATGTTAGCTGTTACAGAAAATTAGAAATAAATAAAATAAAGGGCAATAAGATCCTAGCAATAAAAATAGCCTTAAAAATCAATTTACACAAAAATGTGTGTTTATGTGCAGAAAATGATGAATCAAAAACAGATTTAGTGAAAGAAAAAGGAATTAGTCATTTTATTAAAAAAAGAAGTAAATTACTGCAGGACTTACTGTTAATAAACAAAATTAATCACAAGTGCCAATGCCTGTGAAAACTGGGACTGACACCCCCACAAAACCCCTTTATTCCACCCTGCGTTATTATATTAATTTTCCCCTCATTCCTGTTGAATCAGGTCATTAGTTCAAACACAAAACACATCTAGTTATGAAGAAAAATAAAGTGCAAACAAGGTAAAGAAATGAGTGAACATTGCTTGTACAAAGACAAAATCACAGATATGAAAAGAAACTTGAGAGAACAACAGGGAGACGTTCATCTTTAAACTGACACAACAACAATGATTTAATTTGATGAGTGAATAAAATCCAGAGCAGTGGCAAACGATCAGCACAACATGAGGAAAACAGAGGCCTGGCAGAGACTCTGAGAGTAAACAGTATTAATCTGTTTCATTACTCCAGGGATCCATCGAGATACGCATGAAAACTGAGCCTGCAGAAATTACAGACTTCACACTCGTCCCAAACCGTGGCTAATTAGTCTTTCATGCCAACTGCTGTCGCTCATGGATTGATCCGTGCTCTTATTGTTCACTAAATATGATTTTTCATCTAAACCATTTGTAGTCAAAATAAAGTAGTAAAATTTGTAGTAAAATAAAGCTAAAATAAAATATTAAACGAAAACAAATTTGTTTACAAACAAAAAGTAAAAAATAAAACTTTATAGAAGTTTAAAAAACTAAAACTTAAAAATATCACATGATTATTTTTTTTTAATAATTTATATAATATATATTTATATTTATATAATATATATATATATATATATATATATATATATATATAAAATTAAAACTATACATTAACTATTTATTAAACTAATTCAAAACATTAATACTACAATCTAAAATTAAATGATAATGTTATATTATTATACTAAGATAACACTAAATGATATAATATACTATGTAATATATAAATATTTATTTTTGTTTATTTAAATATAAAGTAAATAAATATTTTAGATATAAATTTAAAAAATATTTATAATTATATATTTTATTTATAGTTACAATAGGATAAATGGATGGGAGCGAAATTTAAAAAGCAAATGCATGATTATAAAAAATATCCCAAGTAAATTTAACAAAGTGTCACCTTTGATACAATTCAATTTAATAAACATATACTTTTAATGAATAAATTAATATTTAAAAAATAATATTAATAATTTAATATAAACATTTGAAAAATTAATCTAAATAAAAAAGACCAAAAACAAATTGCACTCCACTATTTAAGTTATTTATAAACAAGTACTGACAGACCCGCAAATCGGGACTGCACATAATATAATCATAATTTCTAGCGAGGATAAGTTACTTCCATGGAAATAAACATGAAATGGAATCCTGGGATGCGGACCGTTAAAGAGCCTTGAGCTCATTCTTGAAACGGCATGGAAGTGTGAGTGCGTGAGAGGTAAATTACTTGAAGCCTTCAGATACACATCAATAATACCACAACCCTGGAGCGCACACGTTCACACACATAACCGTCTTCAGCTGAAATCGGCTTCATGTTACTTTAATAACACTACCATAACTATGATGTAAGAATTTCCTGGAAGCAAGAGGGAAACCTCCAGTGGCATTTGCATGCAGAATAAATGCATAACTCACACTGTCATCATCATAAATACTGTCTAATATTATCCACACATAAACACGCTCACTAACTAACTGAATAACACACAAACTCATCAGTTCGTGATTAACACAGGTGTTTGTTTTCATTTCCCACAATCGATTAGCAGCTTGTCGCCGTAGGACTAAACCAAACAAGCTCTGTATATGCAAATGAGCACAGATGAAAAATTAAGCAAGTAGAGTACACTTTCATCTTGTGTTTTCTTATTGAATAACTCGGAAATGCATTATTATGGAAATAAAATGGGTTCAAAAGACAGTTGGCACTGACTTATTTTGTTATATCGTTCCACACTTACAATACTTTTGTTCATCTTCTAACCAAAAATAATGACATTTTTAGGAATCGTATCGGGAACTGATTGCAATTTGTGTAACAATTTCATAACTTGTGCAGCCTAAATAACGAACATTTTAAAAGGGAAGATATTACATTTGAATTAAAGATTACAAATACATTTCCCCCCCTTTTGGAATAACATATAGACAGATGCATTAAGAAAGTAATCGATTCATTTTGATTTATGTTTTGCCTCATAATTCATTTACTTTATTCCATATAGAAATATGACTTTTGTTAGTCAGACCGTAACTGTGTGATTTGCTAGGACATCACATTTCTGGTCATCTATTTTGCTTCTATTGTTAGTCAGATCTGGTATTTCACTCTGCAGTTAACCTCTAATTGCATGAATCTAGTGACTAAACAGTACATTTAAAGTGCACCTATTATGCAATTTGAAAGGTTCAAATGTTCAATGTTGTTTTGAAGTCTCTCCTAGAATAGGTTTACCTGCATCCAAGGCCAAAAACCATTTCTCATAATATATATTGTTGCACATCAGCACATTTCTCAAGGAGTCTGAAAAAATATGTTTGAAGATTCAGTCTCTCTAGACCAGGATGTTTCTGACAGCCTCCTCTCATCTGATTGGTCTGTTGAGATTGGTCTCCTCTCATCCGATTGGTCTGTTGAGATTGATCTCCTCTCATCTGATTGGTCTGTTGTAATTGGCCTCTCTGATCCGATTGGTCTGTTGTGATTGGTCTCCTCTCATCCGATTGGTCTGTTGAGATTGATCTCCTCTCATCCGATTGGTCTGTTGTGATTGGTCTCCTGTCATCCGATTGGTCTGTTGAGATTGATCTCCTCTGATCTGATTGCTCTGTTGAGATTGATCTCCTCTGATCCGATTGCTCTGTTGAGATTGATCTCCTCTGATCCGATTGGTCTGTTGAGATTGATCTCCTCTCATCCGATTGGTCTGTTGTGATTGGTCTCCTGTCATCCGATTGGTCTGTTGAGATTGATCTCCTCTGATCCGATTGGTCTGTTGTGATTGATCTCCTCATCCGATTGGTCTGTTGAGATTGATCTCCTCTCATCCGATTGGTCTGTTGAGATTGGTCTCCTCTCATCCGATTGGTCTGTTGTGATTGGTCTCCTCTCATCCGATTGGTCTGTTGTGATTGGTCTCCTCTCATCCGATTGGTCTGTTGAGATTGATCTCCTCTCATCCGATTGGTCTGTTGTGATTGGTCTCCTGTCATCCGATTGGTCTGTTGAGATTGATCTCCTCTGATCTGATTGCTCTGTTGAGATTGATCTCCTCTGATCCGATTGCTCTGTTGAGATTGATCTCCTCTGATCCGATTGGTCTGTTGAGATTGATCTCCTCTCATCCGATTGGTCTGTTGTGATTGGTCTCCTCTCATCCGATTGGTCTGTTGAGATTGATCTCCTCTCATCCGATTGGTCTGTTGAGATTGATCTCCTCTCATCCGATTGGTCTGTTGAGATTGATCTCCTCTCATCCGATTGGTCTGTTGTGATTGGTCTCCTCTGATCCGATTGGTCTGTTGAGATTGATCTCCTCTGATCCGATTGGTCTGTTGAGATTGATCTCCTCTCATCCGATTGGTCTGTTGAGATTGATCTCCTCTCATCCGATTGGTCTGTTGAGATTGATCTCCTCTCATCCGATTGGTCTGTTGAGATTGGTCTCCTCTCATCCGATTGGTCTGTTGTGATTGGTCTCCTCTCATCCGATTGGTCTGTTGAGATTGATCTCCTCTCATCCGATTGGTCTGTTGTGATTGGTCTCCTGTCATCCGATTGGTCTGTTGAGATTGATCTCCTCTCATCCGATTGGTCTGTTGAGATTGATCTCCTCTCATCCGATTGGTCTGTTGAGATTGATCTCCTCTCATCTGATTGGTCTGTTGTGATTGGTCTCCTGTCATCCGATTGGTCTGTTGAGATTGATCTCCTCTGATCCGATTGCTCTGTTGAGATTGATCTCCTCTGATCTGATTGGTCTGTTGTGATTGATCTCCTCTCATCTGATTGGTCTGTTGAGATTGGTATCCTCTGATCCGATTGGTCTGTTATGATTGATCTCCTCTCATCCGATTGGTCTGTTGAGATTGGTATCCTCTGATCCGATTGGTCTGTTATGATTGATCTCCTCTCATCTGATTGGTCTGTTGAGATTGGTCTCCTCTGATCCGATTGGTCTGTGTTCCAGCACAAGTCCAAAAAAGTGCGTCACAGTGGATTTGCATTGGCAGCAGAAAACACATCTTCCCCACATGAACTACACAAAACAAACTATTCCACTCTCAGCTAACACTTCAGTGCTTCAGGGTCAGAGTAGGTGTTGTTAACAGCAGCCAATTAAGACCACAGGTTGGCATTATGCAAATCTGTTGCATTGTTATGTAGGTTGACAGGAAGTGAGAATAGCTGACAACTCGTTGGTACACAATTCATTTATTTGTTGTGCACTTTGATACTGTCCCTTTCACATTCACAAACAGCTGAATTACATATAATCTTTGAATAAGCCTAAAAGGGGGTTTTAAAGAGCCTCATCATTGCTGAACAATCATGAAAACAGTTCAACAAAAGACCGGTTGATTTCAAGCAAAACAGCAACGAGCAAGCAATAATTTCACATGCATCTTTGGGCTTTTATATGCGTTACTAAACTTACTGGATACTTGAAAATGCAAAGTCATTCTGGTTTTAAATACCCAAGCAGTTACGTTCTAATGTCATAATGCCAAAGAAACTCTGCCAGAACACTAAACCACACAATGACACTAAAGAACAGGATAAAAAAAAAGAAAGAACAAAGTGAAACTACAACAAACATTTTATATAAAACATGTAATGTTGAAATTTGAGCATGAAAAAGCTCTGCAAAGTCACTCCAGCAGGAGTTCTTCTCTATATCGGTGTCAGTGTTTCTGAACTCCCTGAAACCTCTCCATTGTAGTCTTGAGTTTTCTTCCAGAAACGGACACGTCACAATGTTTCTCATTTAAATAATTAATATGCAGAATAAAGGGGCGGGGCCTGATTGAGTTAGTTAGTATTGTGTTGAAACTCACAGTTATGGTAAGGGGTGGGACATTTCCAAAACACTGTGAAAGTGCTTGTCCAATCACGACACTCTAGTACAACCAACCAATCAGAGCACATTGTGCTTTTCAGAAGGCGGGGCTTCATAGAGACAGGAACTAAACAGAGCGTTTCTGACAGACTGGGAAGAGACGAGCCAAAACAATGGAGAATATGGGGAAAATAATGTTGTATCAAAGCATGTTGCTCTGGGAAAGAGGAGGTGAGAACCGGCAAATGATTAACTTAATACATAATTAATTAAAACATAAAATTAAAGCGGCAGACCCTCACGGACGAATTAGCACACATATATACAAAATAGTAAAAATGTGAACGTTCAGGCCTCTCTCGTCCTTCACTGTTGTTGCTCATCCTTTTCTGCTTCTGTAGCTTTAAGAAACGGGACCAGTTCTCACGGCTCTCAGCCTCCTCCTGCTCATCACCAATGTGTGTCAAAGTCCAACTGAAATGCCTTGAAACACGCAGCATTATTCAACATCGAACAGCTCCTCCCCTTCTTAAAAATAACCAATAGAGTTTTGTTTATATCACAGCTGGGCCAGAGCCGCGTTTTCCTCCTAATCTCCTGCATTTCTCTTTAAAATAAAGCATTCTGTGCAAAATTCAAACTGGTATTAAGTGTTTTCTGATCTGCGGCGACTCGATTGTATGATCCGCTCTTGTCTGTCGCGTCTCCGGACCGGATCTGCAGCCAATCACTGACACTAACGTGAAACCAGACTTCATTCCCCCAATGAAAGCACATTCACACTGTCTGAATCGCTCCCTGTCCCCTATATAGTGCACTATGTGCAACTCACCATGTAGAAAATAGTTAATGTATAATTAAGTGACTGATTTCAGCCACAGCTTCAGTGTCTGTTTATAATACGGGGGCGGAGCTTCAGATTCTAGAGCTTTCGATTGGTCAGAAAGAGTGATGTCATCAAAACGTTGTATCAATATTGGCAGAAGTGAGAGACAAGGTTTATAACTTCTTTTGGCGCACACTAGCTTATAGATAACAGTGTGACAATCATACTAAAAGCTAAAAAAAAAGATTTTAAATATTCAACCATGAAAAGCTATTCTAGTTGAGCCCAAAAACAAAGTCAAGCTTTGAAAAAGAAAAGCAAAACAGCTACTAGACAAATACACACCACGTACAAAGATAAATAATCCTCTTGGCAAAGGTTAATGATCTGAAAAAGTTCAACAGTAGTTAATAACCTCTAATCCGACACGGGTGTGTTGCTTTTTCACTCAACCGACCTTTCACCCGAGGAAGCAGTTACTCAAGAAAGCTAAAAGATGGAGGCGAGTAGTTAAACCGGGTTTTCCTTGAGGAAAAGAAAAAGAGAAAGCCACCCCAGAACTGCACCTCTGACCGCAGGTTAAGCTGTTGACAATACGAAGTGGAATCACACCCACAAGGGCTCGTCCGACAAGCTGGAACAGCGCTCGCCAAATATTTCAATTCTGCTACAACACGTCCACATCATCCCCTGCTGTAGGCGCAGACCTGTCATTTCAACAGAGATCATTTTGCAACTCCTAAAAAACATAACAACAGCGTGTTGAAGAGTGCTGCCCCAAAACAGCATATTTCTGTTAAGAAATCAATTCCAGGATTCGGTTTGTTTAGCAAACAAAGCAGCAATAGTTTTCTTCGTACGGGGCAGGTTTTGGCGAAAATGCCTGGATTTGTTGATTATTTGCTCAGACAGCTCCTGAAATGTTATTTACGATAGTGCAGATGTTGTTTAAAGTGTGAGATTTTGATTACTTCCTTGCCTTGCAAAACCTAGGCCGCACAGATGTGTTTACAAGCTTGTAAAATAGCGTGCAATCCCGTAACCTCCTGAACCGATCATATTATGTTGAATCTTTAGCTGAAATGGTCGAGTGATGGACCCTGCGATAAGTCTGTGATGTAATCTGATGTAAAGATGTCTGCCGGACCACTAAAAAGGCAAAAATGATCCTGACTTACACTGAAGACTAAGGTAACAACGATCCACAACACACTAGTATCATGAAAACTACTTTTAAAGGATAAAGCATTGACATTTATATAATATTTAACACGTTTTATCCAAAAGCAACTTGCATTGTATTAATAATTTCTTATGCGGATCAGTTAATTTTTTTATCCAATCATCATATTAGAATGATTAGTGAAGGATCATGTGACACTGAAGACTGGAGTAATGATGCTAAAAATACAACTTTAATCACAGGAATAAATGACACTTTACTATATATTCACATAGAAAACAGCTGCTTTACACTGATATAATATTACACTGTTTTACTGTATTTATCATCTAATAAATTCAGCTTTAATCACAGGAATAAATGACACTTTACTATATATTCACATAGAAAACAGCTGCTTTACACTGATATAATATTACACTGTTTTACTGTATTTATCATCTAATAAATTCAGCTTTAATCACAGGAATAAATGACACTTTACTATATATTCACATAGAAAACAGCTGCTTTACACTGATATAATATTACACTGTTTTACTGTATTTATCATCTAATAAATTCAGCTTTAATCACAGGAATAAATGACACTACTATATATTCACATAGAAAACAACTGTTTTACACTGACATAATATTACACTGTTTTACTGTATTTATCATCTAATAAATTCAGCTTTAATCACAGGAATAAATGACACTTTACTATATATTCACATAGAAAACAGCTGTTTTACACTGATATAATATTACACTGTTTTACTGTATTTATCATCTAATAAATTCAGCTTTAATCACAGGAATAAATGACTCTTTACTATATATTCACATAGAAAACAGCTGTTTTACACTGACATAATATTACACTGTTTTACTGTATTTATCATCTAATAAATTCAGCTTTAATCACAGGAATAAATTACACTTTACTATATATTCACATAGAAAACAGCTGTTTTACATTGATATAATATTACACAAAATTGATGTTTTTACTGTATTTTTGATAACATTAATGCAGCAGTGATGAGCAGAATAGACTTTCAAAAAGTCTACTTTTATTGATCATGAATCTTTCCCTAAGAATTGAACCCATGACCTTGTTGCAAGCATCATGTCCGCTTGCTTCAGCGACAGAAATGCTGTAAATGTGCAGATATTTTGCACATTTTCACAGATATTTTGTCTCTCTGTGCTGAAAATCCCACCGCAAAGATGGCCCCTCTACTGCTCCGTTACTATTAGTCAATAGCAAAGGAATGTGTACATCCAACAAGTTGAAAAGCAGATTTTGGGGATAAGATCTATGTGGAAAGAACATACTAAAGGTCATGAAAAACGAGTCTATTCTGAACGCCTTACTGATGACACTTGACAAGCGAGAAATGTCTTTTTCTACTAGACTACAGGATGAAGGGAGGTATTATAGAAGTCATCAACTCTGTCTGGCGGTTTCTGAACGCTCCACGTCCTCATGAATCACAGCTTCTTGTTTATAAAGTCAAGTATCACTTGCACTTTCCAAGAATACACTATAATTTTCTTCAATAAAGTGTCAGTGAAAGAAAGGTGGTGATTAACTTTGAGAAAAGGCGAATCATACACTACACTTTTATAACAGATTTTAAATGCTGGTGTTTTAACTTTCTATTCATCAAAGAATCATGAAGAAATGTGTTTCCACACAATATGAAGCAGCACAACTGTTTTCAACATTGATGATAATCATAAATGTTTCTTGAGCAGCAAATCATCATGTGAGAAAGATTCCTGAAGATCATGTGACACTGAAGACTGGAGTAATGATGCTGAAAATACAACTTTAATCACAGGAATAAATTATTCTTTACTATATATTCACATAGAAAACAGCTGTTTTACACTGATATAATATTACACTGTTTTACTGTATTTATCATCTAATAAATTCAGCTTTAATCACAGGAATAAATGACACTTTACTATATATTCACATAGAAAACAGCTGTTTTACACTGATATAATATTACACACTTTTACTGTATTTATCATCTAATAAATTCAGCTTTAATTACAGGAATAAATGACACTTTACTATATATTCACATAGAAAACAGCTGTTTTACACTGATATAATATTACACTGTTTTACTGTATTTATCATCTAATAAATTCAGCTTTAATCACAGGAATAAATGACACTTTACTATATATTCACATAGAAAACAGCTGTTTTACACTGATATAATATTACACTGTTTTACTGTATTTATCATCTAATAAATTCAGCTTTAATCACAGGAATAAATGACACTTTACTATATATTCACATAGAAAACAGCTGTTTTACACTGATATAATATTACACACTTTTACTGTATTTATCATCTAATAAATTCAGCTTTAATTACAGGAATAAATGACACTTTACTATATATTCACATAGAAAACAGCTGTTTTACACTGATATAATATTACACTGTTTTACTGTATTTATCAACTAATAAATTCAGCTTTAATCACAGGAATAAATGACACTTTACTATATATTCACATAGAAAACAGCTGTTTTACACTGATATAATATTACACAGTTTTATTGTATTTATCATCTAATAAATTCAGCTTTAATCACAGGAATAAATGACACTAATATATATTCACATAGAAAACAGCTGTTTTATATTGATATAATATTACACAAATAAATGCAGTATCAAACAAACACAGCTATAGTAAGCATAAGAGGCTTCTTGTTAAACCCAAACTTCAGGATTATATAAAGTGATTTAATTTTTGACATTTCAGTGCGAGTTAAATCTCTTAACTAAAAAAAAAAACATGTTTAATAATTATGCACACCCCGAATATAAGGCGTTTTTCACTTCTATCATTTCTTAATTATATATCACTTATAAATGATTAAATACAAAATTAATACATTATTAAGACTGATGTGGTTTGGAATTGGTCAAATGTGCTTGGAAAAAAAATATGAACAGAAAATCAACTTGCATAATAATTATGCATGCGCTGTGTGTGTTTACGCACACACTTACACATTTTTGAAATGTCAGAAAGAGTAACAGGGTTGTAGATTTATGTTAAAAATTAATTTATTAAATTAAAATTCAGCTAGCTAGTCTGGGATCGTACATTTACTTTAATATCATTATTTATATAAAAATAATTATTCAAGTGCTCATAGTAATAACCCTGTCCTTCACACTAAAGTAAAGCAAGAACAAGAAACAAAGGATCAAAATCAAATGCTACAGTGAGGTTGAACTGAGACGGTTGAAAAGCGAGTGGAAAGCTCTAATAACAGACAATAATAGAGAATAACAGACGTTTTGATGAACGGTATACAGGGATTGAACTCAAAAGGTGCAGAACTGCATTGTGGGATCTGTCGATGTCTTTGCTCTACTAAACACCAAGAGTGTTTTTAAGTTACTCAGTGTGTCGTGTATTTACATTCCACAGGATAACAGTGGAAAAGGAGAATGCTGTCAAACAAACATGTGAATGACATCTGTTGATGAGTCACCAAGAAAACCACAGTCACCACCGAGAGGGGGCGGGGCCACAGAGGGCAGGAGGGCGGAGCCACATAGGGGGCGGGGGTTCGAAACACCGCCAAAGATACGCCAAGCTATTTGATCAACCAAAATAAGCTCCCGGACATTTCAAATCCATTATTTACATATCTACACCTTCTCTGTGTATGGAACCCATGTAGAAGAAAAGAGAGAGAAAAAGCACGTGGGAAAGAGACGGCTAGTTTTGGTTAATGAATTACCAAACAAACGACTCTCGTGAACAGATTTGTTCAATGAATCAAATGCATACCATGTCCGAATTCAGAATGAATAACTTTGATGAACAGATTATTTAGCGAATCACATGTAGCTGTGAGAACGTGGCTCATTTAATAGCCGATAATATGGAAAAAAAAGTTTTTTTATTTAATATATAGGCTAGTATTGCATGCATACCATCTCTGTGCTGTCTTTTTTGAAAAATGCATTAAATATATTTCTAATCTATTCATTTTTACAAATATCTTTTACAAAGTCCTTCTCAATAAAATAATCATTAATGGAAGCAATTTATTCCATGCGATTGTCATCCTTCATACAAGAACCATTAATCACCAACACCACAAGCTCTTCTTCACGTCTTCTAACAACTTTGTAAAGCAGAACGCTCTGCACATTCACAGAGAATCATTAACTACCATAGCTTATCTACGCCAGCCAAGCAAAGCAGTGAAATTCCTCCAGGAAACCAGCAGACGTCTCTAGATTGGCTGCTTTTCCCACCAAAACGAACCATGGCGGCTCCAGTTTGCCAGACTTTGCTGGAGTGACACCCATTGATCGGCCGTCACTGAAGCAAGGCCACTTCGGCTTTTCACCGCAACTCATTAAACAGACTTCTGTTTAATGAGTGTCTCGCGTAAACACACACTCACAGAATCAATACGAGCACAGGATTTCTGTGATAAATGAGTCACGAAACAAACTCAAGGTTACTTCAGACTCCTAAAGAAAGCTGCTACTTCGTGTTTTTCATTGCTCAAAGAGAAACAAGCAAAACTGAAACACCATCATAACCGTAGGATTATGATTATCTGTTGGATTCATCGTTGAAACATGCGTCCGATTTGCATTAGAAATTATTTCAAACATAAAAAGATTATTTTGGATGAGGATTATATGCCTGAACAAAACATCAGCTAAAATGGTAATCTCCATAAACAAATCCTGCAAATAATCCAACCAGCTGCAGGCTAAATCCTTCATCTCCGCTCATCTGCAGAACATCAGGAGGCTAATCTGAGATTGATCATCTGGTATCGAACATCTCAAACTGTGCCTCTCACCAGTTGAAGGATTTTAGATTAGCCGATGCTTCAATTTCCCTGGCAAAAGACACATAAATGTGCTGTAAAAAAACAAAAAAATTATAAAGTGTTCCTTTTGATGTTAATACTCCTTAAACTGCTTTAAATATACAATCAAATGCACAAACAAAAATGAAAATAATGTTATTTTGTATTTTTAATCCAATTTTTTAAAATATAATTATGGCAAACAAACAACCAAATGTGCTGTAAAAAAAAATTATAATAAAAAGTGTTCATTTTGATGTTAATACTCCTTAAACTGCTTTAAATATATAATCAAATAGACAAAAATAAAAAATAAAATAATGTTATTTTATATTTTTAATCCAATTTTGTAAAATATAATTATGGCAAACAAACAAACAAGAAAATTGAAAAGGTTAATTTTTATTATGTATTTTTAATGCAATTTTGCGCCCCAAAAATATAGAATTATGGTTATAATAAAAAAATTATATGTATAAATAAATGATTATTTTTTGTTTGTATTTTTAAAACAATTTTATAAAAAAATGGTCATTATGTCCAACAATAAATAAATATGGCCAACAAAAAATAAAATACATCTCTATTTTTAACCATTTTGAAAAAATAAAAATAATAAATAAATAGATAAATTCATTATGACGGAGTATGGTAGCACATACTGTACGGATGGCTGAAAAATGAATGAAAAATATATATAAATAAATATATGGCCAACCATAAATAAATAAATAAAATAATATAAATAAATAATGGCCAACAAAAAATAAAAGGCTATTTTTATTATGTATTTTTAATGCAATTTTGCGACACAAAATGTTTATTATAATAATTAAGGTCATTACGACCAAAAAAATATATATATTTATATATATATATATATATATATATATATATATATATATATATATATATATATATATATATATATATATATATATATATATATATATATATAAAAATGAATATGGCCAACAAAAAATTAAATGCATGTTTTTATTTTATTTTTAACCAATTTTGAAAAATAAAAATAAAAAATAAATAGATAGATAAATTCATTATGGTAGCACAAACTGTACGAATGGCTTGTTTCTGGTATGAAGGCCGCTCATAAAACCCGCACATTTTTGCATGCGGTCATGAGTGAATCTGACAGCTGAGAAAGCCCTCCAATCTTCACAAAAGCGTTTAGCGTGACTAAACGCCAAGAAACGCCAAGCTAACAGTGAAGCTGTGTGCTGTTCTGCACGAGGAAAAACAATACAAGCTCATCAAAGTTTCAGGCACGTTCCTCTTTCCTCCAGGAAGACTCTTTAGGCAAATCTGAACTCATTTAGGAGGAGAAGACTTTAACACACTCACAGATCTGTAATAGCAACGCAATACTACATCTACCGCGGCAATCGTTTCCCTGTAGTGAAAGGATCACACAGGCATTTAAAATGCCTTTGGGTGATGTAATTACTCTCAGAAGCGTCGGAGACACGTACACTGTGGTCTCATTTAGTCTGTCTGTACTTGCGGCTTCTCAGTCGATCGAACGATCCTCTAGTAAACAGTTCTGGTCACATTTGCCCCAGCACATCGTAATCTACGTTTATGGCATTTTATAATGAGTTTGTTATTCACAGATCACTTCTACTGTATCTCTAGCAATAAAACATTTTATTTGAATTAATGTCAACAACAAAAAAATGCGAAAATACAATCCATAAACACCCTTTAGTTGTTCACCTACACTTTCCCCCTACATTATTTCGGTTGCTACAGGTCAAAGGTCACCACAGAAAGCGAGTCGCCGGGGAAACTATGAGGACGACAGGGACAGAGACGACAGGGGGTCCGTCACGCCTGTCCAGTGCAACAGACCCCACAACTCATGCGGCTCAACATACAGTCATGAGCCTTCGACATCCTTATCAATGCAAATGCACGCAAATATGGGGATGATGCAAGGCTAATAACGTTGGGATACACCAGGGCACTGTAGTCATTTACTCATCCTCACTTCATTCCAAACCCATCATTTTTTCAGTAGAAAGCTACTGTGGTGTATGACTTACAGTTATGAATGAACTCTGTTAATCTGGTGCAAAAAGGGAGTAAATCTCCCCTTGAATGTCTTGAGTATTCAGTCTTTATACCTAAATTCCCTCCGTCTGGTTTGCTTGTATCGACAGATGACCTAACAACACCGACTGCACTAATTCCCAGACATCACACCCATCATCACCGCTGAAAGACTGGGATCCGCACAAATCTTCACGCTTACAGACGGATACACTCTTACAAATACAGGCTCCGAATGGGAGTTTTCCCAGCGATGACGTAAAAGAACGATTTTTTTCACATTGTAAAGAACATTTTAATCATCTGAACCTTTTGTGCACCGGAAAGGTTCCATAGATTCTTCTCGGAACCATTGATGCCAAGAAAGAACGAGGGTTTCTACAAGGGCAATTGTCAGGAAAACGATCATGAATTATCTCATCAGAAAACCTCGGTTTTGGGGTCACACTTCGATACATAGTCCACAAGTCACAACACAAATCGGCACACAGACAAATGATTTGAATGTCTCATTACACACTCAAAATAAAAACAAAACATTGTGCTTTTGTAAAATAAAGAAAGCAAACAGGATGCCGCTTTCTCTGATCCAAGTTTCGTTTCCATGAAGTTTGTGGAGCATGTCACAAAAATGAATTGAAGCTCAGCTATAAGCTACTTGTGTGCCATCTAAACTCTTGGTTTGGGTTGGTGTGTAGATCATCTCTTCTTCTCCCCCTCTTTTTTCCTGGTGTGGCAGTTAGTGTTGCATTACCGCGAGCGCCCCCTTCTGGATTGGAGTACGGATCGCCTGTGATTGACTGTATGAACCGAACCGTGACGTCTGTGCCGTTGGGTTCGGACGAATACATGGGTTCGGTTTACAGTACAATAGGCAATGTTTTTCATAAATACCTTTTGTTAAACTAGCATCCTGACAGCAATGAATAATAGTAGCATCCTAAAAATATAAAAATTGTCTCAGGACCCCAAAAAACGTTTGCCACCTCAAAACTACCAAAACAGGGGATGGAAACCCATGACGTTCCTCAGACTCAGATTTGTGTGTCTCAATGGCAATACCGTCAATGCCGAAACAAAGCTCTAAGTTGTTTATGTTCAATATTATTGTAATGGTATGTGCTTTGAGACATGAGGTAAATTAACGGCATCTCTCGTGAAGCTTTGCAGACCCGGCTCTGTCCATACATGTTCATGTGTTTTGGAGGATGCATGGCTTTGGAGATGCTCTGAAGGAAGGGTGGGATCTTACGCTCTCCAAGCTAGATTGCTACTTCTAGCCTCTCCAAAATTGCCTTTTTGCATTTTAAAGTTGTGATGAAATGCAAGTAGCGACATATCTGACCTTAAGTATTGGGACGAACATCCAAATGAAATGGATTTTTAGAGAAAAAAATAAGGGTGAGGACTTGGTTCTATCAATCAGCTGTAAGAACACTGTAAAAAGTGAGGAAACCCAGTAAACGAACTTCATGATTAATTGAAAAAAATTAAGTTATGTGAACTTGACAATTCAATGGCAACTTGACGATGCTCACTTTTTTAAGTTAAGCCAACTTATCACTTCTTACATTGAATGACTGAAGAACTAAATGATTGAAGAAACCCGGCGTGCGTCTGCAATTTCACAAGCGCATTTTGATTAAAAGCTAAGGTTTTAAAAATTAAATACAAATGAATCGTTCACAATGAGATCAACAACACACATTTACAAAATAGATTTCAATTTCACAGCAACTGTTTTGACTTTAGTGGTGAAATATGACCCGTACAGTTAGTTTATGCATGAAATTCACATTTTATTTAAGCAACTTTATGCACATTTAATTGCACTACATCATAGATGTATCAATATTAGATTGGAAATCAGTAATCCATCTCTCCAGATGCAACCTAACAGAAACCCATACTTTTCATCCATTACTATAAATTGCTGGCGATCCTTGATCTTAACTCAGCATGAAATACGTTAAACGGCCAGTTCAGTAAAGGAAAGAAGATAAAAACAGAAAAAGAAGCAAATCAACTCCTAAAAGTGACACAGGCCACATTACAATACAGTACAAGTACAAGTTGACTCATCTAATGAGAAAAAGGTCAGTGCTGGAAGACTGAGCATGATTTCTTCTGTCATTCCAGTCAATCTCCAATGGAAAAGTTCATTTTAAAGTTACTTCTAGCCTCAACATGCTCGTTTTACGTAACAATACACACGTATAAAACAGAATCTCGCAGACTGATCTGTCATGGCTTTATATGTAATGTGCTTCTTGAAAACAGATCAAAGGTTTTAGTCCCATTATTAGTCATTCAACATAATAAATGGCACCTCTTATAGGTATATGTACCTCCGTTCTACACGTTCTTACAAGCTAAATTGTTCGCATCTGCACAAGGACAGAGCAAGTGGCCATAAGAAGTATTTGCACACTTAATCTTAATGTCATCGCAAACAAACACAAAATATCAAGCAAACAAATGCTACTAGAACTTATCTGAGAAATAGCTTCAATAGCCATTTTTCGCACGTCACGGTTATATTTAGAAATTACAAGAAGTCCTCGTCACTACAAAGAAGCCTGTTAAAGGAAGGATTTCCGATCTAAAGGTCAAAGTTCGTCTGCAATTATTGCATTTCCCTTTCAGTAATAGACATCCAGATGTATGCGAGGCTCATAAACACAACGTATGGTTGTGTGTGGACCTGTGCTTAATTACAGCCATATGACGAGGCGGCAGGGGCGATCGCATGCGCTTCCGTTATTTGAGAGCAGCAGTTCAAAGCAACACAAATAATTTACCCTTGAATCGTTTAAATAAAGAAAGCAAATTCAAGATTTTTTAAATATTTGTTTTATTTTTTTGATTGTTTTGTTTTTTCATTTTCTCCCCCATGTTGCAACAAAAATTCATATTTTGTTTTTCAGCAGTTCAAAGCAACACAAATAATTTACCCTTAAACGGAAAACTCACATTATTGCTTCACAAATGATACCGGAAGTTTTATACCAAGACATTTCTGAGCTATATTATTCATGTCAGCTTTTTTCTTTTCATAAAGCTTTGCAGGCAGTTACAAAAGCAGTGGAGAACAAGTAAAGCTGGTCAAATAATAAAAATCGTCAAGATTTTTTTGCAATGACATTGTTTTTTTTTTCATTTTCTCCCCCATGTTGCAACAAAAATTCATAATTTGTTTTACCATAATCCAAACAATTTTATATTCTAAAAAAAATTGTTTTTATACTTCTACTAGAGCCATCAAAATGTAATGTTAACACGTGCAATTAAATACATTTAAATTTAGCTGATGCTTTTATCCAAAGCATCTTACAAATGAGTAACATCACAAGAAATCTGTCATAAAATATGTTTGTACCCAATAAATACACAAAAAAATAATACAAATAAAACTAGTGAATTGATGATGGTTCAAGCGTACCTCATTTCTGTCTGTAATCTATGCTACTTTTAACAAAAAGAGGAAAAAATTAATTCAGCAAAGATTTCTTATGACTTGTTACTGAAATATGACATGTTTTTGACAGGAGATTCACCTAAATCTTACCTATAAAACATCACTTTGCTGATGGAATATTAACCTATTCTAGGGTTGGAAGAAGAAAATGTGTTTCCTGTAATGGCACAAAAATCAACAAATCAAATGAATAGGCTGATCTCTAATCCGACTCCTGTCTGCAACCACTTCCCTCATACTAGATTCATATTGACTCAATGGAGAGTCAAATGGAAAGACTGCAGACAGCAATCTTGCAATGGAAGAGGAAAAGTTTGGGCGTCCTGAAGAAGCCTATTTATTAGGGTTATTGATAAAGAGCTTGATTTCTCAGCAGAGTCAGATCTCCCTATAGATCACAAGCAAACGCAGCCCTCTCACACTCCCGCTTACGCAGCAAATCACTGATCCTCAGAATGAAGCGTGCTCGGGAGTGAGTGTGCAGCGCTCCGCTGGGAAAACCTACTCCAGCTTGGATCAATAGCCGGCCGCCGTCATTCTGCTGAGGCAAACGTACAGGGTGTGCCTGCTAAGCCGTACAAGCATGGGTGTGTGTGCCATGTATGTCCTGTAGTATCCAAGCCTTTGACGTCTGCAAGGACAGCCTGTTTATGAAAGGAATGAGAATGCAAAGGAAACGACTCAGGAAGCACGTTCTTCATTGAGTGTTGTATTTCAACGTGAGGTCTCTTCAAGGTGATGGAGCTTAAGTTGCATACTTTGCTTTGAGATTTCTCTAGACTTACCTGCCTGTAAAATATAGTTTAGATTCTGTCTTTTAGGTCCTGTTTAAACCAGGTACAGTAATGCTTTGAGATACGAGCATAATCCGTTCCAGGACTGAGCTCGTAACTCGAGTTGCTCGTATCTCAAATCATTTTCCCCATAAGAAATAACAGGAACAAAATGATTCCATTCCGGTCCTCTAAAAACTCTCTTTTTAGTGCTAATAACAATGGAAAGCACATGTTTTTAACTGCTATAGACACACACACAAAAATACACAAAATTATAGTATATAAGGATTCCTGTGATTTAAATAAAATGTGGTTTTAATTATGAGTTCTTTCCTTTGAGACAGAAGATACAGTAGCGGCTAATGACGGCATGTGAGGAGGAGGAGGAGGAGGAGGAGGAGGAGGAGGAGGAGAATGGATAATGTAGATAATGCAAACACAATACAGAAGTGTAGTGTTTCTTCCCGTGTTGTGTTTTGGATCGCCTCAGAAGCTCATATTTATTATTATTGAACACTCATAACTCGTGCTGCTCCCAGCTTAATACTGGTGAATCACTCGTCGCCCCCGGTAACCTCCCGCTGTAAAACCAAGCTGCCTCTAGTGGAGATCATATGCAATTACCCCATAAATGAGGAGCTTGAGCTGCTGCGAGTGCTTGAACACCTCTAGCGTCTGTAAGCTGCTCGTATCTCAAATATTTACTCGTATCTCAAAGCAAAAATTTGCTTGAATGCTTCCTCATATCTCGGAATACTCGTATGTCAGGACGCTTGTATCTCAAGGAATTACTTTATTAAGATGCGATCCGACCGAACAAAACGCAAGTGAATGACGCTAAATACAGGTGTAAACGGTGTCTAAAACTTTTTGAGCTCGTCCACTTCCAGAAGTACTTGAAAACGCATCCGACTGGTTTGCTTTTGTAAACGCTCGTGGTTGAATGCGTTTGAACAGCCATATAAAAGACAGACTGCTCTCCGCCTACAGACTTAATGCACAAACATTATGGGATTCGCACTAGCCAGACAGGACGACAAATGTACCAAACCCAATGTTCAATGTTTCTAACACACACTTCGCCGTGATCTTGAGGCTGTCAGAGCACAAACGAAAGCTGCTGCTCTCTGTATGTTTTCTGTTGTCTCTGTGAGCATATGTAAAATTACACAAGATTACTTTGTCCATTAGGTCAAAAGGTCAGAAAAAAACACATATTTAACCTCCTATAGAGCCTCGTCTCAAAGAAATCAGGACAGAAGTGGTTGAACGTGGACAAAAGAGAAAGGCTAAATCATCAGGTGTAAACGTGCACTTGTGAGCCGATCAACCAAAATGCATCTTAATATGAACAGAGCCTACATTTTACCGCACGTATTTGTGGAATTGAAAGTGTACATTTCTGCACCACCAACATCAATGTAATGAACTGTATTGGGCACCAAGCGTAACCGGACTACATTTACATTTATGCATTTGGCAGATGCTTTTATCCAAAACTACTTACATCGCATTCAAGGAACATTCGAACCCATGACCTTGGCGTTGTAAGCACCAATGCTCTACTGATCACTGATGCTCTACAGAAAAGCTAATGTTGTAGATTGACTGAATTGCGTTACAAAATGCAGCATTTAATGGCAAAATGCAATTAGAGAGAATCAAGGCTGCATGTCATCAACAGAAATGTAAAGTCAGCACTAAAGTCGCATGTCATGTGTCAAATTCCAAACTTAAAACTATTTTGTGTATTAAAATCCTTCCATTTTGTCAATTCCTTCAAGCCTTTTGTGAACAACGAAAAGTATATTTGCAGAACAAAATGAACAGGATGTCACAAAATGCTTTTTGATTCCACAAAAGGAACAAAACACTCACGAAAGGGGTCGTCTGCAAAGTTTTTCGTGATTTAGCATATCATCAATGCATTTCATTCACAAACGCACAATCTGTGAAAAACATAAGGATTCATTTCATGTAATTCACCGAGTGCACAAAATTAGTCTGAGCGCACTGGACGCCAGATAAATCTGAGCTTCAAAAACAGTAACAGTTTGTAATCAGGTTTCTCAAACACTCTTCTAGTCAGCCATTGGTCAGCCAAAACATTTAGCTCCGCCCCCAAACTCAAACCATTGGATGAGCGTATTCAAAAACTTATGAACGCTCCAGTGTTTACACTTCTCAGGCTAATCAACCAAACGAATGACTTTTAATAGTTTCTTCTTAAGTTTGAATAGAAAATGTATCTTAAAATACATAAATCCCTTATTTTCAACCCAAATTCCTTAAGACGAATCATTCTCCAAATCATTTTCCATATTAAAGAAACGTTCTTTTAAAAGACAAAACCTGGCAATATCAGCGTTGGTTCACCAAACTATTCAAGGCCTGTAGAACAGAAGCGCTTGGACGTGAAGCCAAAGTTAACAGCAGATTGTTGAGATCTGAGCAGGAATAACAACACGGATGCCAACTCAAGACACGCAGGAACCCAATGCCCCTTTACAACGCCAATACAGCCTGTAACCGTGCAGTTGACAAAAATCTACTTTTAAATTAATAATTAAACAGCTACCTCTTGACACCGAGCTGGAACTCATACAAGTCGCTTTTTGCACTCAAATGTTTGGCTCGGTCCAACACTACCACTCTCACAAACTCTGTATATTTTATCCTCTCCAACTCTAGATGTAAAATTCTCTCAAAGCTTCTGGATAATTACACAATGAGGAGGATAAAAGTTTCCGCTCACAAACATGCACATGAAGCTTGAGCCAAAATCAACTGCGCATTTCAGATCATTAATCAAGTGAAGCACAGAAAGCAGATCTGGATGCTCATTTGTGCGGTTTAGGAATTCAAAATCAGCAAAAGACTAATATTAATACTATAACCTGAGTTTGCCTTCAGATTTATGACCGCCAATGAGAAAACATCTGTTAACCGTTCAAGTTCTTTGTCTGAACGTTCAATAGCCAGCTAAAGAGGTCCGACCATTTATGAGAAGACGACTTTTAGATCAGAAACAGTTTTACAGTGAAACCAGTGTTGCCAACTTAGCGCCTTTGTCGCTATATTTAGCGAGTATTCAGACCACATTTTCAAAAAAGCAACTAGCGACAAATCTGAGCAGCTGTGTGCACATAAAGCCCGCCTTCTCTGATTTGATTGGTTTTCTCAAATATTTTGACATTGACGAGCGGTTACCGACCAATGAGTATGAAGCTTAGATGAACACACACACACACCTGCTTCTGTTCTGACGTGCGCTCTGCTCAGCGCCGCTGCGGATTGAAGAACCCGGTTATTAAAAGACGGGACGAAGCCAAATTTGTTGAGAAAGCACATTAGACAGGCAGAACGCAAAAAAAGTATGCAGTCTAGTACAGCATGATGACCTCACAAGTATCCTAATTTACGCATGACGTCACCTAGCGACATTTAGCGTCTTTTTGGCCAGGCTTTAGCTACTTTCCTTTGAAAGTAGTTGGCAACAATGAGTGAAACTGAGCGTTTTATTTGGTGAAATAGAATTTGCAGTTTTTAATTGAACATCGCTATTGTTTGCAAACAGTTTCACTCTACACAATCTCAACCGCGCCGTAAAATACCGTACGTTGAGTACATGGTTCCCACTTAACGAGGAACGCTTTTGGAATGTTTGGCTAACGTTCTGCAAAGGTTCTCTCAATGTTATGAGCAAACGTTCTTCCAGAACATTAATCGAACATGCATTTAAGTTCTCGAAACGTGAGCACAAACCGCCATTTATGGATCTATCTCATGGACTTCTTTTTCAGAAACATCTGTCGGATGTTCGTTTAACGCTTTTTACATTTATTACTTACTAGTTTCAGAACATTTTGAAAACAAAACTTTGGGTAAAGCGTCTGCCAAATGCATAATTGTAAAAACTGGATGCTTTGAACCATCAGATTTACAAATAACATTTTTACAACTCATTAAGAGCATTAGAGAAACATTCCAAGAGCTTTATTTTGTTGTTAGCTGGTGTATCAGCTAATAATCAGCTGAAAACACTTAAACCTAGTTCAAGTGCTTTCCCATCTTAAGGTGGTCAGTGTGGGGTATTTTTAACATGATGAGCACCTCAAACAGAGACTCTATAATATTAATAACCACTACAAAAATGTCATGACAATATACTTTTCATCCCTGTCAATAAACCCTTTGAAAAGCTTAACCCTATAACTCACACAACCCATTACCATTTTAAACGACAGAACTCATAAAGATACAGAAAGCACCATTCATCAGGCATGTTTAAGAGTGAAGGATCAAATGATGAGTGATATTAAAAGCTGAATGTGTGGATCCAAACATGGAGCTGATTTCAAGTCCTTGCCCTCCATCCGAGCCTCTAAAGTTCTCCCTACACTCCCGGTTTACTTGGAAAGCCTGTGATGCATCTTACTGTAACAAATGAGCGTTATAACAGCCGACATTGCGAGTCGAAAGGAGTTTGGAACGCGGACGCACGAGCGCGCGCCGAAGTTGCAACAATTGTAACAAACAACCCGTCGTTGTTTAACAATCCCAAATACAAAAAACAACAAACTAACACCCCAATCTGGAAAAAAAGAGGATATTTCTCTCTATCCCGCGTTTGTTTCTCCAGAAAAGCGCCATGTTGAGAGCAGCAGTGGTGTTTTCCTCAGAAACACTCGACTTACCTTGGCTATGGCTTTTTTATATCTCATTGTCGCTTGCTGAATCAGCCCGTGTATTTTGATATTCCCATCCCCACAGGGAACGACCACCCGGGTCCTCCCGAAACACACTGTCACTTTCATATTCGCCCGATATTCCCAGAGACTCCACAGGGAAGCGCGTGAAGTGTTGAACTCTTCAGGAAAAATCAGTAAGCGACGGCAACATTGTATCCATGCAGGTAAAAAGCGGGATAAATCCTCATATTGTGCTCCTCAGGTGGGATTGGACCACCTGTTCGGCGTCTAGAGCTCGACTCGGTGTGTGTCGCGGGTGAAGTGGCCGTGGGTTGGGCTTCTCTCTCACTCTCACACGCACACACACACTCACTCTCTCTCTCTCTCTCTCTCTCTCTCTCTCTCTCTCTCTCTCTCTCTCTCTCTCTCTCTCTCTCTCTCTCTCTCTCTCTCTCTCTCTCTCTCTCTCTCTCTCTCTCTCCCTCTCTCTCTCTCTCTCTCTCTCTCTCTCTCTCTCTCTCTCTCTCTCTCTCTCTCTCTCTGACTCACAGCCTTTCAATGTGTATCTACACGAGTATCTGTGTCAGGTTAATCATAACTACTCGTTAAATGCTTGTAGGCTTCATTAGATACTTATACTTACCAGTTTGGCAGACGCTTTTATCCAAAGCAGCTTGCATTGCATTCAAAAAACTTTGCCATTCTAATCAATTCTTTCATTCCCTGGGAATCGAACCCATGACCTTGGTGTTGCAAGCGCCACTTTCTACAGTTTGAGCTACTGGAAGGTATCTAGACCTACTTAAACATTCAAGAGATTTGCTACACTAAGGTTCCAATGGGATGGTTTTTCGACTGTGATCCTTTTAAAAAGCCGTTTGTTTTTCCCCAAAAGCACTTTCAGTGATCGTTTCTCAAAAGAACCTGTTTTTCTTACTGTGAAGAACTTTTCAGTTATCAGAAGAACCTGTTTTTCACTGTAAAAATTTGTTTTGTGGAACATAAAGATGTTATGGATGTTTAAAACGATAGTTCACCCTAAAATTCAAATCTTGCTGTTAATACTCACCTTCATGTCATTTCAAACCTGTCTTCAAAGCACAAATGATAATATTTTTGATAAAATTCGAGAGTTTTCTGTCCCTCCATTGACAGTCTAAGCAACTTCCACTTTCAGTCCCCAGACAGGCAGTAAAGATGTTAAAGTAATCCATGCAACTCTAGTGGTTAACATCAATTTTACAACGCAACATGAGAGCTCTGTTTGTGCAAATTAACTTAATTTACCCTTTTATTTACAAAATATTAATCACATCCATAGCGCATAAAGTGATAAATTGTGTTTTTTGCACAAAACAAGGCATCGTCATTTCATAAAATTAAGGTTAAAACACTAAAGTCACATTAACGTCTATCATTCATGTTTCTTCCCGTGTTGTGTATTGGATCGACTCAGCAGCTCATATTTATTATTATTGAACACTCATAACTCGTGCTGCGTCTGTAAGCTGCTCGTATCTCAAATATTTACTCGTATCTCAAAGCAAAAAATTTGCTCGTATCTCGGGACGCTCGTATCTCAAGGTATTACTGTATCTTCATTTGTGTAGATTTTTGTTAATCTTTCTAAAGAAGAACGAAAGTCTTACAGGTTTGTAACATTATGATGGTGAGCAATTAATTACTGAATTGTAACTATCCCTTCAAGGTTCTTAGTGGAACCACTGAAGCCAATAAAGAACCTTTAGTTTTCAGCTACTAGTTTGTGCTTTATTCCAGTGGTTTACCAGAAGGGCGAGTGGACAAGAATGGGAAATCTACAGTAGCTGAGAGAGTTCAACGCACTGCAACTGAAGAAAACACATGCGGATAGAAAATACACAACCAGTAGAGCATTGGTGTTTGCAACGCCAAGGTCATGGGTTCGATCCCAGGGAAAGCAGGAACTGATTAGAATGTCAATGTGTTCCTTATAAAAGCGTCTGCCAAATGCCTAAATATAAACATGATCTGGATGTTAAAAAAAATCACCTTTCAGGTCATCGACCACAGCATTGATCTAGATGAAATTACATGTAAGCTTTATGATCATTAGCTAGTCCAAGCTGGACAGTGATGAATCTGATGGAATTGGTCTCGTTCAGCCAGTAACAAACCAGCTATCATAAACCAAAATAAAAACTGCTTAAGTAACACACATAAATGTAAAACTGCCCTATGTGCGTCCGCTTTTAGCAAACACAGAGATTTATTTATTCCCATTCCAGTGAAGACAGTGGACAGATACACAGTGCTAGTGTAGAAGACAGATATCATAGATATCATTCCTTTCGTTCTAGTTCAAATGTTGTCTGAGATTGACAAAACTATTTCCGAGTTAAAAACGATTTCTGCTTTTTTATAATGCATAACGCCCCCTTGTGGTAGAAGGAGAGGCTTTGTCCTGAAGTTTCTGCTCTTCACTAGTAATGAAGATTTATTACTTTCTGAAGCATCCAGTGACTTGACATCTGTGAATCTGCAGAATGTCAGGCTTACGTAAGATGATGTATGTTGTACAGAAATGTTTTGCTGATGACACACACATACTGTAGGCAGTTGATTGGGTCGGGCTTCTCCATATGGGTCTCATTAGGGCCGAATAGAAGGAGCTGAAAGTGAATAGGCTGCTGTTGAGAGAGATTTGAGCGAGTCCAAATATAACCCAGGGAATCTGCCATCCTTCAGCTCTCTCTGCAGTTGAGGTTTAAAGAGATAATTCATCCATAAATTAAAAATTCTGGCATTAATTCCTCACCCTCATGTTGTTCTAAACCCGCTAAACTTTAGTTCATCTTCAGAACACAAAAGATGATCTTTTTAATGAAATCTGATCCTTTCTGTGCCTCTGACAGCAACACAACTACCACTGATGCTCCCAAAAGTTCATATTTCTGAAGAGACTCGATCACTTTATACAAGGAACAGATTTAATTTAGGTTATTAAGTTAATTAACTTTTATTCACATATAAACATTCATCAACTTAAATATCAGTAATGGTAAACAGAACCTCGAGCATGTTCGGTTGATGTATAAAAACCAATGAGGTTCATTCTCATGTAACGGTCTAGTTCCTCAAACAGGTTTGGTTCATGTTTACGTTTGGCTTCTGTTTATGTTTGCTGATCAATGTTTATTTTTAATAAAAGCCTAAATTCAATCCGGTTATCATATAATGTGATCGATTCTCTTCACAAATGTTGGCCTAAACCGCTCAATTCATATACAGTAATACCTGGGTTTACAAGTTTAATTCGTTCCAAGAGCGAGCTCGTATCCCAAAATGCTCGTACACCAAAACAATTCCCCCCATAAGAATGCATTAAAAATCAATTAATTCGTTCCACACGACCATAAATGCCCATTTTCCTCCATGCTCGTACACCGATTTTCTCCTTAACCAAGTCGCTCGTAAACCGAGGTACCACTGTACATTAGTTTTACAATCTCTTTATGAACTTTTTGAAGCGTCAAAGTGGAAGTTGCTCAGGCTGTCAATGAAGGGACAGAAATCGCTCAGATTTCATCAAACAAATCTTCATTTGTGTTTTGAAGATACTAACATGAGATTAACACTTATACCAGTTCATAGCAGTAGCCTAATAAAAGTTTTTATTGCACCAGGATACCCTCTCATGGTTGCCACTATGTTGAGATCACAACTACTACTCACTTATAAAAAACATAGTAGCAAAATGATTACTTGTTCAGATTACTATTCAGAGAGTATGAGATTTCAGACGCAGCCCAAGTTGGGAAGTCATAATTGATGTGTTCAAGTCACAGATTAAGATGATACACTTTTCTACAAATACAGCTTTTTATTTTTTAACTAAAAATCAGCATCAAATGTGTTTTTTTTTAAGTTGATGTTATTTTAATAAAAACGTCTCAACAATGAAAAAACATTTACAAATTTACCATCAACACACTGCATTAGTTGCATCCACCATATTTTCTCACTTTCACTCATTAAACTCTGAAAGAAAGTCAATTTGCAGTGGTGCTCATATGCTAAAATGTTGTCATTTTTCTGAAAACATTTACGAAAAAGTGTGTTTTTATTTGTTTATTTGACAAGCAGCAGAATCATGTTTGTCACCTCATATTTGTTTCTTTTAATATTTTGAAAGTAAATGCAGTAATCAGTATACCGGTTTTATTACAATATTTCTTTTACTTTGATACATAAAAAAAAAATACACACAACAACTGCAACGTGAGAAAAGAAAGCGTGGTTGTTTTTCGGCCCTTTCTCAAACTTTTCACTTGTTTTGCTCTATGTGATGCATTTCATTTGCTCGCTTTCTTTTGTACAATTACGTCTAAAAATGTATTATCCTTTTACACTCGAGTAGCTATAGTCATTCCTCTTTTTTCGTAGACGCGCTGGGCGTGGCACTGGTGATGTAAACAGCATAAAATCAGAAGGAGGAGGGGAGGGGTGTGGAGAGACGGTGCTTTTGATGACTGTCCAGCTACTTGGAGGCCCTTTTTAAACAAAGATGGAGGCACAGAGTCCCGATTCAATCCGATGGTCGAGTGCCGGAGCCAACCAGAGCCAAAAATAAAAGACATGTTACTGTTCACGCTTTGCTGCGTTTATTTTCTTTCGTTAAATTAATATGGTTTTATGCGACATAGCTGTATTCATCCGCAGAGCTCTGGCTTCGCTCGATGTACTGCTTGTCGATAAGAACCTCAATGCACTTCTTGATCATGCTGATACTCGGGCTGAATCTCGCTTTGGATTGGTTGATTACCTGAAAGAAGAGAATTAGGCTGCTTATATTTGCAATATTTACATGCACTACATAGTATGGATATACGGTGTGATTTAAACATCCAGAATTACATTTACTGAAATGCACATTATAAACCGTTCCAGTTTTAGATGCTGATTGGTCATTAAAGTGTTCAACAACCAAAAAAAAAAAAGTTTAATTACATGTTAAATGTTAAATTTAGTAACAGTGAAACACTAAAAACAAATGCAGAATTAAGATGAAAGTGATTGATTACGGTTTTATTTTCATCATGCAATGTCACATTCTGTACGCTTTAACACTGGGTTATTATCGTTAACGAAAACATCTCTGTTAATTAAAAAAAAGATAAAATAAAATATAATATTAGTCGAAAAATTTGAAACGTTGCAATGACAATAAACTGAAATAGGTTTAAATTGAAGCACTAAAATTATAAACTGGAAATAAATTCAACCTAAATAGCTATCAAAAATAATAATAAAATGGCAACTCAAATGACTAAACATGAAACTAAAAAGAAAATAACATTATTCTTATGTTTTTATAATTATTTTCTCTGGAAAACAACCCCCAGCTCCCAGTTTGTTGCGTTTATTTTTTTATATGGCACATCATCTCGCATAATAAGCTGCATTTATAGTTTAAGTACGTTATTACTGGGTTATTATCGTTAACTAAAACATCTCTGTTAATTACCATAAATAAAAAATACTATTAGTCGGAAAAACAAACGGAAATTAGAAACGTTGCAATGGCAATAAACTGAAAAAGGTTTAAATTGAAGCACTAAAATAAATGGAAATAAATTCAACCTAAATAGCTATCAAAAATAATAATAATAACAACAATAATAAAATGGCAATTCAAATGACTAAACATGAAACTAAAATGAACTCAAAATATTTAGAATAAAATAACATTATTCTTATGTTTTTAATTATTATTTTCTCTGGAAAACAACCCCCAGCTCCCAATTTGTTGTGTTTATTTATTTTTATATGCATTTATAGTTTCTTGAGTACGTTAATGTTCTGAATCTGAATATATCCTTACAGATAAATGTTCAAAATCTGATTATAACCCCATCTCTGGACACAAGAATGTTCTTGAGAAACTGATAAGAACCGTCATGTCACAACTGACCCAGAAACTGAGGATTTGATCTTTCTCAGCAAAGCTTGTGAACAGATTAAATTTGCAGACTTTATTGAAATCCACATTTCCTACAAAAAAGCAAGGCAAACCTTAATAAGTCCAGCTAGCCGTATATAGCATTGTTATTTAATAACAGCAACCAAATGAAGGTCGAGGGCTGCCATTGTTATGAAGATGCTTAGTAGAAACTGACAGCCCATAATCAAATCGATATCCCTGCGTTAATTTGACTTATCAGTAAAAGTTCGCCTCCTCCTTCCCTGAACAACATACCTTTGCTTCAATCTGCTCTTCAGACGTGTTCTGACAAACCATCCCATTCCTGACATTTCACAGCGCTCGTATCTGCGTTTAGTCTTACCTCTGAACACCGCACACCTTCAGCGCTTGCTTTCAGTTCATATTGGCGTCTGAAGCCACAAGTGAGGAATATAGATGGAAAGGTGCACGTTTTAGCAGACGGGAAGGTCATCTCACCTCTTGTATGAGGGCGTTGTGTCTCAAGACTTTCCTGGCTTTCATAATCCTCACTATAGCAGCCTGTAAATACATTTTCCTGTCTTCATCCACGGCACTCCTCGTCTGTTCCATTTCCTGCCACACAGAGGACGTAACGGGGTTTAAGTGACTCGATATTGTGACTTGAGAGGGTATTTCAACACGGACTGTGCAGAAAAGTGACTAAGATTTAAAAAAACGCCATGTTTTTGACTTTTACTCAACTGTGAGATATAAAAGGACATGTATCTTTCAGTAGGGAGTTTCAGTAGGTTGTTGTGAACAGTAGAAAGTGGCGCTTGCAACGCCAAGATCATGGGTTCGATCCCAGGGAAAGCAAGAGCTGATTGGAATGTCAATGTGTTTCTTGAATGCAATGCAAGTCGCTTTGGATAAAATGTAAGTGAGCTCTCGGTCATAAATAATCTTTTGTTCCTGCAGAAAGCAGCTAGGAGTTGTGTTTGGTATATGCGGCGCAGCGGAGGAATAGAGGTAGTAAAGACCGCAGCGGAGAGAGCGATAAGGAAATGACCTTGTGGTTTTGTAATGCATTCTTTGTATTTGGGAAGGGAAATACCTAGAGATACTGTACTGTATTTTGGAATGGGTATTACTCCTGTAATAATATTGTATTACAGTAATACCTAGATTTATGAGTTTAATTCGTTCCAAGAGCTCGTAACTCAAAATGCTCCTACACCAAAACAATTTTCCCCATAAGAATGCACTAAAAATCAATCAATTCGTTCCACGTGACCATAAATGCCCTTTTTTTTTGGTTTTACTCAGTTAATTACAGTTAAATTTATAACCATTAAGATCTCATATAAATACTAATTAATAATTGACAATTAAACTCTAAAAATACTTGAGAATTTACTGTAACGCACTTCAGCTTTGAGTAGCGTTGCTGCTGGCGTGAAGGAGACGAGAGGAGGGTTTTACTGCTTACAGGGAGAATTTCATCCCTTCTTTCTTACTCATCTTGAGGTCATTGTCTATATGCTGTACTGTACGTATATATTTCACTACGTGAACAATAGCGATCACAATTAATGTTAACAACATGAGGTAAAACCGCTGAACCGAATGAACGAGTGCTTTGTGAGAGGCTGTCGTTAGGATATTTCCAGTAAAAATGAATGCGAAGATGCTGAGCTTTAGGACTTTTCCACAAAAAAATGCGTGTGGGCGAGGGAAAAATTTGTACATTGCGATACAATGATCGTACACCGATTAGCTCGTATACAAAGTCACTCGTAAACCGCAATAACTAAAATAAAAAGGGAATTAAAAAATGATTATGTTTATCATTTTATGTGTTTGGCAACAGTTCTTCTATCCATAATTGATGGAGTGTGTAGCTTTTGTTAAACATCCATTTACTTCTTAAACACACAATGGTATTTAAATATTCACAACATATGCATAAGACAGAAAAATAGCAATCGTATTTAACATTAGAAGCAACTTCAATGTCAAGATTCATCAGGCTCACATTGGGAAAGAAGGTTGTGAAGGAGCATGAAGAGTCCAGACCTTACATTCATTGAAAGTCTTTGCAATCGATACAAGATCTTGACCAAAAACGGATGCACCTCTTAATGGAAATAACAAATCACAATACAGTAGAACCCCGACTTACAAAACGCTCTACGTACGAAAAGTTCGACATACGATAAAAGATTTCGGGTTTTTTTCCGCCCGAGTTACGACAAAATGATCGAGATGCGAAAAACGAAATCTCGGCGAGGCGACGATTTCCAAGTTTTGTTTTGATATTTGCGCTGATTTTGGTTCGGGTTGGATGAAGGCTACAGTTTGTCCGGTCAGAACAATGATGTCTTACTCAGGGAACAATCCAAAACTGTTATTTATTAAAGGTGCATAGATCGATAAAACCTCAACGATTGGCACTAATTCCCTGTATTTCACTCAATAAACTATTTACAATCTTCAGCCGATCTCTTTTACCTTAATCATCCATCAACTCTCTTCTGTCACGACACTTCCTGAACTCCGAGGGAAAGTTTTGGAATAGTCCATTTCGCACTGAATGACAGGGATGGCTGGAATAGTCCATGTAAGAAGGGGAACACTTTTACAATCCTGCTCTCCTATTGGTCAGCATCGCTCCCACCAGCCTCTGCTGTTAGCATAATTTTTTTCTAATTAGTAACCATGGATGTGAAGATTGTCGCTGAAGTCAAAGGGAAGAAGAGGGTGCTTTTCATTGAGGCGAAAAAGGAGATTATTGAGAAGTATGAAGCTGGGATGCGCTTCATCCCATGCTGAATATTGTGTTTTTGTAGGGCTTGGAACGGATCAGGCAATTAACATGTAAAAGCCTGACCGACATACGAAAAGTTCGACATACGAAACCAACCTCGGAACGGATTAATTTCGTAAGTCGGGGCTCTACTGTATCTATTTCCATCAAGAGGTGCATCAATTTACCTACATTATTGTTTAAAGAATGAAATGCACACTGTTGCCAAACATACAACATGCGAGAAACATAATAATCCAATCACAGATTCGATTTAAATCCAAACAATGACTTTTAATTGGCTGGAAAATGTGTTATATAAATCTGAAGTGGTGAAGTCAGATTAGGAGGTTGTGTTTGTACTGAAAAAAATAGTATTGACCTTTGACATCTGCTCAACATGAGACTCTGTACCTGTGGTGTGTCCTTCTGCATTGATGTTGTGATCTTGAACTTTGTTCTTTTACTGGTGAAACTCATAATTAGGGAAAAGGTGGATTCGGCCTCAATTTCCTCCTGGAGGGAAAGAGAAAGTGGGAGTCTAGTTATAATCAATCAGTTAACAGTTTGATTAAAGTGTCCCTGTTATGCTATTTTACGATATTACCTTTCATGCAGTGGTTTGTGAATGTAAAACAGCTTTAAATGTTACAAAGATCAAAGTTATTGTCCCGATTCTGAACTGCCGGGAACGAGTCCTCAGTAATCCCAGTCTTACTTCCTTCTCAAATCTACGTAGGTTTATAACCGGTGGTCTTCGCTCTCTGCCGGCAAACAACATCTACTTTGACCCTAAAACACGAGGAGAGATCGTATCCTTTATCACACTTACTTTCTGAGAGTCGTGGCTGATCATCTTGACGTCCAGCAGAGATTTAATGGTCTTCTGCAGCTCCTTCTCGTTCATCTGCGTGCTGTCCTGCAGTTCTTTGTAGCTCACGGTCTCGCTGTTATTGAACGCCAGCAGGACGGCCATCTGATAGGTGGTGACCACGGCCACATAGGGCTTGGATAGATAATTCATCTTCACCTCACCTGAGAGAAACAAGTGGGTTGAGAGAGCCACTCTGCACTCAACCGTAAGGTTATTTCATCATTCAGCATCTGACGCTCCACCCCGTCTGCTACGCAATTAAAGCTGCGACAGTCGAGTGCATGAAGCATTCGCGCTGTTAATGATGTGCATCATCGAGTGCATTTATCTTTTCATTTTGCACGCACCATTTATACTGCCAAATGAAAGAATAATACACAAATTACGTTTTCTAGGCAACTAACTGAAATAAAATACATTTAAATTGAAGTAAACTAAACTACAAAGGAATAAAACTGAAATAAAGCAAATAAAGCAAATAAAGCAAAATAGAAACACTAAAATAAATCTAATTCAGAATATTAATAAATATTATACCAGCATATAAATAATACTAAAATAACACTAGAGAGAATGGAAGACATGGGATTTAGGCTACTAAGTTTTTATTGGTTTTACTTGTTTTGATCACCACATATTTTCCATATTTCAATAAAATATTATAATATGAAAAAAAAAATGTGTGTATATATATATATTTTTTTTTTATATATATATATATATATATATATATATAAAATTATTTTTTTATATTATAATATTTAATTTAAATATACTACCTAATATAAATATATATATATATATTTATATATATATATATATATATTTTTTGTTTTGTTTAAATATTCAAAAAATTATAAAATGGGTCAAATAATATTAATAAATAAGTGAGCGTGTCTGGCACTGTACGTGAGGGTTAAGGTTTATTAAAACACTCTCAAACTGGTTGATGTTATGCGTCTGTACACTTATATGAGCGAGCACTAGAAGTGTGACTATATTATCTGGTCTTGCGATGTTAACAGATTACTCAGGATATTTTGTGTCAGCTCAGTGTGATAATCCGACTCTTGCTGCTGAAATGTGCCAGGGATTTGCTGCAGTTGTGTAGAAATGCCAGGTGCGGCTAATCCGGCTTCCACAGCACCAGCTAACAAACATTAGCCATGTTCAAAAACGGCCCCTACACCCTCATTCCACTCTTCCCTGCATTAGTCCACTTGAAGGAGTGAATGAAAATGAGTGAAGGTATTGGGAAACGTTGCTGCTTTTGCATATTTTTTAACAATCATTTGAAACTACTCATAACTTCAGTAGTCAGTAAGATGAAAAGATGTATCTTGAACTCTGTCATGGAAACTAGCATGTATAGTCAGCGGTTTGGAAATTACTCCAAAACCTAGTGTACGAAAAGTAGCTAGTGTACGATCGGCTTTACCTGTGCAGAGATAATGTAGCCAGGTCAACTTCCTTCCACTGAAGTGCTGGTTATAAAACAACTCAAACTGCAGAAGGAAGACATCCGTTAAATCAGCGTCATCTGCTTTCATCATTAAATCAAAGGGGATTTTACATGTTCAGCTCTCCGTACATGAAGGAAGCTTAAGCTTAAGTTCTTGCCCCTAATAAAGAAGCATAAGGTTTTGGCAGCTTACCATTTGTACACTTTTCTCCAGCTCCTGTGGGATGGCAAACGTGGAAGAGGGAACATGTGTGAGGGGCCACGCTCCTGCCTGAAACACATGTAAAATAGTCATGTTCCATATTCTTGCAGCATTTTACCAACACAAGTGCAATTAAATAGTAATTTCTTGTTTTTTATGGAGTATTTATTATATATATGAGCTTTCCTGTAGCTCAATCAGTAGAGCATTGGTGTTTGCAACGCCAAGGTAAAGGGTTCGATTCCCAGGGAAAGCAAGAACTGATTAGAATGTCAATGTGTTTTTTTTAATGCAATGCAAGTCGCTTTGGATAAAAGTACCGTATTGTCTGCACCATAAGGCGCACCATATTATAAGGCGCATACAGTCTACAAAAAAAGGTAACGGAAGCAAAACAGTGAGTTTAGTTGAACTTTATTCTACTATTTAACAATACACTCACATTATGTTTTAATCAATCCATCAAATTCATCATCTTCTGTGTCTGAATTGAACAGCTGGGCAAAAAATGAAAAAAACATGCAGGTGTTGAACCGAAATCTGACTCCTCTGACAAACTGACTCCCCCCCCCCTCGCATGCATTCATTAATACAAGCTTCCT
Source organism: Rhodeus uyekii (assembly GCA_037043235.1). NCBI lineage: Eukaryota > Metazoa > Chordata > Actinopteri > Cypriniformes > Acheilognathidae > Rhodeus > Rhodeus uyekii. The sequence continues at coordinate 3,088,824 of JAWRVZ010000020.1, read as the reverse complement.
TGAGCATATTCGCTTATCATCAATATAATTTTTTTCCACACAGGAAACACCCACCCATCATGAAAAAAAAAAATCAACAGTTGTGCTGGTGTCTTTATCTCTTATCCTGACGAAGCTCAGGCAGTTTACAGTTTCAATCTATCTGACATGTTTTTTGCATCCTTTTGTCACGGTCTTGTCTCGCGTTGTTCCCTTCCAGGTCCCTCTACGCATCTTCCAGGTCCTGTACGCTCATCACGATCCTAAATCTCCTCAGCTGTTCCCTTGTTGTTCCCGCGTTTGTCGTTTTATACCTTCCTGTGATCCTTTGCCTTTGTCAGTTGTGAAATGGTCCGACAGTCAATCAAGCGGAGCGTTTACCAAAGTCTCTTTTTTTTTTTTTTTTTACAGATTATGGAACTCAGTCCACACATAAGGCGCACCTGATTATTAGGTGCAACAACAATTTACAGCTCTTAGGTGCGCCTTATAGTGCGGAAAATACGGTAAAAGTAAATATGACATACGATCAATGCACATCATTCTTCTTTTAAATTCACGTGCCTCAATCTTGAATCAGAATAACTTCCCCTGTCACTCACATGAGATCCACCAATAGCAAACCTCAACCATCCAATCAATTCCCCATGGACAAAATCAAGCCCCGCCCTACATTTATTCTTGTCTGCGATGCATTTCACATCGTCGGCTTAAGCATAATCGGGTTAAGAATGTGGATGTAAACGCAATCGATGTTTGACGGTGTGTAACGCAGTAATACTCTCTCTTACCTGTAATACGTAAATCTGGAAGCTGATGCCCAGGTCCACTACAGTCTCCTGTGTTTTGATGAAGTTGTTGAATTTGTTGTTGAGGTCGGTGCTGACGCTCATATCAGTGTACATTCTGTGCAGTTTGCTTGTGAATTCATAGCCGCACGCTTGCTGCAAGGCAAAGGGCAGAGCGAGAGAGAGAAACAATGAAAGGTCTGCTCACTTTAAATCACACGAAACCCTTCATCAGTCAAATCTGCGGTTCTACATAATGACAAAGCTGAGGCGCCCACAGCCAGCGAACACTTGATTATGGAGGATGAGTCACGTCCGTGAACTTTTACGCACTTTTCAAGAAAGACTGAGATTTTCTGTACCTTCAGTTTGTTGATCATGGCTTCCTCCGAGTCCATGGATAATGAAAGTCCATGTATTAACCGCTTTGCAAGCATTCTGGCATAAAACTAAGAATAAAGAAGTAAAAAGAAAGAAAAACAAGAAATAAGTGAGTGCTGCACACAGAAAGACTTCTCAAACCCAACACAAAACGAAAGAAACCATATCAAACATGATTTAACATTTCAAATGTTTTAGCACCTGCTAAAATGTTGCTAATGTTTGTTAACATGCTGCAAAAAAGATTTTATACTATGTTGAAAATATACCATTAGCATGTTTTAATTTTCTAGAATGTTTTAAAATTGTAGGGTTTATTTTATTTCAATTCTCACTATTAACTAGTTGCTTATTATCATCCGTATTACTAGGATATTGAATGTTTATTATAAAGCACATATTAATGCCTTATTCGGCATCCCTAAATCCTACCCAGTAATAACTCATAGTTAATATTGAGAATTGGACCCTAATTTAATGTGTGACCATTTTAACACATTGCTAGCAGAATGCTAACATGTTTTAGCATGTGGCTAACATGATTTTTTTTACATTTTAAAATATACTTATTTAAAAAGTAAATATATTTACTTTTTTTCATTATACAGATGCGTTGTCGGATTTAATGTAATTGCGAGATTGTGGAGTCACACTTTTCTTTGCTAGCATGTTTTAACATTACTAACGCAACAATGCTAGCATGTTTTAACACATTGTTTTAACGTTTCAAAACTTTACTAAAATGTGCTAACTCTTTTTACAATTTGTCGGAAATAATTGCGAGATTTAAAGGCATCACAAGTTTTTTGCTAACATATTTTAACACATTGTTAACGTTTCAAAACTTTACAAAAATCTGTTAATTTTTTTTTACAAGTTGCTAATATGTTTCAGCATGCAGCTATCATGTATTAACGTGTTCATAGCATGTGCTAACACACTGCTAACGTTTCACACATTTTACTATTTTCCTAACATGTTTTAACATGTGGCTAACATGTTTTTTACTTTTTAAAACGTTCATAATATAGAAGTGTTGTCGGAATTAATGTAACTGCAAGATTTCAAGGCGTCACACATTTTTTTTGCTAACGTGTTTTAACACACTGTTAACGTTTCAAAACGTTACTAAAATGCGCTAACTTTTTTTACAATTTGCTAATGTTTCAACATGCAGCTATCATGTATTAACATGTTCATAGTATGTGCTAACACGTTTTAATGTGAACATTTTTAACACAATGGTAACATTTTAACACATTAATAACTTCTTGTTGGCATGTTTTAACACACTGCTAACGTTTCACACATTTTTATATTTTTGCTAACATGTTTTTTTTACTTTTTAAAACGTTCATAATATAGATGCGTTGTCGGAATTAATGTAATTGCGAGATTTCAAGGCGTCACGTTTTTTTGCTAGCATGTTTTAACATTCCTTACGCAACCATGCTAGCAGGTTTTAACACATTGTTAACGTTTCAAAACGTTACTAAAATGTGCTGACTATTTTGTTCCAATTTGCTAATGTTTCAACATGCAGCTATCATGTATTAACATGTTCATAGCATGTGCTAACATGTTTTAACGTGAACATTTTTAACACAATGCTAACGTTTCACACATTTGACTATTTTTGCTAACATGTAGCTAACATTTTTTTTACTTTTTAAAACGTTCATAATATAGATGGGTTGTCGGAATTAATGTAATTACAAGATTTCAAGGCGTCACGTTTTTTTGCTAGCATGTTTTAACATTCCTTACGCAACAATGCTAGCACGTTTTAACAGTTAACGTTTCAAAACGTTACTAAAATGTGCTAACTTTTTTTACAATTTGCTAATGTTTCAACATGCAGCTAACATGCTTTAACATGAACGTTTTTAACACAATGCTAACATGTTGGTCAAGTTTTAACCTCATGTTAATGCTTAACTGTTTTAACATTTATAACTTCTTGTTGGCATGCTTTGTTTTAACACACTAAATGTTTCACACATTTTACTATTTTTGCTAACACGCGTTAACATATTGCGAACACAGCAATTCTGAAACATTGTAAAAACATGCAAGCATGGAAAGGAAAATCAACATGTTTGACCAAAAGCTTTTACCGTACATTACAAACTATGATTTGCAACTTTCAACGAGAATTTCACTGGACGAAAATGAGCATCCACCTCTGATTAAGAGATGACATTTCCCCAACGTTCCCAAGTTTCCCAATCTTCGTTGCATCATTTCCTGTTCTCTATCTACTCTACTATCCCTGACGAGAAGTCAAGTCATGGCCTCACCTTCTGAAACACATCTTTGTCGTCAATGTATTTGAAAACCGTGATGAAGCTGGTCAGTTTGTCCTCAACTTCATTCTCCGTCATTCCTTTTGCAGACTTCTTCAACAGATTGTCACAGTACTTGGCCAGCTGTGCACCAGCAAAGAGGAAAAGCAGTGTTAATCTTCTGACTGTGTGTGTGTGTGCTCATTAGGTTCATACAGAGTTTATTTAATCATCATAAATCGTGATTACACACCAGCTCAGGTGCTTTGCAGATGGATTTGGGCTCTCTGTAGTTCACTACTGAAGTCAAGGCCTGGAAGAGAAATGAGCAATAAAAGCACAAACAACAAACTGCAGTTTCGAAACACTCACACATGAAGCCAAGGCCAATCCATTCTGAATCCCAGATACCCCCTACTGGACTAAAAGCAAAATGTTTGCAGAATTTGAACTAAAAAAATGAATTTACTGGAGAAAATGTGATGCTTTGGTGTTGCTAAGGTGCTCTAAGTGTTGTAGAGTGGAAATGCATATCATTATATCAAATATTAATTTCCATAAATGCATTTGTATTATTTAAAAGTATTGAGCTTTACATTTTATAATGTTATTACACCACATTTCAATACATAATGTGACTATACATTCAAAATGTCCATAAATACATTTGTATTGTTATATATACTTTACTATAGTATACATTCATTTTCATAACTGCATTTGTATTGTTTCTATGTTTTTGCTATCAATATGTTATTAAATTATAATTTTTCATAATATCTATTGATTCCCATAATTCCATTTGTATTAATATTATTGATGTTTTTAACTGTTATTTTGTTACTACACTACATTTTATAATATTACTATATTCAAAACGTACATAATTCCATTTGTATTATTTCTACGTATTGATGTTTATACTATAATTATGTTTTATATTACATATAATTACATAATTTATTATATTACACATACGTTTCCACAATTGCATTTGTATTATTTCTAACTATTGATGTTTTTGGTTATCATAATTTACACATAATAATTTATTACATTATATATTCATTTCCATAATTGCATTTGTATTATTTCTACGTATTGATGTTTATACTATAATTATGTTTTATATTACATAATTTATTATATTACACATACGTTTCCACAATTGCATTTGTATTATTTCTAACTATTGATGTTTTTGGTTATCATAATTTACACATAATAATTTATTACATTATATATTCATTTCCATAATTGCATTTGTATTATTTCTACGTATTGATGTTTATACTATAATTATGTTTTATATTACATAATTTATTATATTACACATACGTTTCCAAAATTGCATTTGTATTATTTCAAACTATTGATGTTTTTGGTTATCATAATTTACATAATTCACATCATAATTTATTATATACTCATTTCCATAACTGCAATTGTATTATTTCTAAGTATTGATGTTTTTACTATCATTGTTATTTTTAGTTAAGTGTTACCAATATTTATTATATTGGCAACACTTAATTTTACAGTATCACTGTTAAACATCTATAATATGCAATAATAATCAATAACAGTACATTTTGCATAGTTACAAGCAACTAACCCTAAACAAAACCCTAATTACATAATAAGTACATGTTAATTAAATAATATTATTCAGCACTTATTCATACAATTACACTTTAAGTTTGTTACAAAGTGTTTTCCATTATATTATATTGCACTAAATGTTAATACTTCAAAGTATAGGAGTGTGTCTAATTCTTTGCCTGTTACTGATTAATAATAATTTTTAAACAGTGTTGAAAGGTAAGTGTACCTTATCAAGCGCACTCATGAAGTGTTGGTCCCCATTCAACACTGTGTTAATCAACTGGACAAATTTACTATGAACCTCTAACACTGACTCCACAAACTGCGTTGGCATCTGCAAGACAAAGATCAGAGGAAAACATCCGAGCGCAACGCAATTAATGCTATGAACAAATAATTCTGCAAAGCTATACAGTAATACTTTGAGATATGAGCGTTCCGGCATACGAGTATTTAGAGATACGAGCAAGCCTTTGAGCAATCTATGCTTTGAGATATGAGCAGCTTACAGACGCTAGAGGTGTTCAAGCACTCGCAGCAGCTCAAGCTCCTCATTTATGGGGTAATTGCATATGATCTCCACTAGAGGCAGCTTGGTTTTACAGCGGGAGGTTACCGGGGGCGACGAGTGATTCACCAGTATTAAGCTGGGAGCAGCACGAGTTATGAGTGTTCAATAATAATAAATATGAGCTTCTGAGGCGATCCAATACACAACACGGGAAGAAATACTACACTTCTGTATTGTGTTTGCGTTATCTACATTATCCCTCCTCCTCCTCCTCACATGGCGTCATTAGCCACTACTGTATCGTCTGACTCGAAGGAAAAAACTGACTTTTATTTTATTTCAAAGGAATCCTTATATCAAACTTACATCAAACTTACATCAAACTTATATCAAACTTATATCCTAACAATCCATTGTTATTAGCACTAATAAGGGAGCTCTTTAGAAGGCTGGAACGGATTCATTTTGACGTTATTTCTTATGGAAAAAATGATTTGAGATACGAGCAATTCGAGTTACGAGCTCGTCCTGGAACGGATTATGCTCGTATCTCAAGGTACAACTGTAATATATATAATTCGGAAGAGCTGCTGTCATCGTATATCTGTCTACCGACCACCAGACCTGGTTTCACAGACAGGGTTTAGATTAAGCCAGGATTAGGCCTTCAACTAGGATATTAAGTTATATTCAAGTTGCTTTCAATTAAAACACCTCATTTTAGTCTAGACTAATTGTAAGCCTTGTCTGCGAAACCCAGTTTCGTTGTGAGTTTCCCAGTTCATCCCAGTTTACTCACGTTTTCCTGAGAGAGGTTACTGGTGGCTCGGAGACCCTCATCGTGGATGTGGACCTGGAGCTCTTGGATCATGTGAGGTAAGCCGCTGGACACGGCCCGCAGTAGCGTGTACATATTCGCCATATCTGAAACCATCAAGACGCCCTACATTTACAACATGCCAACTGACACACACGCATGCAAACATAGATCCAAGAGCCGAAAGTGAAGGTTCACAGCGGTTGTAAACGTAAATAAACCTGCTGACCATCTCTCTTTTCCTGTCTGATGATATTTTGACACTCCCCGTGCAAGAACTGCAGGTGATCGGCCACCATCCTCTGCTGACATTCATGGATGACTTTGGCGTAAGAGCTGGGGTGCAAATACTTCCGACATCTCACCTCTTCGTCTTTCAACCGGCCTAAAACCTGCAGCAGAGTAAACATCGCTTGATTATGATAAACTTGGATCAAACAGCTATAATGCAAATGGACTAAATAACCGAAACCGTGTTCAAGTAACCGTTCTAAATGTAAAAGATGGTATTAGAGAAACTGGGCTGTGGTTACAATCTCACCTTCTCCATATATTGGGAGCAGTTGGACTCCTGCAGTAGATTGGAGGCTTCTTGTTTGTAATACTCGCCGGTTTTTGTCAGAAACGGCCCCTCGAAGATTTCCTGATAAAACTGGGATTTAAAAAAAGAGAGGGTGTGGCTTCAAATGAGACGCATGATTGCTGGTACACAAACATGTACACAAAAGTTAAGACTTTATAAATATTTTTGAAAAGTCATCAAAGTTGCATTTATTTGATCAGAAATACATTTAATATTGTGAAACGGTATTAAAATGTTTTACAAAAATAACTTTTCTATGTGAATATATAGTAAAGTGTCATTTATTCCTGTGATTAAAGCTGAATTTATTAGATGATCAATACAGTAAAACAGTGTAATATTATATCAGTGTAAAACAGCTGTTTTCTATGTGAATATATAGTAAAGTGTCATTTATTCCTGTGATTAAAGCTGAATTTATAAGATGATACAGTAAAACAGTGTAATATTATATCATGTAAAACAGCTGTTTTCTATGTGAATATATAGTAAAGTGTCATTTATTCCTGTGATTAAAGCTGAATTTATTAGATGATACAGTAAAACAGTGTAATATTATATCATGTAAAACAGCTGTTTTCTATGTGAATATATAGTAAAGTGTCATTTATTCCTGTGATTAAAGCTGAATTTATTAGATGATACAGTAAAACAGTGTAATATTATATCATGTAAAACAGCTGTTTTCTATGTGAATATATAGTAAAGTGTCATTTATTCTTGTGATTAAAGCTGAATTTATTAGATGATAAATACAGTAAAACAGTGTAATATTATATCAGTGTATAACAGCTGTTTTCTATGTGAATATATAGTAAAGTGTCATTTATTCCTGTGATTAAAGATGAATTTATTAGATGATAAATAAAGTAAAACAGTGTAATATTATGTCAGTGTAAAACAGCTGTTTTCTATGTGAATATATAGTAAAGTGTCATTTATTCCTGTGATTAAAGATGAATTTATTAGATGATAAATACAGTAAAACAGTGTAATATTATATCATGTAAAACAGCTGTTTTCTATGTGAATATATAGTAGTGTCATTTATTCCTGTGATTAAAGCTGAATTTATTAGATGATAAATACAGTAAAACAGTGTAATATTATATCCGTGTAAAAGAGCTGTTTTCTATGTGAATATATAGTAAAGTGTCATTTATTCCTGTGATTAAAGATGAATTTATTAGATGATAAATACAGTAAAACAGTGTAATATTATATCCGTGTAAAAGAGCTGTTTTCTATGTGAATATATAGTAAAGTGTCATTTATTCCTGTGATTAAACATGAATTTATTAGATGATAAATACAGTAAAACAGTGTAATATTATACCATGTAAAACAGCTGTTTTCTATGTGAATATATAGTAAAGTGTCATTTATTCCTGTGATTAAAGATGAATTTATTAGATGATAAATACAGTAAAACAGTGTAATATTATATCCGTGTAAAAGAGCTGTTTTCTATGTGAATATATAGTAAAGTGTCATTTATTCCTGTGATTAAACATTAATTTATTAGATGATAAATACAGTAAAACAGTGTAATATTATATCATGTAAAACAGCTGTTTTCTATGTGAATATATATTAAAGTGTCATTTATTCCTGTGATTAAAGATGAATTTATTAGATGATAAATACAGTAAAACAGTGTAATATTATATCCGTGTAAAAGAGCTGTTTTCTATGTGAATATATAGTAAAGTGTCATTTATTCCTGTGATTAAACATGAATTTATTAGATGATAAATACAGTAAAACAGTGTAATATTATATCCGTGTAAAAGAGCTGTTTTCTATGTGAATATATAGTAAAGTGTCATTTATTCCTGTGATTAAACATGAATTTATTAGATGATAAATACAGTAAAACAGTGTAATATTATATCAGTGTAAAACAGCTGTTTTCTATGTGAATATATAGTACAGTGTCATTTATTCTTGTGATTAAAGCTGAATTTATTAGATGATAAATGCAGTAAAACAGTGTAATATTATATCAGTGTAAAACAGCTGTTTTCTATGTGAATATATAGTAAAGTGTCATTTATTCCTGTGATTAAAGATGAATTTATTAGATGATAAATACAGTAAAACAGTGTAATATTATATCAGTGTAAAACAGCTGATTTCTATGTGAATATATAGTAAAGTGTCATTTATTCCTGTAATTAAAGCTGAATTTATTAGATGATAATACAGTAAAACAGTGTAATATTATATCATGTAAAACAGCTGTTTTCTATGTGAATATATAGTAGTGTCATTTATTCCTGTGATTAAAGCTGAATTTATTAGATGATAAATACAGTAAAACAGTGTAATATTATATCAGTGTAAAACAGCTGTTTTCTATGTGAATATATAGTAGTGTCATTTATTCCTGTGATTAAAGCTGAATTTATTAGATGATAAATACAGTAAAACAGTGTAATATTATATCAGTGTAAAAGAGCTGTTTTCTATGTGAATATATAGTAAAGTGTCATTTATTCCTGTGATTAAACATGAATTTATTAGATGATAAATACAGTAAAACAGTGTAATATTATATCATGTAAAACAGCTGTTTTCTATGTGAATATATAGTAAAGTGTCATTTATTCCTGTGATTAAAGATGAATTTATTAGATGATAAATACAGTAAAACAGTGTAATATTATATCCGTGTAAAAGAGCTGTTTTCTATGTGAATATATAGTAAAGTGTCATTTATTCCTGTGATTAAACATGAATTTATTAGATGATAAATACAGTAAAACAGTGTAATATTATATCATGTAAAACAGCTGTTTTCTATGTGAATATATATTAAAGTGTCATTTATTCCTGTGATTAAAGATGAATTTATTAGATGATAAATACAGTAAAACAGTGTAATATTATATCATGTAAAACAGCTGTTTTCTATGTGAATATATAGTAAAGTGTCATTTATTCCTGTGATTAAAGATGAATTTATAAGATGATAATACAGTAAAACAGTGTAATATTATATCCGTGTAAAAGAGCTGTTTTCTATGTGAATATATAGTAAAGTGTCATTTATTCCTGTAATTAAAGCTGAATTTATTAGATGATAATACAGTAAAACAGTGTAATATTATATCATGTAAAACAGCTGTTTTCTATGTGAATATATAGTAAAGTGTCATTTATTCCTGTGATTAAAGCTGAATTTATTAGATGATAAATACAGTAAAACAGTGTAATATTATATCAGTGTAAAACAGCTGTTTTCTATGTGAATATATAGTAAAGTGTAATTTATTCCTGTAATTAAAGCTGAATTTATTAGATGATAAATACAGTAAAACAGTGTAATATTATATCATGTAAAACAGCTGTTTTCTATGTGAATATATAGTAAAGTGTCATTTATTCCTGTGATTAAAGATGAATTTATTAGATGATAAATACAGTAAAACAGTGTAATATTATATCAATGTAAAACAGCTGTTTTCTATGTGAATATATAGTAAAGTGTCATTTATTCCTGTGATTAAAGATGAATTTATTAGATGATAAATACAGTAAAACAGTGTAATATTATATCAGTGTAAAACAGCTGTTTTCTATGTGAATATATAGTAAAGTGTCATTTATTCCTGTGATAAAGAATTTTATCTGAATTTTCAGCATCATTACTCCAGTTTTCAGTGTCACATGATCCTTCAATAATCATTCTGATATTCTGTATCTGCCATACCTTTTCTTTTCAGAATTCTTTGATAATTTAATAAGTTCAAAATAAAGCATTTATTTTGAATATAAATATTTTGTAACATTATAAATGTCTTTGTGAATTGAATGCTTTTATTCAGCAAGAACGCATTAAATGGTAAAGAAAACAAAAAGACTTTGTACAAAAATATATCTTTTTAAAATTTCACGTTTGTATAAAAATAAGAAAAACTTTGAATCGATGTATACATAAAAAACATGAATCTAGACAGAGATTCTCACCTTTAGAGGAAACTTTTTCTTGTATTGTTCAACATGAACAAAGGAGTTGATAACCCCATGGATTACTTTTTGATTTGGGTCCTCCCCACATCGGTCGCTATGAAAACAACAACAAAACGTAGTAATTAAACTGCAAATGTATCTTCTAGACCACTGAAATATAATCAGTAAAACTGAACATGGGTTCAGGTCATGTAAAAGTGTCTATGGAAAGAATCTGTGGTACCAAAGACCTCTCATAGATGCATTCTGTTGTACAGTAATACCTTGAGATACGAGTGTCCTGATATACGAGTAATCCAAGATACGAGCAAGCCTTTGAGTATTTTTTTGCTTTGAGATATGAGTAAATATTTGAGATACGAGCAGCTTACAGACGCTGACGCTAGAGGTGTTCAAGCACTCGGAGCAGCTCAAGCTCCTCATTTATGGGTAATTGCATATGATCTCCACTAGAGGCAGCTTGGTTTTACAGCGGGAGGTTACCGGGGGCAACGAGTGATTCACGAGTATTAAGCTGGGAGCAGCACGAGTTATGAGTGTTCAATAATAATAAATATGAGCTTCTGAGGCGATACAATACACAACACGGGCCGGAACGGATTAATTGTTTTTCTGTTATTTCTTATGGGAAAAAACGATTTGAGATACGAGCAATTCAAGTTACGAGCTCAGTCCTGAAACGGATTATGCTCGTATCTCAAGGTATTACTCTAGTTTGAAACAACAAACCATATAGATATTTACACTAAAAGTGGGCAGAATGGTTTAAAAGCTTGAAAGTGAAGCTTGCATTTTGGTGCTCATAAAACAAAAAATGTGTTATTTGACCTACTTCTTGATCTCTTTCAGAAGCATCCCGATCAGCATCGGTTGAAGGGGCTCGATCATTAACTTCCGCCACATGTCAAGTGCAAGCTAAAAACACAAAAACACTACTGTTTATGAAAGAATAAAAACCCAGTATTACATCTGAACTGTGAAGAGCTCAACATTGGTTAGGAAAGCATGCGCACACACCTCTCCGATCTCCATTAACGGCTCATTCATGTCCACTCCTCCATATCCGTACTGCAGGTCAGCTTCAGTCAGCTTGTTCTTCTTGATAAACTGTGTGTTAAGGTACCTGCAGAAAATACATAAAACACTCATTAGGAAGGCTATTATTTTAGATTAATATGTGATAAAGCCACGAGTGACGTCAATTCAATAGCTGCTTGTTTTCACAGCTGACCGAGACCGGCGGGACAGTGATGGGGTTCAGGCCAGCACAGTGAACTCAAGCAGAAACTGACCAAAGCCCTTGGCGAGGCCGAGGCCGGCATGCCAGAGAAACAATGCCTTTAGCTCTCAATACAGCAAACACAGAGTCAGTGATAGTGAATGAAATGTACGATATCAAATAAAAGACAAAAACTAAATAGAAACCAATCCCTCACCACAAGTCCTCAACCGAGAGACTACGTTCACCAAACCTGAAAGTGATTTGTGAAGTGTTGTAACCCAAACTCTGAATTTGCAAGTAGTGCAAGTAGTGAACACACACTCAAACCCGGAGTAACCATTAGGCAACGAATGCTCCCGTACTCACATTATGCAACCTGTTTGAATGCATAACCGGAATAACCGGAAAACATTTGCCATCTATTTTTAACAAAATGTGAAGTATACAACAGGCACACTTCAGAGGTCACTGCATCCCACAATGCAACACTCCAGACTTCACCTGCCATTTCAACAGACCCCATTAAACTGTTTAACATCCCTTTGGTGGCATATTTGATATTGATTACTTGCAACTCATAATATACGTCAAGCTGAGTAGCGCATCACTGATGAACGTCCTGGTCAAGGTGACCTTGTGATGGAGGTTTGGGTTGATTAACTAGCTCCTCCAATGTCTCATCATCGTGTGCTCGGATTGCTACAGTAAAATCAACGTTATCGCTACCGTCTTTACAGTTTGAATGATCACTAAGCTTTAGGAAGTCTCCAGAGCTGAAGTACGGTTATGGCAATGGATGTTTTTTGTTTCTGACATTCGTTGTGAGTGATAGACCAATCGCAACAGACCGGACCATCTGACCAATCAGAGCAGACCAATCACAACAGACCGGACCATCTGACCAATCAGAGCAGACCAATCACAACAGACCGGACCATCTGACCAATCAGAGCAGAGCTGCTTGCAGAAAGGAGGGATTTAGAGAAACTGAATCCTCCGATGAGTCGTTTGAGAATCATTGAAAAAATGTGGCGATGTGCAATGGTTATTATTAGAAAGTGAAAGTGTTTTTTGTCCTTGGAGACACGTAAACATGTTGAAGGGGAGACTCCCAAGCAAAATTATAAACCTTTAAAATAGCATAATAGGAGCGCTTTAAACTAAGGTTAGAAACAAAAAACCACTAGTTCGATCACAAAAAAAACACTTTAATAAGGAAGAAATCCAAATGTTGTGTCCAAACACAACACCCGACTGATATTGTTGGGCAAACCTGGTAGTTTCACCCCTGACTCCACCATTACTTGAGCCAGAAAACATCAATCCATGAACTGCTCATGCATAATTGCCTCCGCACATGCATCTCGACCAGGAGAATCCAAACATCCCCTTTAACGTGCTTCCCAAGGTTTCCCTGCTCTAGCTGAACGTACCTGTATAAGCAATCCATGTACTCGGCTCCTTTGCTGTATTCCTCCCAGTATCTGTGATACATCACCAAAACCTTCTCTTCAGACTCCAGGACTCTCTGTAAGACACAGCACAATCAAGCAGCGCAGCCACAGTTACAGCGTAACGACACTGGACTGAGTCGCTCGCTCTTACCTTGAACAACTGACGAACGTGGTTCTCCAGAAACACCTTTGTCTCGGTGTACAGTCGTTCCCCTAGAGGCTCCGGATATGCGACACACAGCGCGTATATGTCACTGAAGCACATGTTAAGGAGATTTTAATGCAGGATACATGAAGTTACTCCACCGTGCAAAAGTGTGGAGTTGATAAGGTTTGTTATGCTTTTGAAAGAAGTCTATTCTGCTCTTCAAGGCTGCATTTATTACATCAAAACTATTGTGAAATATGATTACAATTTTTAAAGAAACATTTATCATAATGTAGTTTATTCCAGTGATAAAGCTGTATTCTCAGCATCATTACATCCTTCCCAAATGATTCTCATATGATGATTTGATGCTCAAGAAACATTTACGATTCATATTGTGCTGCTTCATATTTTGGTGAAAACTATGATAATTTTCTCAGCTCAGAATTCCTTGATGGATAAAAAGCTAATTTAATGTTTGTTATCAATTTAATACATCCTTGCTGAGAAAAAAAAAAATCTTACCGATACCATTCTATTCCATTCCATTCCAATTCATTCCATTCTATTCTATTCCAATCCATTTCATTAAATTAATTTCATTCCATTCCAATCCATTCCAATTCATTCCATTCCAAACCAATCCAATCGTTCCATTCCATTCCAATCGTTCCATTCCATTCCAATCCATTCCAATCCATTCCAATCCATTCCAATCCATTCCAATCCAATCCAATCCAATCCAATCCAATCGTTCCATTCCATTCCAATCATTCCATTCCATTCCAATCATTCCATTCCATTCCAATCATTCCATTCCAATCCAACCCATTCCAATCCAATCCATTCCATTCTATTCCAACCCAATCCATTCCATTCTATTCTATTCCAACCCAATCCATTCCATTCTATTCCATTCCAATCCATTCCATTCCATTCCATTCCATTCCAATCCATTCCATTCCATTCCATTCCATTCCAATCCATTCCATTCCATTCCATTCCATTCCATTCCATTCCATTCCAATCCATTCCATTCCATTCCATTCCAATCCATTCCAATCCATTCCATTCCATTCCATTCCAATCCATTCCAATCCATTCCATTCCATTCTAATCCAAACCATTCCATTCTAAAGTTTTGAATGGTAGTGTAAGAAGTTCATATAAAATATGTGAAGCATTTAATAAACAGCAATAATGGATTTGAAACCCTAACAGAATAAAATGATTTAAAAAAAACATAAAAACAGAGGAAGAAAGAGGAAGCAGACGCTGTAAATCAGGAGTGATGTGTCAGGATACGAGAAGCGGTCGTTCCATGTCGCTCTCTCCACGTAATCAAGCATCACCACCGCTCTGATGGTCGTCAGAAGCTTGTTCCACGTCTCGTCGAAATCCACCACCCGCGGTTTTAAGGACATGGTGTGTGGTTTCGGCTTCCACTGGAGGGGAAAACACATGAAACAGAAGGGAAAAATAACTCGTTACAGCATAAGTGTACTTATTACCTAACAGGAAAACTATTAAAAGCATTTTCAATTGGAATTAAGTGAAAAACTGAAATACTTTTAAGTCGAAGCGAAATTGTAACGAGCGAGTGACGGGAGGAGGGTTTGTGTGTGAGAGAGAGAGAGAAAGAGAGAGAGAGAGAGAGAGAGCGAGAGAAAAGGTGGGAAAAAGATAGGAAGTTTTTGTGGAAAATGAGTATGGGAAGCGTTTCAGATATTTCAATATACATATGCATGAAAAAAATTATATTTTTGATAATCTGCTTCGTTTATTATTTCAGACGCCTTTTTTTAAAACTACAATATAAAAATGTATATATATATATATATATATATATATATATAAAAATTCAACCCACCAAATATTTCCATATTTCACCCCCAGAAAAACCCTAACAGTCAGTGTTGGGTGTAATTAATAACTAATTAATTAGTGTAATATAATTGCTTTTGCCTGGGAAAAAATAAGGGATTACTCTTAATTTTTCTGTTATTTAATTACGGTTACTTCTGATTTAATTGCATTAGACTATAGCACAATTTTATATAACACAACAGTGGATTTAACATCACAAAAAGTCTGTTTTTAATGCAATAGCTTCCCTTTTACACACTTATATCGGAATAACTTATGCAATTGTATATGGCTTATTTGAAAGCATTGCATTAACTGGCTGAGCATTTAGAAAGAAATTAATAAGCAATCCATACTTTTCAGCGAGAGTAATTACCACAGTAATTAGTAGCAAATAATTAATGACTTTTTTTTAGAGTAACTTACCCAACACTGCTAACAGTTGACCACCACAACACACAGATGCAACAACAAAGTAATCTTTTAGATGACAGGTCTGTGCAGAAGAGAATACAATCACTGGCATACACACAAATCAACCATAACCTCATCCATCAAGAGGGACTCGTTATTAGACTGAGAGTGAAGATCAACTCGGTGTCAACATCCAGAATAGCTGTCAAACCACATCAAAGCATAAACAGCATTTGATCCGCATAGAAACCCCTCTATAAATAGCCAAAACAAACGGGTTTACGGATGCACTTGCTGTAAAACAAGAGTCACCCCTCAGAGGCCTAGTGGCACTGAGCCGTGCCGGGACAGCGGGAGGACGCGAGCCGGGGGTGTTTGGGGCAGGCGGGACGGGGTAACAGCTGTGCGGGGGGTGAACAGACACAGGGGGGCTGTGTTTGAGAGCGAGAGCGCGGTGAGGATGAGCGGAGGGCAGTGTTGAGGAGCAGAGCCGCAGCTAACGCGAGCCGCTAGCACACACACACACTCACATACACTCTCGCGCACACACTCACACACACACCGGCGGAGCTGCGAGTCTCGGGCGGTCGGGAGGCTCGGCTGGGTCGGGTTGGGTCTGGACGCGCTGTCGTCGGGGCGCTGTGTCACGGCTGTGGGTTTGAAGGGAAGCTGTCAGGACGCTGGATTCCTCTCTCTCCCTCTACACCTCTGCCATTGCCTTTCACGGACTGCACCACTGCATCAGCTGTAGGGGGAACGAGCTAAGCTAACCACGGACGACGCTAATAAAACCGTTTAACAACAAGAGGCGTTTTATAAAAACTTATATCATAGAAATTAATTGAATTTGTATTAATTAGATGTATTTTGAATTAAAATTAATTATGATATTGTTTCGCAGCTTTTAGCGGACTCCCCCTTTTATTGGTGGTATGACCGAGAAGTACGGCAGCTGTTCGCGGACAAAGTCGTGACGGAAGAGGCATGAGTAGGAAATTTAACATATCTGGTTGTTCTGAACGGTTCTAGGTCTTTGACGGGTGCATCAACTGTGATTTTAGTACTTATTTTAAAGAAATGTTTAGGGGAAAACATTCTTTTTGTTTTTTGGTTTACTTTAACACAGTAAATAGACGTTAACAAATCAGGAAAACATTTATTTTGTGCTAAAAAAAATTCACAAAGACTTTAACCGATATATATATATATATATATATATATATATATATAAATAACTTCTTCTCACAATAGCTTATTACAACAAAGCCTAATGTGTCCTTTTTTGAATCATATTATATTTGTACAAACTATAATAAGTTAAACTTTAATAATAAGGTAATTTGTGCTTGTATTGGGTGTAACGGCACTGGTAAACCCTAGGGACACACGTGAAGTATCAAAGTAAGAAGGCCTAGTTCTCCTGAAATACTATACTATATAATAATATTGTTTCCTCATTTCATTTGGACAGCAATATGTTCAGTTATGTCTTCTGGAAACAGAAGATGAGGAAAGCCAAAGGGCCGGTAGCAGGACAACATCTCAGGACCTGAAGTGCGAAACCCCCATAGACTCCACTGTGGAAAAAAGCCCAGAAGAGTTTGCAATTCCTT
Organism: Rhodeus uyekii; assembly: GCA_037043235.1. Lineage (NCBI taxonomy): Eukaryota > Metazoa > Chordata > Actinopteri > Cypriniformes > Acheilognathidae > Rhodeus > Rhodeus uyekii. Next base: position 3,071,183 of record JAWRVZ010000020.1, on the reverse strand, counting down.
CGCCAACTGAAGAAGTTCAATCTGCCATAGTTGACACAGTTTTAGTCTCATTGAATCTGTTCTGTTCACTTCTGTAACTGTCTGGTTTGCGTCAGCCACCATATCAGACATAAGTGGACTGCAGCGGACGATTAGGACGGTTTTGGGCACCTGCACAATCTTTAGCACTTTTTCATCTCCAGAGTGAAGAAGTGGGCAGGTATCGTCATCTTAGAAATGGCTAGCATATCTAAAACATCTGCTTGTTTTTACAGGTGTATCGGTGCTATGCACTTATGGTGTTTTGCACTGGAAAATAAAAACTAAAATGTATACAGTACTTCATATATGCATAGGCATTTTAAATATAAATGCAAGTTGCATCTTTATGGTGTTTATGCCACCCAGGCATTAGGCAACTCATGTAAATACACATTTATACAGTTGAATATACAGGACTTAATTTATACATTCGCCATCTACTTATCTAAATGTATATTCATTTTTTGTTCCTACTTATTGCATTTTTCTAGATGTATAATGTTTTATATTTTGCATCCAATATACCTTTAAATGCTTTCTCTCTATGCTTATTCTGAATGAGAGAGGGCAACACTATAGACAAGATCACAAGAGATAACGAGTAAAAACAAGAGCCAAATAAAAACCGACACAACTATGACTAGGGAAAATACAAACTAACTATATAACTGGAATCTGAAAAGTAAATAAAAGTACATTTAATCACAAAATTTAGAGAGAAACTAAATAAGGTTTGGGAGGACTGGAGCAAACATGGGAGAAAGAGAAACTTGAATTATGAAAATGATCAGACAATGAAAACTAATTCTAGCGTGCAGACAGTGAAAGATGCACAATATAAAGGGAGCAGAGCACATGAGGAACAGGTGAACACACTCAAGCAAACTTGGACTAGACCAGAGCTAAACAAGGGCATGTGGTAACTGGAAATGAGGAGCACATGGACAACACAAACAGAGAAAGAGCCATGTGCTCAGACACCAGAAAAAACAAAGACAAGTCTTTCATGGCAGTACCCTGACAATCTAGAGCTCCTAGAAACCATACCAAATTCCTTGTGGGCTTTTGCACATTTGCCGTTTAAATTGCATTGTGATTCTGATGTCTGGCAATATGTAACATACTCAGAGTCATTAGGATATACTATATATGAATCTTATGAATGGAGATGTTGGAGATCACAGATTTCTCTTCAAACTAATTATATTAAACTCACTATGTTTACGGTGGTTGCATTTTTATTCTATGCAAAGTTATTGAACATTTGCACTGATTCCAAAATATTATACCTAGAAAAACCTTTATCCTGTGGCTTCTAGATAAGAAAAACACTGCAAAACAAGAAATGCTTCAGGCACTTTACACCGTGGAAGCGCCAATTACACCACGTTTGTCCAAAGGACAGACGATATACAGCAATCCCTCGCCACTTTGTGGTTCAAGTTTCGCGGCCTCTTCGCGCATTTTTCAAAAATATTCATTGAAAAATAACAATTCAAAAATACCGCCATATCGGTAGCCGTATTGCGGAAAGCAGCGTTGCTTCATTGTGATGCGAGAGAAACGGTTTCCCAGGATGCCAGAGAAACAGTGTTGCCAGATTGGACTGACGATTTCCAGCCCAACTAAAGCAAAAAACCCGCCCATTTACAAAAATACCCGCCCAAGACCAAAATTGACGGCTTGTTTTAGTGGAATTTATATGCATTTGTAGGCTTGTTTTAATAGAATCTATATGCATTTATATATGAAATTTGGGTGGGTTTGTCATCAAAAACAAGCCCAATTTTTATCGACCAGCCCAATGCATTTTTTTCCGGTCGGACGTGACCAAAAGGAGCCCAATCTGGCAACACCGCAGACAAAGAGAGAAACTCTCTCAGAGGCTTTGTACACGCACCACAGCACTCAGACAAGACACGTGATTGGTTCCTGGTACGAGATCAACCAATGAGAGCACGAGTCGCTGTATCCCGTGGGCTGATTGGCTGATCCCACTTCGCGGATTTTCCCCTATCGTGGAGGGGGGGGGGGGGGGGTGTTCCGGACCACATTAACCGCAACATATCACCAGGCTGCGTTTCTCCAGTTCACAAACATACAGTTAATATTGTCATTAACGAACAGTGCATCTGTTGTGGATATTATCTCATTCTCTGCTTGTTACTGAGCTTTTCTCCTTTGCTTTCAATAACGATGTCTCCTAATCTAGCTAAAGGTGGGCTAAGTTTCTGTATAGTTTGACTCACCATGCTGTGATCGCCGCGGAGAAAAGGAGCGAAGCCCCTTCCTGCTCATGTCCAATGGCACGTGGATTCATTATTTAGGGCTGGGATTCGCACCCGATGTGGATGTGTATTATACAAACAATAAAAGATTCTCTGTTGCTTCCAGGCTCAATATCGAAGGTGCTCGGAGACTAAAAATAACAGGAGATTTAATGATTCCAAAGAAAGATGGGGGTTTACGCCATTAAATTGGACCTAAACAAGCACTTAAAGGAGTACAGACTCAAAAGCTCTCACTCACTGATTGGTTCGCTGTGGTTGATCTTAAGGATGCTTACGTTATCACCAATGAAACAGGTCTTAGGATATCTGCTAATTTAGACAATGATCTGATATGCACTTATTCTCAGGATGGGACACAGAGATGCTCACATCTCATCTCCATCATCCAACTTAGCAAGTGGGGGAGTTACACGTCTTCTCGGTTCATCAAGCATGTCTGAGCTGCCTCAAGGTTACTCTGCTGCCTAACTCCTTTTTTTTGGAGGAGGAAAATTGCACACTTTTTGTCCTGTGTTGCGCTATTAAGTAAACAGGACACAATCATTTCAGGAGGAATGATCAGTTATTTCAGTTATCAGTTATTGGACCACTCAATGTAAGGGTAAACCAATGTCCACACAGCGCCTTTCTTATTGGATGGAAGCGATTGAATTGGCCTTTGTATCTATGGGTCTTCACCCGTTCAACAAGAGGTGTGGCGACCTCATGGACATTGCTCAAGGAGATTTCGGTGGGAGATACTCGTGCGCATGTGATATCATGTGTGCAATGTATATCTCTCATATCTAGACTTATATCTTACTGATATTTGTTTACATCAAGGTACTAATGTTGAGAACACAGTCGGTATGCCGGCACACCAAAAACAATCAATGTCTCTTAACACATTATAGTAATAGCATTTAATTTTCTCAAAGAGAATGGGCCCCCCCCCCTCTCTCTCTCTCTCTCTAATTTAGCAGATGATTTTATCCTACAATCATTCCAGGAGGCAAATTATTTTTCCCCACAAAAATGACTTTCTAAGGCAATTTTATATACAATTCTAAAGCATTGTTCACTAAATAAATGTACACTAAGGTTAGCGTCACAATATTTTTTATCATCACTGTGACTTGTACTATAGTTTTATAATTTGAACCCCCCAAAATTGCTTGAAAAGTGTTTGTTTTAGGCCTAACTTTCTTTCAGATAAATGCTGCTTGTTTTATATATTTGTTATAACAAGTAAAAACATTTCAATAAATATTATTTTCGTGTCCAAGTGCATTTATAGACCTTTTGAATGTTTTGGGGACAAAAAATACAAATAAAAATGTATTATTATTATTATCATTTTACAAAACTTGAACATGTAAACATTGAAATGTTTACGTTCATTAATACATTTGACAGCATTCTTGTTTTTCAGATTATAAATTGTGTTTAGGTAATGCCGAAAATCCAATAGTAAAAATAGATGGTTTAAGATCCCCGTACTTGTATTTATTTATGCTATTTTTTGCCAACAGAAGTAACAAATTAATCAAATAATATTCCTTATGGAGATAAATGCTAAAAGTGAAAAAGATAAATAAAACATGTTCAAGACTGCTCTGATCTCAGCCAAAATCTGGTTAAATAAAGGCAACTCCAAAATAAAAAATAAAATAAACGTTCTGCATGTAGATCACAAAATACACAAAGTATATGAATCTCACAACTGAATCTGTTTACACAAGGACATAATTGATGGGGACGTTTAGAATGAAGTTTGAATCGAAAGAAATGTATTGTATTTTAAGGTCATTTATAGACTTTATGCATATTAGACCATCAACACGGCCATTCCAGAAAGTTATAATATAATATGAGGCTTAGAAATCAAATCCCTTTTTAAAAGAGCCCGATTTACACGATAGATGAAGTCAAGCTTTTTATTGTTGTTGTTGTTTCCTGACTTTTATTTTGAAAGCCTCCAGTCGCTTCCGGGTTGTCGGTCCGTGTGGACGTGCATGATAATTGTGTGATGAGACACAAGAAAGGTGAGGCTTCTTCTGCATGATTTTCACGTCTGTGATTGTGTGTTGTGATGCAACTAATGATTATGTTTCTCTTTCACTGCTTGAATGACAGCTAATGCGTTTTCAACTGTGTGTTGACATGTAACTGAAGGAGGTTTGTTGCCATAAAGACATTGAGACCTACACAATCTAATACAACAGAACATATATAGATGATCCAGATCATTACCATCTCTTTGGATATGGATCATGGTAATACCATGGTGTATTCTACAATACCCATGCAAATACTATGGTGCATTAAAATTGCATTAATTCAATGTCACACTTTTACCTCTATGTCATCACTGTACCACCCTAGTGCATGTCCTAAACACACGTTTATCAGGTGAGATGTGCTTGTCCTGCAGGTTTGAGGCGGTCAGACATGGATCTGAGCATGCAGGAGGCCGGCTGTAGCTCTGGAGAGCAGGATCTTTCAGGAGCCATCATTGATCTGCCCGCAGCAGACGCTTCGTTTGATCTGGGTGAGAATGAACAACTTCATATTATACATTACGCATATTCTGCATTCATTCACTACTGTATGACAATCACATTTTGATACTCTACTGCCTATTTGAGAAAAGTCTGCATTGCCTTGACTGTGATTTTCATCAGATAGATAGATCTGGCTAAGATAGATAAAAAAAAGTATATTTATGTATTTGACAGACGTTTTTATCCAAAGCGACTTGCATTGCATTCAAGAAACACATTGACATTCTAATCAGTTCTTGCTTTCCCTGGAATCGAACCCGCGACCTTGATGTTGCAACCGCCACACTCTACTGTTTGAGATGCAGGAAAGCTACAGGTTTTAAAAAAATGGGTCATCGAGATGATTTAAGGAAAATGTATATGTACTGTTTTCATAAAATCATAGTTTATATGTAAAGGAATAAATATGCAAAATATATTTGACTTTGTTATTTAGCATCCCTATATTTAGCCAAATATGTTGCGATTGCGTCAAGGATCAGCCGATTTTCCACGTGCATCATCAACAGTTGTTGGTAAGAAAAGTGCTAATTGAATTTTTGTGACATCTAGAGATTTAAAGGAGAATAAAGTCAAATACGCCCTTATCCCCAAAAGTATTCTTCTGCTTGACATGATGGGATATTCCCATCCACCTGAAACTGTATTTAACGGTATAAGGCATTATGAGATGTGAACTATGTGCCATCATAGTGCTAAAAATCACTTGTTTTAAAATAAATAAATTTCAAGTTTTCAATAAACACTCAGACTCAAGTCTGTTCCACTGGGCAAATAATTTTTAATTAGTATTTTATTACTCGGCTGTCACCGTCCGGCTTTTTTTCATACCACATATTTTAGTAATCATCATAAGTTCGGTGTCATTTGAAAGCATACAAACTCAAAATTCGTCCGTTTGAAATTGGACATTGTGTTACCATGGAAACGGCACTCACTCACCATGGAAAATTATTTTAGCAAGCGCTTCCTCATATTACACAATTTTTTTTAATTAAACTACAGTAATACCTTGAGATATGAGCATAATCCGTTCCAGGACTGAGCTTGTAACTCGAATTACTCATATCTCAGATATTTCTGGCACTGCATCTAAACAAAATCGTATAGGACATTTTTGAACATATGACTTTGATGTGACTTTGACATTTATGACTTTTTTTTTATACACTACATTTGATTTACAGTAAATTTATACTTTTTCATTTTTTAAAGTGATTTCAAAAAATCTAGAAAAATTTAAATATACAATATATTATACACAACATGCATTTAATAGAATATTTATTTATAAGAAAACAATGGATATAATTAAATTGAAAGAATTTGACATTACCATTTTATTCTGCTTTTGAGATCATGAGATTAATGACCTTGTTTCTGATTGGCCAATAGCTGTTTTATTAAGCGATTGAAACGGTTCTGTGTATCTGCACACAACACCTTCAGCAATATAAGTTTGTTCTCCTTGATCATTTTATTGAAGCTTTACTGTTTTATGTAGAGCATTGTGTGAGTGAGTTTATCACCTTCATTAAGATACAGTATGAACTATGTTCACAATAAATAATCTGATTGGATCTTGTCCTTGTAAAGGGTTTTTCTGCGCTAGTCAAAGCATTTGTCAGTTGTGTCTTGCTCTGTGTTCACAACAAGGTTCAGTCTTTTCAAAATAAAAGTCTTTGCTGCTCACTAACTCTTGCTGATCACGGTCATATTATACATTATACAGCATCTTTTGTACCTTTTTGCTTATGTCTTTCTGACAGTAAACTAATTAATGGAGTGTGTTGCTTTTCGTTTCTTAAATAACCATGTGGGAAGACACATGAAGGATGACAATGTCAAGATTCATCAGGCTCACATTGTGAAAGAATGATTGTGGAGGAGAATGAAGAATGATTTCCACACATGAATCAGCAGCTCTGAGTCCAGACCTTACATTCATTGAAAGCGTTTCAGATGTGCTGGAGGAAACTTTACAGAGCTGGACTCTTGCATTAACAATACAAGTTCTTGATTAAAAATTGATGCACCTCACAATATCAAGAGTTACATCAATTTTTGGTCAATATTGTAATCCTGGAAAATGGCCTTGATGTGTCTTAAAAGGGTTATAATACAGTAATACCTTGAGATACGAGCATAATCTGTTCCAGGATCTCGAATTACTCATATATCAAATCACTTTTCCCCATAAGAAATAACAGGAAAAAAATTTATCCGTTCCAGCCCTCTAAAAAACTCCCTTATTAGTGCTATAACAATGGAAAAAACATGTTTTTAATTGCTATAGAGACACACACACACACAATTATAGTATATAAGGATTCCTGTGATATAAAATAAAATGTGGTTTTAATTATGAGTTCTTTCCTTTGAGAAAGACGATACAGTAGCGGCTAATGACGACATGTGTAGAGGAGGAGGAGGAGGAGGAGGAGGGATAACGTAGATAATTCAAACACAATACGGAAGTGTAGTGTTTCTTCCCGTGTTGTGTATTGGATAGACTCAGAAGCTCATATTTATTATTATTGAACACTCATAACTCGTGCTGCTCCCAGCTTAATACTGGTGAATCACTCGTCGCCCCCGGTAACCTCCCGCTGTAAAACCAAGCTGCCTCTAGTGGAGATCATATGCAATTACCCATAAATGAGGAGCTTGAGCTGCTGCGAGTGCTTGAACACCTCTAGCGTCAGCGTCTGTAAGCTGCTCGTATCTCAAATATTTACTCGTATCTCAAAGCAAAAATTTGCTAGAAGGCTTGCTTGTATCTGTAGTTATTACATTGGGAAGAGTTCTTCTAACCTTTTTCGTCCTGGATTGAATTTGACTTTGTAAAGGATTTCCTCAAAAGGGAACATTTATATTTAGGGGTCTGTGGCATTAAAAACCCCTGGCTTATAGAGTACAACTGGATTTCTGTATTATTTGACAATGCTATGCAGCAACAATACGCAATCAGAAACACTTACTGTTTAGCTGTCAAATATGTTGTATGTATTTGTTGAGAGAGACAACATAACGTAATCATTTTCCTTTTCAGACGACCGCGCAAGGACTCTTTCTGCCAGAGCGAGGCCTTTTCAGTGCTCTCAGTGTGGGAAGGGTTTTTCCCGTATACAGCATCTGTCCGAACACGTCCGGATTCACACAGGCGAGAGGCCTTTTGAGTGCTTGGTGTGTGGAAAGACTTTCACCCGAGAAAGAGACCTCAAGAATCACCAGATTGTCCACACGGATGCGAAGGCCTTCCACTGTACGATCTGTGTTAAAAACTTTGCCCTGTTATCCTCTTTGAGAAGGCATCTGCGTGCATTTCATCAAGGTACAAAATGCTCCATACACCGAATGAGACGTTAGATTTATATCCATTATGCATAATTGTTTTCCGTGGTTTCAAGGTGTTGTTTGCCCCCCATAAAAGCGGACTGCAAAAAGCCCCTAGTTCCATTCCAATTACATATTTCACAAATAAACAGAAGTCAGTGCTTAATTTAGGTTGAATTCACTTTATGAGTTATAGTTTTGTTATAGGGGCTTATTTTGTAATATTGATAGGCAGAGGTTTTGACCAATCAGAATGAAGTATCTTCTCTTTTTGCAGGTCAAGATATCAGTACTGAGGGTAAGTGCTTGATTTGTGTTGAATGTGGGAAAAACTTCCCTTGTCAGCTGGAGGAACATGAGCTGACGCACACAGGAGAGATTTCCCACCGCTGCCCTGACTGCGTCAACAGCCTCGCACGCCTCGTATCGCACGAGGAGACCGTCTCTGAATCAGACGGCGTGAATCATTTGGATGCCGACAATGAGAGGCCTTGCAGTTCTGTGGTCTCTGAAGAAATACACAAAACAAGCTTACAAAGCGACGTACTTAAGGAAAACATTGAATCGCAATCTCTGGACCTTGTAGAGCGCATTGAGAGCGATGCAGCTAATGAACACAATGCCCAGAGTCAACCGGAAGTGGCTGAGAGACCTCCATCTCCATCACCTGAGCTCTCTCAGGAATCTGCACATCCTGCAGAAAAGGGTGAGTCTAATAACTGTAAAACCCTTATCATATTCTGCATCCAGTTTGCCTGCTTGTCCTGTGCCCAGTTCCACTTTATTCTAAGGGCCAGGTGATTTACTATGGTTTGTGCTAGTCAATATACTGGTATTTGTGCTTCATTTACCGCCCCTAAAGTAGATGGTAATTTGCGCCGCTCTTGGTAGATTGTGTTGATCATTATAGAAATGTTTTTTAATTGGCATGTGATCAGTAGTTCACGGGCTGAAGTTTCCGCTCTCATCTGCGCTTTTTCTGGAATTGCGCGCTCGCACTAATTTGCCCTGTTAGTCAATCAGGCCCTAAGCGTCCGTGTACTGAGATTTAAATTAATAATTTGATGAAATACACTTTTTTTTATGTACATGCATGGTTTTACATTGTAGTTGCACCGTATTTTCCCACATATAACCCGCAGACGCAGATAATCCGCATCCTCATATAGCCCGCGGGTTTTGGGGCTTGTGTGAAAAACAGTTGGCACAACCCGCACCCTTATATAACCCGCACCCTTATATAACCCGCACCCATAGATTTATGAACGTTTTTGTGTAAGTTCACATTTCGAATGTTGCTCGCATGACTTCAATTATCCATAACTGTTCAGGCTCGGTACACAGTGCTTGTGCGCGAAATTCAAACAATAAAAAAACAAACACAAGTCAGAATCAGAGTAAAAAGAAAAAGCAGCACGTCCCTTAAGAAGCGATTCTACAGGTGTTGATCATCAGATGAGAGGAGAAGAGCCCGCCCTCATGCAGCACAGCCAATCACGTCTTCTTGCATGATTGACAGGTCAGACAGCCTTTCAGCGCCAGCTGTCAGAGTGACAGTACAAGCGCCAGAGACAACAACCCTCACAAGAAAGACAAACAGAAAGAAAATTCTGCAAAAAAAACCCTTACGTCCTTAGAGACGTAACAAATATATTGAAACATTATTATGTGTAAAAAATGTGTGATATAACCCGCACCCTTATATAACCCGCACCCCCCCCCTGCAGGGTTTGTAAAATCTGGTATAACCCGTGAGAATTATGCGGAAAAACATGGTATTTAAAAAATACCTGTACAACTGTAATTAATATGTTAACTATGTCCATAATTACACTGATGGCGCTTCAAACCGACCCGTACCGCCAACACCCTCATGTACAGGTGCTGGTCGTATAATTAGAATATCATCAAAAAGTTGATATTCAATGTTGAACCTGTTCGCAATATTCTATTTTTCTGAGATACTGAATTTATGATTTTCCTTAGTTGTCAGTTAAAATCATCAAAATTAAAAGAAATAAACATTTTAAATATATCAGTCTGTGTGTAGTGAATGAATAGAATAGAATACAAGTTTCACTTTTTGAATCGCCCCTTTATTCTGCATATTAATGATTTAAATCAGGAATATTGTGACTTGTTTGTTTCTGGAAGGAAACTCAAGACTACAATTGAGGCGTTTTAGGAGTTCAGAAACACTGACACTGATGTAGAGAAGAACTAATGGACTCAAGATATTCTAATCTCACTTAGGTTGGATAGTAAGCACTTAGGAATGTAGAGCTAGTTTCTACTAAAATACAAAGTCCTATGAAATGTAATTTGTCTAAAATCCCACTCCACATAACTGTAATTTACTCTTCTAGATGCTGGAGCACCGAACCCTCTTCAAGAGGAAGAGTTGACTGTTCAAGCTCACGATGAAGACAAGCCGCACCAGTGCATTCACTGTGGAAAGAGATTTCTCAAGCAAGCAAAGCTTCGAATCCATCTGCGTGTTCACACCGGAGAGAGGCCGTACCAGTGCTCCCAGTGTGGGAAATACTTCAGTCAAGCAGTAAACCTTAAAAAACACCACCGTACTCATCACACGGAGGAGAGACCGTACCCGTGCACGCTCTGCGACAGGAGGTTTTCTCTCTCCTTCTCCCTGATAAAGCATCAGCGAGTCGCTCATCCAGGTGAGAATAATTGTTAATTAAAACTGTGGAGAAATGGCAGCTAATAGGTTTATGTTGGCGTCGTCTCCTTTTCAGAAGTAACAGATATTGGTTATTTTGGGACTTTGAAATTGAAAAAGGAGTATTTTCATGTACAGTAGAACCCCGACTTACGAAAATAATGTGTTCCGAGGTTGGCTTCGTAAGTCGATCTTTTCGTAAGTCGGTCAGGCTTTTACGAAAACACCACATTTAGCATAGGATGAAGCGAATTTCAAAACAAAACTCGGAAATTGTCGCCTCGGCCGAGATTTAGTTTTTCGCATCTCGATCATTTTGTCGTTACTCGGGCGGAAAAACCCCCCCAGAATCTTTTATCGTACGTCAAAATTTTCGTACGTAGAGCGTTTCGTAAGTCGGGGTTCTACTGTATTAAGAAAGATACATTTGTGAAAAATGTAGCTATAAAATATTTACTTCTTAGCTAAATAAATTATCTAGAATAAAATAATACTAAATAAATAAAAATAATAAAAAAAACTTGAAAAACCCTCGAGTTAATTCGCCAATAGTTTCTCACTCTCAATGACTTTTTTTTGTCTGTCATCATTGAAAATTATTTGATTCCTGTTGATTCATTTCTTTCAAAAGAACGTTTAAGTGTTGCCGAAAGGAAACGCTTTACCTGTCCGTACTGCGGAAAAATATTCGGACGACATCAAGACATGGAGCAACATAAACGCATTCACACCGGGGAGAGACCGTTCCGCTGTACCGTGTGCGGTAAAAGCTTTAGGCAGCGTTCGGTGTTGATCGTGCATAGGAAGATTCACACTGGAGAAAAGCCTTTCGAGTGTTTCATATGCTTCCGACGCTTTTACGGTTCAGGGGATCTGAAGACTCACATGGGAACTCACACCGGCGTGAGACCGCACAGTTGTGCGTTGTGCTCGAAGAGCTTCCCTCGGCCCAGTAGCCTGCAAGCACACATGCAGTCCCATCTGAACAAGCTGCACGAATGTGATCCTCTGATCGCCGGAGCTGGTGCGCTTGTTCCCGAGGACGAGGAGGTCGACGACCAGGGTGATGTGGAAGGTGTCTGTGGCGTTTCGGTTTCTGCAAACCCTGGAGCTTCTGTAGAGAGTACGTCCTCTATTTATGGGGCGGTTTATATACTAACATAGTTTAGTCTAAGTATAGCATAAATGCATAGTAATGCATTTTAACATGTTTTACAGAAATGAGCACAGGGGAGAATCTATTAGAGACCGAGACGGGATTCAGTCCCTCGGTGAATCAAGACCGTGATGCTGATCAGAGCTCCAGTTCAGAGCTGGCAGATCATCAGAAGTTATATCATTGTGCCATATGCAACAAAAGCTTTTCTCTCTCAATTTCCCTGAAAAGGCATCAGCTTATATTCCATCCAGGTAGGAGGACCTGCCGGCATGAGTTACAATATTGACTTTTATTTTCTTAAACGAAGATTTAAGCTACTCAAGCTACTTTTTGTAGATGAGAAATGGGCAAATGCACTTGTCTTTGGAGAGCTCACTTCCTGAAAAGATAAAGTAGTTATGCCGAAATGTATTGTGCGATTGACGGCCATTTTGTCTTAGGAGTAAAAGTGTTTACATTAATGCATTTGGCAGACGCTTTTATCCTTTGCATTCAAGAAACACATTTATATTCTAATCAGTTCTTGCTTTCCCTGGGAATCGAACCTTGGCGTTGCAAGCGCCGCTCTACTGTTTGAGCAACAGGAAAGCTTGTTTATTTAAAAAAAGTGATGCAAACCCTAAAGTTTCAACTTTTACTTTATAGTGGTTGGGATTAATATGGACCTATTGTCATTTTAACAGATCAGCATGCTGACGTAGAGGGGAAGTGCTTCCCCTGCTCTTATTGCGGGAGGAAGTTCGGGCGACGCCAAGGCTTGTTGCAGCATGAGCGGATTCACACGGGGGAAAGACCCTTCAACTGTCCCACATGTAACAAAAGCTTCCGTCAGCGATCGGCTTTGGTCGTGCACATTAAAACGCACACAGGAGAGAGGTCGTTCCTGTGCTTTGTGTGCAGTAAGAGGTTTTACACCCCTGGAGACTTGAAGAAACATCTGGAGGTTCACACAGGAGTGAGGCCGCACAACTGCCCGATTTGCTTCAAGGGGTTCGGGCGTCCCAGTTTCCTCCGAGCTCACATGCGAATTCATGACAGTAAGCTACATGTCAGTGACCATCCGAAGTTGTATAACTAAGTGTATTTTTATTACGGATTATTTGTCGTTGTTTTCCAGAAGCTTCCGCAAAGAAGCAAAGTGGAGCGGAGAGACCAAAGGGTGGTGGAAAAGCCGACTTGCAGGAGAAGCCGTTTGAATGCTCTCATTGTGGGAAAAGATTCAGTCAGCATTGTATGTTTAAAATTCACCAGCGGATTCACACAGGAGAGAGACCTTACAAGTGCGCTCAGTGTGGCTTGAGTTTTCGCTGGAGGAGAAACCTGATCGCCCACGAGAGTGGGCACCCGGGCGAGAACCCGCTCCAGTGCGCCATGTGTGATGAAACATTCATCTCTGAAGCAAGTCTGAAAAAACATCAAGATACGTTTCATTCAGGTAAGACGTTTACACCCGTCAGCCCACCAAGTGCGGGTGGATTTCAGCAGTTCTAGCCACTTTGATGGGTTGAATTTTATATATAACATATACATTTTTCAGTTGTAGACTTTTAAAAAGGTATACCATCACAAAGTGTGCACGTATAGTCTAATTGAGTTCTTTTTCACTGCTTATTGCTCTTTAACACTCAAATACACACAAAATAATGGCAAAATGTACCGGTCTTGGGGGATATTTACATAAACTCAGTCATGTTTTTTGTGAATGTAAAGAGTTGAGAGAGAAAATCTGCATATCAGTATAATGGATCTGTGCATCAGGCCTTAAAGTGACAGCAGCCTAATTTATCTGCTGCCAAATATAAGACAATACAGTAGTACCTTGAGATACGAGCATAATCCGTTCCAGGACTGAGCTTGTAGTTTGAATTGCTCGTATCTCAAATCATTTTTCCCATAAAAAAAAATTTTATCCGTTCCAGCCCTCTAAAAAAACTCCCTTATTAGTGCTAATAACAATGGGAAATACATGTTTTTAATTGCTATTGAGACAAACACACAATTATAGTATATAAGTATTCCTGTGATAAAATTTGATTTTAATTATGAGTTCTTTCCTTCGAGACAGACACTCATATTTATTATTGAACACTCATAACTCGTGCTGCTCCCAGCTTAATACTGGTGAATCACTCGTCGCCCCCGGTAACCTCCCGCTGTAAAACCAAGCTGCCTCTAGTGGAAATCATATGCAATTACCCATAAATGAGGAGCTTGAGCTGCTCCGAGTGCTTGAACACCTCTAGTGTCAGCGTCTGCAAGCTGCTCGTATCTCAAATATTTGCTCGTATCTCAAATATTTACTCGTATCTCAAAGCAAAAATTGCTCAAAGGCTTCCTTGTATCTCGGAATATTTGTATGTCGGGACGCTCGTATCTCAAGGTATTACTGTATTTAAAATATCTATATGACGGGTTTTCCCCCATGGTATCGATGTCAATCTTGTGGCCAGAAACAAATTATTTAGCCAGTTTAAATTTTCAGATTCGATGCAAAAGAGATTTTATTTGTCCTTCATTAGTTTGTTTAGCTACCTTAACATTAGTAATATCATGTCATCCATTTATGGATTTATGGAAAAATTTCGAATGCCTGATGGTACATTTCTGGCTGAAAGTTTTTTTTTTGGGGTAGATCGTCAGTTTCTCTTTGATTTGATTCATATATATCTGTTTGCGTAATGCATTATTTTGCAATAACCGGCCAGATTTTCCGTTTGGAAAAAGTAAAAAACAATGTTCTCAGATGTGGAGCTTTGCAATATTGCTGCAGTGTGTATATGCGCTCATATGCATTTTTGACGTGTCATCAGAGGTAATAGTAAATAATTTTACGCTACATTTATTATTGTATTATTTCAGGGGTCTCTCATACGTGCAGTTTGTGTTTGAAGACGTTCACTCAAGCCGCTGGCCTCAGGAAACACGTGCGCTATGTTCACGAAGGAGAACGGCCTCACAAATGCTCCGAGTGCGGGCGAGGATTCGTCAAACTCTCCGACCTCGCGCGTCATCAGCGCCGGCACCATTACGACCGGGGCGACGAGCTCTTTCAGTGCTCGCAGTGTGAGCGAAGCTTCAGCCATCCCAGCAGTCTGGTTCTGCACCGCCGGACACACACCGAAGAAAGGCACGAGTGCCCTCGGTGCGAAAAGACTTTTAGCCAGGCGGGACACCTGAAGGTCCACCTGAGGACTCACACCAAAGAAAACAAACCCAAGTACGAGTGTCCTGAATGTGGGAAGAGTTTTGCCCAAGCTAAAGACCTGATGGTTCATCAGAGGGTCCACACCGGAGAGAAGCCGTACCAGTGTCCTCAGTGCAAGAAGAGCTACCGACAGTTTGCGCATTTGTCCGTACATCTGCGAAGTCACACGGGGGAGAAGCCTTACCAATGCCCCATATGTCTCAAGTTCTTCGCTCATTCATCGTCCATGAAGAAACACCTGCGTGTAATGCATGCAGGTATGGGAATGAGAGTCGTTTACTCAGCTTCATGACCTTCAGAAACGCCATGACTTTCCATATTCTGTTTTGTAGAGGGGAAGGATTTACCTGTAACGAAGGAAGTTGTGATGGTCACCGTTGGCGTAGGCACATCGAACGCAGCTGTAGAAGTGAAGCAAGAACCACAGTCCGGTGATGAATATGGTAAGTATGGCTTGGGTTATGTTAAACGGCAGATTTGAAGATATAGAAGATGTGTATTTTTCTTGCATTGCTTAATCAGTGAAGGAGAATGTAGCCTAAAGATGGCGCATACGCATCACCTTTTTCAGCGTTCATTTAACTATTGTTGTTGTTTTTGGCTACAGGAAGACAAGCTTCATATCCATAAACGGGATTGACACCAATTCAAACTCTTTAGAAGTTTTTCTTTTGTACTTTGGAAATAAACACTGTTTTATGCTCAAGTGATTTTATATACAATTTTGAATGTTGAAATTTCTCAGTGTGAAAACTCATTAAAAATTAAATTGAATGTTGAAATTTGCCTTCAGACCATAATCGCATGTTTATATTAAATGACTTTAATATAGGTGTAATATGTAGCATATTAAGTGCTCAAGCGCATAACAGGGTACGAGTTGATTATGAGTGTGTGGGGAAAAATAGCAAGGAATGTTATTTACTAATAAACTAGCGTTTTCTGAGTCGGCTGCTAAGATTAAGTTGACGAGAAAATTACATAATCGGAGAGAATTTGTTTTAGACTCAAATTGGTTTGTGTAAAATTCGACATTTTAATCCTTCTATATTTCTCCTGTCTCTGAGGCAAGTAGCAGACGGCATAAAGCACAACCTGTTTGTTTTCTTTATTTTACAAAGCACATTGTTGTTGTTATGAGTATAATGATGCATTACTCTTATCTGTATGATCAAAAATGTATATGTGAGGTCGATGGATTATAGGCGAACGGCTGGATTTTCTGTATTTCCAAAAAGGAGCCGCCGTTAATGGTCAGGGCCCAGTTGCGTGAAATCTCATAAGTTACGAAAACCCTTTGTTATAAGGTTAAGGACGCATGGGTTGCAAGAAAAAACCTATGGTCCACCTAAGGAACTTTAAGGCTGTCATTAAGTATTTTCCCTTAATTTCTTGAGAGCTGTTCTGTTATGCATTGAATAAGAAAGAAAGATCTTAGTAAGCATTTAGCCCTAAGAAAATGAAGGGATCAAAAGAGGTCCTTATGTCATCTGCTGAACCCAAACGGGATGAAGGATTTCATGATTATTGATGAGGAGGAAGTACCGATGTGCAGTTTTATCAATCAGAATAAGCCTGTGGAAAGTATGATGTGAAGTAACCGATTACAAACGGAAGGTTTGAGTGTTTTTGACACATTTTTTGAGCGGTGGGTAAGGATTTAGAAACAATGTGCTCAATTTAGGACACTCTGTGTCATCCATCAGACCGCCTTTAATAATCTCCAAAATTCAAATATTGTACAGTAATACCTTGAGATATGAGCATAATCCGTTCCAGGACCAAGCTTGTAACTCAAATTGCTCTTATCTCAAATCATTTTTTCCCCATAAGAAGTAACAGAAAACAAAATAAGCCATTCCAGCCCTCTAAAAAACTCCCTTATTAGTGCTAATAACAATGGGAAAAACATGCTTTTAATTGCTATAGAGACACACACACACAAAATTATAGTATATAAGGATTCCTGTGATATAAAATAAAATGTGGTTTTAATTATGAGTTCTTACCTTCATGATAAACGATACAGTAGCGGCTAATGACGGCATGTGTGGAGGAGGAAGAAGAGGAGGAGGAGGGATAACGTAGATAATGCAAACACAATACAGAAGTGTAGTGTTTCTTCCCGTGTTGTGTATTGGATCGCCTCAGAAGCTCATATTTATTATTATTGAACACTCATAACTCGTGCTGCTCCCAGCTTAATACTGGTGAATCACTCGTCGCCCCCGGTAACCTCCCGCTGTAAAACCAAGCTGCCTCTAGTGGAGATCATATGCAATTACCCATAAATGAGGAGCTTGAGCTGCTGCGAGTGCTTGAACACCTCTAGCGTCAGCGTCTGTAAGCTGCTCGTATCTCAAATATTTACTCGTATCTCAAAGCAAAAAATGCTCAAATGCTTGCTCGTATCTCAGAATACTCGTATGTCGGGACGCTCGTATCTCAAGGTGTTACTGTAGTGCAGTTGCATCGTTTACTAAGCAATAAATTTATGCTCTGAGATTTG
Source organism: Rhodeus uyekii (assembly GCA_037043235.1). NCBI lineage: Eukaryota > Metazoa > Chordata > Actinopteri > Cypriniformes > Acheilognathidae > Rhodeus > Rhodeus uyekii. Next base: position 3,053,439 of record JAWRVZ010000020.1, on the reverse strand, counting down.
ATAACTAACAACCGCTATAGTTTTGTTTATGCCAGAAACTGTCACAAAATACTTTGGCAATACCATTAGGCAAGGGTGAGGTTTGCAACGCTCATAAAGAAATCCCTTGCTTCAGGGATACCGTCAAGTCAAACCACTTAAGAGGTTTCATGAAAACTCGCGGGGCTGCGTGACTTTGCAACCTCCTGTGGAGTCTTTCTCTCTCTGCGACTAACGTTTAGACTGAATGACTGAAGTTATTACTGCTTCCTGCGATGTAACTACACTGGTATGTTTTTGCAGAATGTCAAGTGAAATCTGAAGAAAACTGCTTTGCTATAATGGATGATGTGAAGGCTTTTACGGTTTCTTCAGCTCCTTCCAGTCCAGTATCACCTGCGACTTTTAAAAATGAATGATGTGAGAGGAAACCGTAATTCCCATCTTGCCAAACATCAGAGCACTTTGAAGAATCTGCAGCATTTAGTAAGGACTGCTAGTATCCAGATGCCAAAAAAAGCGAAGAATTGACAAGCCGATCTCCGTTCGTGAAGATTCTGACCTCCTTAATTTAGAAAGTTGGTATTGAGTGAGACTAAAAACTCTAATCTAGAAGTTTTCTAGAAGTGATCAAATTCACCCTCCTGATGAGAACTCTCCAGTCTGAAGAACTTTATCCATTCGCATAAACTTTTGCCAAATAGATCTTCACCCAGATTCATACCGGAGACGAGCCTTGACGTTTGGCATCCGCTGCGAGTTTCCAACCCTCAGACTGGATAAATCTGGCTGGATGAACATACAGAAAGGACACTGATGGATTATTGGGTTCTTCTCCTGGAGGTCTACTCTCTTCTAGACTACATTTCCAACCCTGAACAAGCTCATCGGTCTGTAATGTTCAAATAATCCTGAAAACCTTTATTAGCTTCATCAAGGACGTTTGCATCTGAGCTGAACTCTAGGAGAATTGAACAAACCTGATACGCTATGAAAACTTTGTCTCATTCCTGTTACATCTATGTGCTACACATTTCCCATCAGCTAAGTGTTATAAGCTCACAGCTGTATTGAATACATTTTACTGTTTTTAAATCCATTCCACAGATATTTCCTCATAAATCAGAGTAGAAAATGTAAAGCCCGCAGATGCCGGATCTGCTTAGATGCCATGGAAATATATAACCCAATTCATTAATATTCTTATGACCACTAAAGCTTTTGTAATCATTTGTTTCTTTTATATCTGACATCTCATAATAGATGTAAATTAAATGAATTCAAATGTTTAATCTTGAAAAGATTATTCTATGTATTATTTTGTAGGTCACAATAACAAAAAAATGGCACCCTAAATGCGTGTGGTCTTCTTATGGTTAGTTATCTTTGTAAATCCACTATTACACATCACAAACAACTCAATATTACAACACAATCAATCCATACAATAGGGATGAACGAGTACAGCATTATCTGTATCGGTATCTGTTAATCATATTAATTATCTGTATCTGTACTCTGACTGGGCGGGGCCTAACCCGGAAGTGGACAGGTTGTCTTGAAATGGGCGGGGCTTTAAGCGGTATGTTATTTTTATTTATGCAATTGATATGGGTTGATCAGAAATTGTTATATTTATTGCTGATTAGAAAACTATTCACATGGCAGCATCAGCATTGAGCTTCAGATCAATGGTTTTGATCACGATAACAAACAAACTATATACAGAACACGTTTTGCAACAATGAATACAACATGCGGTTGCAATTACGAAGAAATACATTTTTAATCATTTTTTTGGATGAAGTAAAAAAAAAATGCTTAGAGGCAGCAGACGGTTAAAAAAGGAAGAAAAAAAAAACTCAGACAGGCAGAGACGCAACGCTAGTTGCATTCTACCAAGCACCACGTCTAAACAAACCCCACGTTTACCAGAACTCTAATGGTTAATAAGTACTACAAACAAACCTGAAGAAACCCTAAACGTTAACGGAAAAGACCCGCGAACCTGAGTGACTGAGGGAGAGACGGAGAGAGAAAGAGCGTTGTTCTCTTCTCAGTGTTCTTTGTGTGAGTGAGCAGAGCAGGACACAGCAAATCTGTATGTGTAGGGGAGGGGCGCTTTGACTAGCCTATCACAGAACGCAGACACAGTCAGCTACCCAATGAGGATTTTTATTCAATCCGAGCACAGATATTGACTCGTATTACTCGTATGATACTCGTACTCTGCAAAAGTGCTTTATCCGTACCGGATACTCGTTTCAGCCGAGTATCAAGCTCAACTCTATGTATTAGAGTTAAATATTCCATGTCTATTTATTATTTTGTAGGTCACAATAACACAGTGCTTCTCAATTATTTTCTGTCACGCCCCCCTAGGAAGAGGTAAAAATTTCGCAACAATTTATTGTTTCCATGGCAACGCGTCATGCTTGTCACCTGACATACCGCAGTCACAAAAAGCGCTGTATAATAGATCACATTTAATTTTTTTTTCTTTTTTATTCAAAATAGTCACCAACTTGTTGAAACCTAAAAGAAACCTTATGTGGTTGAAAACACTGAATCGTTGTGATAAATGACAAGCTCTGAGCGTGTCTTTTTTTGGATCAGTGCCAGATATCGCGTGAAAACACGTGTGAATTTAGCGGTTGATCACATGACGCATATGAACACCGGTGTGATCGTACACGTCAAAGGATGAGGGGACGGTTATCTGAACTTCTTATCTGCTGCTCTTGTTCAGTGTAAGAAAACCTACTCCCTGGCAAAAAAAGCATGTACCCCAGGGTCACGCGCGCCCCCCCCGGCATCGCTCCGGACTATTTGAGAACCACTGCAATAAAAAAAATAAAAATAAACAAAATGGCACCCTAAATGCGTGTGGTCTTACGGTTAGTTATCTTTGTAAGTCCACTATTACACATCACAAACAATTCAATATTAAAACATAATCAATCCATACAATAACAGCTTCATTAAAAGCCTCACTGGAATAGGAACGAAAGACCTTATAAATCGCTCCATGTACCACAGATGCATCACTGAGCTCCTTTTCTCATCCTATGACCAACTATTGACAATTCATGGACACAGTACCTGAATCCAAATATGCTCTCATTTCATTTAGATTTACAGTATTTATGAAACATTTAGGCAAAAAGTTCCTTAATGGCCCGAGTCGCTTTTATCCAAAGCGACTTGCATTGCATTCAAGAAACGTATTGAATCAGTTCTTGCTTTCCCTGGGATCGAACCCATGACCTTGGCGTTGCAAGCACCAATGCTACTTTCTGCACACATGGGTTGAGAAAAAGGTTTCAAAAGCTTAACAAGCCAACGCAATTCTGGAATGAACGAAAATTATGCATTGGAATGGCAACAAACACGGCCTGACTGTCTTTGGGAAAGAGAAAAAAATCCCTCCAAACCTTTTCATTAATATATCTTTATTGCTTGAATAGTTTTGATACAGAACAGCTTACATTTCTGATTCTGAAGCACTCATTCAAAGAACAAGAGTAGTGTACCAAAAATGTTTCCGGTGATTCTGGTTCCATTCAAGTCCAGTAGAAGTATTTTTGGGGATGTAGCAGCGACACGAAACTCCCTTTTACATCGGTCAGCACGTCAAACAGTGACAGGTCTCAATTCTTCCAAAGAGAAAGGGAGGATTTAAAACAAAAGAAGAGAGGGAAAAAAAGGTGAACATATGTAGAAAACTCATGAGTGGAATGTGGATTTGATAACTCCACCCTGTTGATTTGAATTCACAGTCAAGTGCTAAAAAAGTAGTGATTGACGATTCAATATATTCAGAAATCATAGGTGAAGATTTTCAAGGAAATTAGCATTTGAGAAAGCCTTTTGTATGAACCCTGAGAGTGAAACAGAGCGAGGCGGCAGGTGGGGCGAAAAGAGAAGAAAAAAAAACATTTATAACTCAACAACATAAAAGTTTATCATGCAAAACTACCCTACAGATTCACCCATAGCAGAACAACAGTAAATTTCACAGTTTTATACGCAAAAGAATATATCGATGAAAACAACTTGTATCTCTCTGTCAAACTGAAATCATCATCATCATCATAATATAATAAAGACAACAGAAACAGACCACACATTCTAAAAAAAAAAAAAAAAAAAAAAAGCATACATAGGTCTACATAAAGCTTTCGGATCAAAAGTGATTATTATCATCATCATCAAGAGCCCAGATCAACGCTGGGATGCTAAGTATTGAATTTGAATCATTTGTTATGCAGCATAATTGTATTAATACATGGCTTCTCCACATTTACTTCTTCACCCGCACTGGGTCATAATAAATACATTAAAAACAGTCTGTGAGCATCCTTACCACTTCCACTTCCACGCACAACCAACACAAAACACACTCACGTGAACCCAGGAAAAGGCATCAGGAGAAGCAGAAGTCCCGAAATGCACAGATTGAGAAAGCGATTGCAATTGCATTCAAGTTCCTCCAATACTACAAGTCTCCTGCCTGCGCAGAAATGTTAGATCTTCACCACTAGGGGGCGCACACAACCTGATATCCAATCAGGGCAAATTCTCTCTCCATCCCCACAATTAGTCTTTTCACTCGTTTGCCTTCTTATATCATCCTGTCGCTGCGCTTTCGCAGCTGCTCCGGGAATCAGGAGACCTATATTTGAAGATGCTTACCAGTCCATGCGATTTCAAACATCTTCATGCCCTTTGAGGTTTGCTTTGTTTGTGTCTGAGGTTTCTTTACAAACGAGTTCATAAAACTGAGAGGTCAAAGAGATCCAACACTACAAAAGAACGTGTGATTGACATACGGGGTCCTCCTAGTTGAGGACAACATCCTGACAGGAGGCAGCAGGGCGACAGGGTTCAAGTACACCATGAATTCTAGTTCACGAGCCCGGCAGAAAGCGAGACACCCGCCTAAAGCTCAGAGGAAAGAGTAAGGCTTAAAAAGTGATGTTTTTGGAAGACGGTCAGCCTGGAAACAGGTACACATTTCATCAAGTACGTCAGCTTCACAACTCATGGGCTTCCTGTTATTCCTTATTGTTTATTTCGTGTGTCCTCAAGTAGCTGAGACAGTGGACAGTAATTCATGAGCCCTTAAGTTATAAAAATACCTTCCCTCATTTAAAAAAAACAAACAAAAAACACGCCCCTTTGTGCTAAAAACAAAACGCTAATGCTAAGGATATCTGACACCATCAACAGAGCTCATTCCTCACCTATTTTTGGGCAAACATTGCCCATATATTTAACGTGATAGCTGTTGAACGCCTTTCCAAGTATTGCCCTCATATCGAAAAACTCTCTAGATGACAGCTCCCAGAACAACAGCTCATTATATTAATAAAACAATTACTCTGGAAGCCTTTGCCATTAAAGGAGTTACACAAAAGGAAACTACCGGCGAATTAAGGAAGAACAAACAGCCACGAAGTAGCCCTGTGGTGATCAAGTTGTCTTTGCGTATTCCAGTTATGCACTTGGGTGCGAGCCTCTCAGTAGAAATATGTCCTCGTGTTTGTCTCAGCCTTTGCTGAATAAGGTATTAACCTGCTTTTCATAAGACTGAACTGTACAATACGATATGCTAATTTGTTCATTTATTGCTTATTGTAGTTCTCTCAGGATTCCACCAAAAAAATCATTGTAAAATACTATAAAAGTCAACTTTCGATCGTGATAAATGCTGATAAAGATATAGCAAAAAAAGTAGAAAGGCACTTGGAAATAGTCATCGCTTTTTCACTGCAATGTACTTTTGTTATATGGCACTGCCTCTTGTTGCAGCACAACGTAAAGATAAACTAAGAAAGAGTCGCTCTTCACTTCACCCCAAGCAGTGGCGGTTCGGAGGTGGGCAAAATGTGCTCAGTAGTGGGCTTGGTGTGGATCTCCAGTAAGCCTTGGATGAATCCCTCCGACGGCTCTACGTCAGACGTGACGGATGAATCTGATGCTTGCTCCTCTGCTGGAGGTTCTTTGGGCGTTTCTGGTCCTGTCTGGGAAGTTAGTTTAAACTCTTCAGTTTCCACAGAGGGAACACAGTCCTCTTTATCCTGTGAGGTTGGTTCCCCCTTCACAGTGTCTGTTATTTCACTTTCATTCTCAGATGATGGATTGGTGCTGGTGGGTGTGAACTCGCCTTCGCTAGCCGAACGCCCACTGAAGCCCTCCTCGTCAGGTCCTCCTGCGACACCACAAGTCGAACCATCGCTATCCACTCCACGTAGTTTCTGGTGGATACGCTGATGTCGGACCAAACTGTGCTTGAGGGTGAAGGTGCGCTCACATGTCTGACACTTGTAAGGCCTCTCACCTGGTAGAGAAACAACATTCAGCTTTTAATAAGAAACATTTAGTTATCAAATGATTTACCAATACAAGCAGTCTTTACCTGTGTGAGAGCGCATGTGTCTGGTGAGATCCTGAAGGCTCCAGAAACGTTTGTTGCATATATTGCACACCTTTTTCCTCTTGTCTGGCTTGCTGCCAGGTTCTTCAATTTCTCCCTCGGCATTATTCTTTGGTTCAGTTGCAGCTCCCTCTTCATCACTCCTCTCCTCTTTATCCTCCTCCGACCCACTCTCCATCACACTGCCCGATCCCTCGATCCCAGCTGTGCCCTTCCTTAAGCTCTCCACCTCTTCTTCTTTAACTTCTTTCTTGTTTTCACAAGGCACAATTGGATCCCCTGATTTTGTGAGGCCTTGTACAGGTCCATTAGTTGAGTCTGATGCTACTACATCCATCTGATGAACCTTCTCATGTCTGGTCAGGGTGGCAGCGTAGCGGAAACACTTGTTGCAACTTTTGCAGGTGAACTTGGACTCCTCCTGAGGTGTTTTGTCAGACAAGTCACCATCTGCTGCAGGGGAGGACTGTGGCTGGATCTTTAAGTCTTTTGGCTTAGAGACAGGTGTGAAGTCAAGGGTCCTACTGCTATGGGAATCGCCATCCTCTTTTTCTGGGTTATTGTGCTTCAATGACTCCAGGGCTGTTGGGTCCTCCTCCTCTTTTTGAAGAAGAGGCTCTACCACTGCTGCTTCTGTCGGCTTAGCTGGTGAGGGTTTTTCAGCATCTGTTGCTACAGGCTTCTCAGGGTCTGATCTTGTGAGATCCATTGCCTCACCCACAGGAAGCTCAGTCTCAGATGTGCTCTCTAAAATATAAATGGACACATTACACATCAAGTGCAGTTTTAACCTCTTTGGTTAATCAAAACTTAAAAAGATACCACAGACTATATACCGTATTTTCCCGCATGTTATACCAGATTTCACAAACCCCGCAGGGGGGTGCGGGTTATATGAGGGTGCGGGCTATATCACAATTTTTTTTACACATAGTAATATTTCAATATATTTTTTACGTCCCTAAGGACATAAGGGTTTTTTTGCAGTATTTTCTTTCTGTTTTTCTTTCTTGCGAGGGTTGTTGTCTCTGGCGCTTGTACTATCACTCTGACAGCTGGCGCTGAAAGGCTGTCTGACCCGTCAATCATGCAAGACGACGTGATTGGCTATGCTGCCATAAGGGCGGGCTCTTCACATCTCATCCGACAATCAACAGCGGTAGAATCGCTTCTTAAAGGACGAGCTGCTTTTTCTTTTTGTTCTGATTCTGACTTGTGTTTATTTTCTTGTTTGAATTTCGCGCACAAGTACTGTGTACCGAGCCTGAACATTTATGGATAATTGACGTCATGCGAGCAACATTCGAAATGTAAACTTACACAAAAAAGTTCATAAATCTATGGGTGCGGGTTATATAAAGGTGCGGGTTATACCCGATTTTTTTTTTACACAAAACCCGCTGGCTATATGAGGGTGCGGATTGTCTGCGGGTTATATGCAGGAAAATACGGTAAGCGATTTAAAGATCTTATTACATTATTATTGATACCTGCACTCTCTTGTGATCCTTCCTCTCCTTCTTTAGACTTGGGTATTGCTCCATTACGCCTAAGCACTCGGTTGGAAATGCCATGCTTGCGTAAAAGATGTCGCTCACAGTTGGACTTGGTAGAGAAGAAGGCATCACATTGGGGACAAGGATATGGCTTCTGGCCTGTTTAAGAAATTCAAAATAAAAGCAAGACGACAGTTTATTACATAATATGAGGAGAAACATAACAGGTGTACATTAACTCCGTACACCCTGTAGTCCAGTGTTTCCCAACCCTGTTCCAGGAGGCACAACAACACTACAGATTTTCCAACTCTCCCTAATCAAACACACCTGATTCAACTCATAACTTGTTACTAGAGACTCCAAGACCAGAAATATATGGGTCAGGTAAGATGTAATTGCAAAATGTGTACTGTGCCTCCGGGAATAGGGTTGGGAAACACTGCAGGAGTCTATAAAAGTTCACATAAGAGTCACCTGTGTGTGTTAACATGTGGCGCTGAAGCGAACTGGCCCAAGGGAAAACTCGGGGACAAAAGGGGCAAGTCATCTTTTGCACAGAATTTGAGTATGCATTTTTCTTCCCTTTGGACTGGTGGGGATGAACAGTCTGTCGGGCTAAGCGTTTCTCCTCTTTCACCTCCTTCTCGTCACTAGCACCTAGCTGCTGCCCACCTTTTCTCGCCAACTCAATTGTGTTGGTCTGAAGATAGGCACTGAACTTGTTGGCATCAGTGTTTGCCAACATCCTCTCAACACTTGCAAACTCCCCACTAGACTCCAAATCAATACTTGGGTCTGTGGCATTCATCGCAGGTTTCTCTTTTGCTATGCTGCTGGAAGGCCTTTTCCTTGACCTCTTCTTGGAGCTCTCTTGGGCGAGTTCCTCTGTCAAGGTATCTGGTGAGTCTTGCTTGCCATGTGTATCAGAATCAACCTGAAGGCTATTAGTGTTGTCCCGTTTTAGAAGGTCAGGGGCACCAGAAACAGAGGAAATGATCTGAGCAATTGATGCCAATGGTGGAAGCTCCTTCACAGCAGCAGAGGACGGTTTAGGAAGCAGGGGCTTTAGACGCAAAGGCCTTCCTGCAGCATTAGTGCTAGCAGTGATGGAGGTCAAGGCTACAGGGACCTGGTAGCATCCAAACGATTGGGACATCTCATCTATAGACTTATCAGCCTGAAGAGCCTGTGCAAGGATGCTAATGGATGAATGTTCTTTCTTAATCTCTCTTGGCAATACGGGCTCATTGTCTTGCTTAAGCCTTTTCAGAGGATTTTTAGGAATAGAGAGGTCAATGGGTTCCATGGAAGAGTCATAGGAGACAGGCTCCATTTTGATCCCAGGTGAGCCACTCACACTTCCAGCACTGCTGCCCCCACGACTTTTGTTAGAGAAGTCCAGAGGTTGATCCATATCTATGCTGTAGAAATTAAGGTCTTCAACCTTGATCGCCCGCACCATAGTGCTAATAGAAACCCCATTGAGAGGAGATGGGTTTGGACTATTTTGGGTTGATGCAGCTAGAAGAGTGATTATGTGCTCTTCAATATCCTGCTCTTGGACCTCTGGGTGTTGTTTGAGAAGGTGATGGATACAGTTACGCTTGGCAAGGAAGGCTGCTCCACAACGCTTGCACTCAAACGGCTTTCGCTGACAGCCATTGTGTGTGCGCAAGTGAATCTGCAGGGCCCGGAAAGTTTTTAGCTCCTCACCACAGAAGCGGCAGGTAGTTTCACTAGTCCCAGCCTGCTCCAGTACATCTGCTGTGGATGTGGATGAGGTAACATACTTGATGTTTTTCTCAATCTCTTTGCGATTGTTTTTCATGTGCTTTTTGCGAAGGTGACGCTCACAGTTAGCCTTGACAGTAAATGGGTAATGACAGATCCGGCAGACATAGGGCCGCTCGCCACTGTGTGTTCTCAAATGACGGATCAATGTTGCCTTGTCCGGAGCAACGTAGTCGCAGATATTGCATTGGTGGGGTAGGATACCCAAATGATATCGCATGTGTGCCTGCAGCACACCAGAGAACGTAAAGACCTGGTCACAAAATCTGCACGGGTAGGAGCCTTTTTGGGATGTTCCTTTCTTTCCAGTGGTCTCTTCTAACTTGCCATTCTCCTGTTTGATGTGTCTTTCATCCATGTCCATTGGCGTATGGGCATCTCCCATGCACTCTGCCTCCATTTGTATCCTCTCTGCAGAAGCCTGGTTGTTGACCGAAGAGGGCGAGGAAGATGAGGAGAGATCCTTAACCGTCTTGAGAGGATGGCTGGCAGGGGGTGGGAGGCTAGGGCTGATGCATCCCAGTGAAGCTTGCTGTGTGTTTAATAGGGGTGGTGGCGTTGAAGCTACCATAGTGGTTCTAGGAGCCACCAAGGGCTTTGGCTTGAGTGGAGGCATCTGCTTGTAGCCCGACTGCACAGCACTACAAGGTGCCTTGGATAAGGGTGGAAGAGAGATTTGGTTAGGAGCAGCTGAAGCTACTTTGAGTATTTGCTGTATATCAGCGAGTTCCATGCTGGATTCACAAACAGGCTTCACCACCATACCATCATCTGGCTGAACCAGAAACCCTGTCTGGAAAGGCTGAAGGGACAGCAGTTTGAGAGCTTCTTGATGTGACAGACCATGAAGAGTCATTGGGTCTACTATAGGCAGGTTAACCTCTCCAGCAAGGCCAGCTTCTTGAGGTACATTGGACTGATTCAGCTCTACATGGATAACCCGGATGCTATCTAGTTTGGCTTGCAGGGCATCCTCTTCTGAGGGTACAGGCTTGATCTGAGAGATATGCTGCAAGCCCAGAGAGTCCATGAAGCTGCTTTTCTCAACAGTGGGAAGCTCATCTTTTATAATTAAGGGCGTCTCTTGGGTGCAACTGGAAGTCCCATGTGAAGCTTTGTGCAAGTCCAGAGCTGAGCTAAGTGGGAATGCCTTATCACATGAGTCACATACAAAACGATGGAATTTGCCAGTACATCGGCGAAGGTTTGTCTCACACCAAATCTGTGGGTTAAAATAAAACCGAAACTTAAAAACTCACAGTTACAGCCAAGACAGGAACTTGAGGGAAATTAACAAAAGAAAAGTTGACTATGGCTTTTACCTGGGCAATACGAGGGAACTTCTCACATGAAAAGTCAATGAAAGCCAGATCATTAAAGCCAAGAGGGATGGATGGGTTATTCTGAATAAAGGGTCGTCCATTTGGGTCTGTGGGTAGCTGCTTATGGGTAGCTGCATTGTGGCGGAGCAAACTTCGATGTGTCCGGAATGAAATGCAGCATAAATCACATCTAGGAATAAGAATGCTAGTGTAAGACATTGATTTCAGGATACACCACACACATTGTTTTGTATATATTTGTAGTTAATCTGCATGTTGTATATGCATAGATTCATTTTCAATCACACACTGACATTATTACATTTATTAATACAGTATCCAATCTACAGTGTGCTGTGGAATTTCTATACAACCAAAATATCTTGGATTTCCAAAACGAATTGAATCACACCCTAACCTTCAATGGCTCTTGTTCGGTTTATTGGGTGCTGCAAGAGACAGCTGGCTAATGTCTGTGCACTGGTCTTGTCACATGTCCTGCCCCTGATCATGGTGACGACGTGTCCGTATGGACTATAAGCTGATTTTATCGCAGCAGTCATACACAAAGCAACGCAAGGCATAGCATCCACTTGAGAGCATAATGAGCTAGAGTGCTAACAGACTACTGCTTGTGAATGGTTTTATATATTTGGTCAGATTTGCAAGAGAAAAATTAAGTTAATTGACACGGAGAAGCAAAACTAAGCACTGTTACCTATAATTACTCTAAACCACTCCCTGTCCAGGATGCCGTTGTTTCTATTGGCTATTTTGCCTCAAATGTGGCTCATCCAATCAGATTTCAAAGTTGGAACTATTCATTTTATTATAGCATGCATGTATGGGAGTGCCTGTCTTCCTCGGACGGGCTGTTTGGGTGAGGCAGATAACAGGTCTGTATTTGGAGAAGCATCCTTGTGTGCATTTATGCGAGTGTGGTTATTTTGCTGCTTTTAGAGTGGAACCCAATTTACAGCGGACTAGATCCTCTTAACTAGCACTCTTAGCTCTTGTGATTACACAGGATTAGTGCTAAATTTGCAGCACTTCCATACAACAACAATAACTCAGACAGGCCCCAAGAACTTCCTTTACCCAGTAGAGCCAGTCTATGCCGTACAGCTATCCATTAACTAGAGTATCTATTAACTTTTCAAGGGATCGTCTACGAACCGACGTCTCCAAGGATACAGCTACTACCTCACACACATGCATGCATGCATGCACACACTGGTGCAGAATGCATCTTGCTGAAGTCTCCTCCTGTGTCTCATTAAATTCCCCCTGGTCCTTCCCCCACGTGCCACTCCCTTACTCTAAGCCTGGGGGCCACATGTGGGGGGTGGGGGTAGAGAACCTCTCAAACCTCTCCCGAGTGGGAGGGGTACACGTCAAGAGGATTACAGTCATGCAAGTATGATCATCCTCAGCCAATAACATTTCAATAAGACAAATGTTTAACATGTAGCCCAATATAAAAGGCAAATCCTACTGAAAGAAAATCCCTTTTCAGAGTTAGTAAGCAAGAGTGGTTGCCCCCTCTGCATTCGGATGTGTTAAATTATGACTGTACCAGCACAAAGCATGCCACCATATCTCCCAGCAACTGCAGGGATCCAGCCTAAAGCCCCAGCTAGTGGCGTCCCCTTGCAATACAACTCTCACCTCGAACAAAGGCACAACATTCCTGTCTGAGCTTAATGGAAAGCTATAATATACTGAACAGAAAACCAAGTGTAGGAAGGACTGGACTTGTTCCAACATTGCTTTGTTAGCAAGTCTGTCAGGTATTAAATAAATTCATTGCTATTCACAATAACACTCGAGACATGAATCAGGATTTTGTTTCGTTTGCATTACATTTATTGTACAGATGCATGTGTTTGTACCTCAGTGTAGTGTCAGGATGGGTCTCCATGTGGGTGTCAAAGTCATTTCTGCATGTGAGGTTCTTAAAGCAGATAGGACAGGTCAAGACTTCCTCCTGCCCTTTGTTCAAACCTTGCTCATCTGCCCCACTATCCTCCAGGACCTGTAGCACACAGGTCACTGTCAGCTATTGTAGCTCAACATCCTGGGGCGCAGGTAGCACTGGGTAAGACCGTGGATCCACACTTACCTTTTTGCTGGATGGCTCCTCTGTCTTCTCTCTATCTTCATTGCGACTTAGTTTGTGTTTGACAGCAGAGGGACGTCGTTTCTTAAGCGGAGACAGAGTCGGACTGTTGGGGATGGAGCTGGCAGAGTCCTTCTCATGGATCTTCATGTGTCTGAAAACAGATAAACGAGTCATTTAAAACTGCATTTTGTGCGTTAACAAACCAGCTGTCACAGATTGTTTAATGATCACCACAAATTATTCGGTTACATATCCATCAAACCAGTGGGAGGCATGTTTCAGAGATGAGTGATTAATGAATAATACTCTAGAAATGTAGGGTAGAGGAACCCTTGTTCGTCCCAATGGGAGCCGATAAAACGACTATAATGGCAGGATGCTAATGGGGTGGAAACTCCTGCAATTATCCCACAGCCTCTATATGTGCATATGTGGCATCCAAGATGGCGGGTAGAGATCAGCGGAAGAGAGCGGTAATGTTGCATGGAGATGTATCCTATATTTTCCAGAGAGATCTTAAGGAAACCAGTGAGGATACATAGGAAGTGAAGAAATGGATTAATCAAAACGTTGCCTGACAAAAGTAACAGTTTCAAGTCCAAAACAGATTCATATATTCTTATCTTTCACTGAACTCCCACAGAGACAAAAAGATTTACAGTAATGCCTCGGTTTACGGGTTTAATTCGTTCCAAGAGCTCGTAACTCAAAATACTCGTACACCAAAACAATTTTCCCCATAAGAATGCAATAAAAAAAAATCACTCGATTCGTTCCACGTGACCATAAATGCCCATTTTAAATATTTTTTGGGTTTTACCCTATTAATTACAGTTAAAATCATAACCTTTAAGATCTCATATAAATACTAATTTATTACTTGACAATTTACTGTAACGCACATCAGCTTTGAGTAGCGTCGCTGCTGGCGTGAAGGAGACGAGAGGAGGGTTTTACTGCTTACAGGGAGAATTTCATCCCTTCTTACTCATCTTGAGGTCGTTGTCTATATGCTGTACTGCACGTATATATTTCACTACGTGAACAATAGCGATCACGATTAATGTTAACAACACGAGGTAAATCCGCTGTAAATCACTTATAAAAGTATCACTGTGGCGAATGATGCACCCAAACAGAGCGACGCTGAGAGAATGAACGAGTGAAGGGCTTTGTGAGATGTTGTCGTTAGGATATTTCCAGTAAAAATGCAGAAATTAGGATTTTTCCACAAAAAAATGCACGTTGGCGAGGGAATAATTTGCTCGCACTCCGATACAATGCTCGTACACCGATTTACTCGTATACAAAATCACTCATAAACCGAGGTATTACTGTAGAGTTATTGTCAGGTCAAAGATTACATTTCAAATGAAAAACATCTGGATGGACGAGCTCCATCCAAACTTTATATCAGTGGACCTGCACAAGTTTATCTTATAACAGTACTTTGGAAGTGTGCATGCATGTGCAAGTGTAAAAAAGGTCAGACATCTCATGCTCTTGCAGGTCTCAGTTTTCACTCTGCAGTCAGTGGTTTATTAATAGCAGGCCTCATGTTGGACACTTGTGTGAGGACCTGACAGACTGTTATATCTCTCTGCTCTGGACTCCGACCTTGCCTTTGGCCAATCACAGAAAACCAACACTGCCAAGTCAGCAAACCGTGATTGGATGGAAATCACCACCACTCCACAACCTCATACACTGGATGACAACTTATCCACTGAAAAATACAAATTAGTTGAATGCTGCTGGTTTATGATAACGGTATGACTGAATCGGAGTCATGCAAAACGGTTTCATTTAGTGGCAGTAACGTTTTTTCAAATTGCACTAAATTGTAAATCTAGTCTAAAGTTTCCCGTCCTTGAATGAAGGATATCAATACGGACATTTCATGAGCAGGCTGGCTAATCTGTAAAGGATCATAAAACTTGTTGATGCATAAACAGGTTCATTCCATCCAATTCAAGCATTCCTACGTGTTCCCGCAGAGCACAGACAGAGGGCACTGTGGTGTCAAAAAGTTACCAATTTTCCGAGCAATGTCACAGCAAGGGCACCCCCTTTAAACCTGTGGCTGTTCAGTGGTGTAGCAAAGACTGGAGGAGTTAAAGCAAATGACAGCAGCCAATCAGAACGCTCTCCGACTCTCTTCTGTGAGGTTGTGACCTCTCTCCATGGCAACAGTGACTCCCTCCATCTCCTCCCACCCCCCCTGTGAACCATGTGATGCTTTGGCACAAGATGGCCACCTCCTTGCCAACTACTTGGACAACTTCCTCGGACACGCATGAGGCCTCAAAACTATGTTATTTCAGCACTGAAAAACAAAATAATAATAATAAGACTCTTGGGAAAATTTTACTTGGGAATTTTACCCCCCAAAAATAGTCAGTATTCACCCTGAACACTCTCGCACCTACCTAACAAAACACAACACTGGCATGGCGGCAACTTTTTACATAGGCAAGTCTGAGAAAGATGAGAAAATGTTATCTGGACAGTAACAGCTGATGTAGTAAAACCAGATTCCCTTCACATCCGTCACAGCCGGCTTGCCAATCAAAGTTAGCGTAGCAAGTGTCCAACTCTACCCTACAATTTCACTTCACTACCAGATCGCTGTAACGCACAAAGCGTCTATTCAAGCCATTCAACCATGAAGGCCAACTATTACGAGCTGTCCAGACAATAACACGCACAGATTCCCCATATGCACTTCACCATCAACCTTCGCAACCTTGGGAGGAAGTTCATATTTACCTCCTTCATCAGCAAAGCCTGCTGGGAGAAGATACCATGACCAAAACTGGGGGAAGCAGCGGGTGGGGGAGGTGTTTTAAAGTCTCTCTTCACTTCCTGCAAAGCTCTCTCTCCTTAAACAAGAGCAAGGCTGCATTGCTGACAAACCCCAGCGGCAGCACATATATGACCACCAGCATGCACAACCAACGTCTTATTTATCTTTGTAGCACACTCATCCTCTGGGCAACTCTTCAACACAGGGCCAGGCGAAGGCAGGGTGAGGCCTAAGGGATGTAATCAACCAACAAGCTTTCACTTCTCTAAAAAAACTCAGCATATATCTCAGAATAATTTTGGTTTAATATTTTTTAACACGTTAAAAACATTGATCGCCACATGGCTAGTTTTACAGTAGAGCTGCGTGATTCAGATCAGACGACACAAAACAACGTGATTTACTAGAGGTTCGAATTAAATGACTGCAGTCGAATTAAAATGTTTAAATAATCTGAATGAATATGTAAAAGAAAAAAACATCTGTATATAAATATTTCACTTGTTTCATTAATGGATGAATCAGCATTTTATGAATCAATCTCTTGATCGATTCAATGAAAAATAAATAGTTTAACAGTCACTTGTCGGCACTTGGCAGCCTGACCATGTAATCGATTCAGCAGAGGGTTCGCTCTACTTTGATCGCTACCGTGACATCCGTTTTTATGTTCGATATGCCCTGCAGTGTTATATACTATAAATTTTTATCCAAGCTCTTTGTGAAGCGGTTTCATACCCACTGCTCTGGCTCAGCGGCAACGCCAACGCAGAGCTGAATGATTTGTCAAAGGTTTAATAGAAACATGTAAAGCATTGTAATTTAGAATCAAGATCGCCTTGGTGTTTCGATCAAAATTAATCATTTAAAACAATTAATCGTGCAGCCCTCAATCACACCATCTGGGTCCGAATACCCGTTCTGCAAAACGAGAGAGCAGACAAACGAGGATGTCCACACCTTTTACGCATCTTACTGTGCTTGAACGGACTAAAACACACAGCTAGAACCTTCGCTGCTGCAAAGCAATACACTAGCAACCACTTAAAACACCTTAGCAACCACTTAAAACACCTTAGCAACCACTTAAAACACCCTAGCAACCACTCAGAACACCCTAGCAACCACTCAGAACACCCTAGCAACCACTCAGAACACCCTAGCAACCACTTAAAACACTTTAGCAATAATATTACACCCTACCAACCACTCAGAACACCCTAGCAACCACTCAGAACACCCTAGCAATAATATTACACCCTACCAACCACTCAGAACACCCTAGCAACTAACTAAAACACTTCAGCAATCATAGTACACCCTAGCAACCACTCAGAACACCCTAGCAACCACTTAAAACACTATCAATCATATTACACCCTAGCAACCACTTAAAACACCTTAGCAATCATAGAACACCCTACAAAGCACTCAGAACACACTAGCAACTAACTAAAACACTTAAGCAACCACTAACCTTTCCTGTGGCTCAAACAGTAGAGTGTGGCACTTGCAATGCCAAAGTTATGGGTTCGATTCCCAGGGAAAGCAAGAACTGATTAGAACGTCAATGTGTTTCTTGAATGCAATGCAAGTCGCTTTGGATAAAAGCATCTGCCAAATGGAGGAATGTAAATAAATGTAACCACCATATTAGCAACCCCGCAGCAACACCCTGGTAACCCTAATCTTCATAATGGCATGTTTTGCACCACACAAATTTCTTCACAACATGTAAATATCTAGTTATTACTTGGGTCTCCTTGTGTAGATGCACTGATTGTAAATAACAGTGGATAGTCTTTATTGTACAATTAAATACATGTTTACAGTTAAAACTTTTCTTTTTCTTTTGCTCTAGTTTATGCACAGATATAATATACTGTTCTTTCCAAAACTGACTGTTTAACTGCATATTTTTTTTCCCGTTTAAGCACAATAATCCACTCATTTCGTTACTAGTGACTCAAGCTGTTTGAAACGGAGACACTTATATAGACTTGCGGGAATTAGTAAAATGATGCACAACACAAGCATTATTTATCCGAAACGAATGAGAAGAGTGAGTGGTGTGTCACTTTGCCATGGAAAAGAGAAGATAGCGAGAACGAACAGCTGACGTTATTACTACACGACCCAGCTCTGAATCAGTTCCATGCCGTGTCGATCATATGGAAAATCTGCTGATTCTGGTCCCTGACCAGTCAACCGGTGCATCTCAATCTCCTGGTTTTAAATTTTGATCAGCATGAAAGCCATTAAGGAACAAAGTAACTGCATATGACTTATTTTGCTTGCTCAAAAACAAACATTTTAAATGCACTAATACACAAAGTCAATGCCAAGTTTGGGATTACAGCTCATTGTTAAGTATTTAAGCAGAAAGTATGACGACACATTAAGGCTGTGTTATTTCTGCACATCTCCCTTCCCTTAAATCACACTCATAGCCATCTATAATAACATTTAAGACAAGATGAATTTCACTAAGTCAACAGTTCACAAAGATGTGTATGAAATTATAAACTCAACCCTCAATCAGAAAAGTAAATGGGTAATTACACTAATCAATCCCGATGTAAAGTCCCAATCCTATGATATTTCCCACTGAACCTTCCTCACACATTCATTACTTTATGGAGGGTAAATGTGTGCAGTTTCATGTTGCCTTAGAGAAGTGCAATCTCCTGTTAAAATGCATCAATTCTGTTGTGCCATTCAAAATATTCAACCCAAGGGACGCATCTTAGCAGAATGCAAATCATCGTTTTTGCCGACCAAGACTCACCTGTGCATGTTGCCATTGGTAGTGAAGGTCTGATGGCACACAGTGCATTTGTAGGGTCTCTCTCCACTGTGCACTAGCATGTGACGATCCAGAGAGCTAGCCGAGCTCAGAGATTTCCCGCAGATACTGCAAGAGTGGTCCGAATTCCCACTATCGGTGTTGTGCTGGAAAAACAATCAAATTCGGGTCAGCTAACTCAACAGGCTAATGAACATTATGGGACAAGTTCTTCAATATATCATCTTGTCTAACTCTCCCAAAGCGAGAACGAAGCGTGTTCTGAAGATAAATGGTACTTGCAAACAGACTGCAACTGGTTTCCAACAGTGTACTGACCAAATGGATTAGGTGTGCATGTTACCTGGCGGATGTGCATGGTGAGCTGGTGTTGGGTCTGAAAACCTTTATCACACAGCGGACAGACAATACACCCGCCGTCATCTTTGGCTTCCTGAAACAAATATATACAAGGCAAAAAGTCTGAGTTTTAAATCTCCATAGTATGCATAAAGCATTGTGTTATATTATGTGACAAAAGGTGTTTTAAGGCAATTTCACAGCAGAGATTTGGTGCGGACGCAAATCTGATGTCTGGTTGGCACGAAAGCTGTTTTCAGGACTCGGATGCACACCAGAGTCTGTTTAAAAACAAATATTTCAAAAGTGTATATCGGCAAAAAGAGTGTCAGTACACTAACACTCATTTATGTTTTTGAAATACTATGCTCTCCAAGGCTGCATATATTTCATAAACAACACTGTGAAAACTGTCATTTTGGAAAACATTACAATTTAAATATAAAACATATTCCTGTGATCAAAGCATCATTACTCCAGTCTTCAGTGTCACATGATTTGCTGTTAAAAAAAATAACATTTGTTTCTTTGCGTTATTATAAATGTTGAAAAGAGTTGCAAACCCTGAAACGTTTTTCGGTATTCTTTGATGAATAGTTCAAAAGAACCGACTTTTTATGCATTTACTGTCACTTTTGATAACTTTGAATAAATAAAATTGATTCTCTTAAAAAACAAAGGTTCTTCGTGTGAAGATCAATAATCTAAGAACCCTAATTCAACTATAAAATAACCTTTTGTGCAATGGAAAGGTTCCATGCATTCTAAAACAACCTTTATTCTTAAGAGTGTAGATTAATCTCAAAGCTAAAAGATACAAAACATATGTTAGAAATATAAAAGTGGTAAACAATATTTTGTATAAACCCCAAATGTCATCGTTTAAACAGGTTTAAACACCCTACCAACCACTTCACTTGGAACACCCTAGCAACTAACCAAAGCACTTTGGCAACCATAGAACACCCTACAAACCACTCGGAACACCCTAGCAACTAACTAAAACACCGTAGCAACCATAGAACACCATACCAACCACTCAGAACACCCTAGCAACTAACTAAAACACCTTAGCAACCATAGAACTCCCTACCAACCACTCAGAACACCCTAGCAACTGACTAAAACACCTTGGCAACCATAGAACACCCTACAAACCACTCGGAACACCCTAGCAACTAACTAAAACACATTAGCAACCATAGAACACCCTACCAACCACTCAGAACACCCTAGCAACTAACTAAAACACCGTAGCAACCATAGAACACCATACCAACCACTCAGAACACCCTAGCAACTAACTAAAACACCTTAGCAACCATAGAACTCCCTACCAACCACTCAGAACACCCTAGCAACTGACTAAAACACCTTGGCAACCATAGAACACCCTACAAACCACTCGGAACACCCTAGCAACTAACTAAAACACATTAGCAACCATAGAACACCCTACCAACCACTCAGAACACCCTAGCAACTAACTAAAACACCTTAGCAACCATAGAACACCCAACAAACCACTCGGAACACCCTAGCAACTAAAAACACCTTAGCAACCATAGGACACCCTACCAACCACTCAGAACACCCTAGCAACTAACTAAAACACCTTAGCAACCATAGAACACCCTACAAACCACTCAGAACACCCTAGCAACTAACTAAAACACCTTAGCAACCATAGGACACCCTACAAACTACTCACAAAGAACCAAACCAATGGAAAGGTTCCATGCATTCTAAAGATTCTTAAATGGAACCATCAATGCCTACAAAGAACATTTATTCTTAAGAGTATAGATTAATCTCAAAGCTAAAAAGCCACAAAACATATGTTATAAAAAAGTCTTATTAAGTGATAAATAATAAAAGCCAGTCTTTTGGTATAAACCCCAAATGCCATGGTTTAAAGCGCGTGGGTAAAAACCCACATGCAGGAGGCAGGGAGAGAGGCCTTGTCTTCTGACCTTGAATGTCTTGTCAGAACATGTTGTGTGTGTGAGATACGGAGCTAAATTCACTCTGTTAAATAAACACTTGCTCAACCCCAGCAGCTACATCAGTCACTGCTGCTCCACCACAGAGCACAAACACTGCACTATTACAAATACACCACCAAGTGCAGTGCTTTCATGAATTGCAAGATCATCTGTGTTTTTAAGTTTCACGAAGAGCATCTTGAAGGAGTGAGAACTGCTTCCTCTTTCACCTTGAGTGGAAATCTGTGTAAACCGACACCAGGCATGTTGCCTTCCTCTCGCTCTGTCGACGGTACGGCAGATCATTAACTGCCCCGTTCAGCGAGACCAGTTCCTGTTCTAACAGATCTGATGACAGAACGCCCTATATACTTATGATACGATGTCATAAAATAAGTGGCTAGATATCTTGTAATCTATATAAAAACAGGGAAGGCACGCGAGTCATCACTAACTCCGCTCTAAATAGTTTGTATGATCTACAAACACACAAGCGGTTCAGCTAAACTGGAATCTTCAAAAACATCTCTAGGAAGAAATGAGCACTTCCTTTTCCTCTGATGGCACGCTGGCGTAGAGCTTGTTTTCCTTCTATGACTCTCTTGGCTTCAGTTCAAGAGAGACAACTGCTAAAGCTGACCGTATTTACCATTCAGCATGTTAGGAGGGGAAGTGTCATTCACAGACAATGTTTGGTTTTTTGACCTTAATTGGGAGTAATGGTTTCATCATATAAGGAAGTCCCATTCATTTAAAATCACTACAGTTCAGGCATACTGGCCTACTTCAAGTTCATAGATCATAAAATTATTACACTGCCGACCAAAAGTCTGGGGCCATTCAGATTTTTCGCGGCACGCATTAAAATTGATCACAAGGGACAGTAAAAACATTAATAATGATGTTACAAAAGATTACCATTTCAAATAAATGCTGCTCTTTTTTAACTTCCAATTCATCAAAGAATCCTGAACAAACTCTGAAGCAACTGTTTTCAACATTGATAATAATCAAATGTTTCTTGAGCAGCAAATCATCATATTAGAATGATTTGTGAAGATCATGTGACACTGAAGACTGGAGTAATGATGCTGAAAATACAACTTTAATCACAGGAATAAATTACACTTTAGCTTTTACAGCTGTTTTACAGTGATATAATATTACACTGTTTTACTGTATCATCTAATAAATTCATCTTTAATCACAGGAATAAATGACACTTTACTATATATTCCCATAGAAAACAGCTGTTTTACACTGATATAATATTACACTGTTTTACTGTATTTATCATCTAATAAATTCAGCTTTAATCACAGGAATAAATGACACTTTACTATATATTCACATAGAAAACAGCTGTTTTACACTGATATAATATTACACTGTTTTACTGTATTTATCATCTAATAAATTCAGCTTTAATCACAGGAATAAATGACACTTTACTATATATTCACATAGAAAACAGCTGTTTTACACTGATATAATATTACACTGTTTTACTGTATCATCTAATAAATTCAGCTTTATCATAGGAATAAATTACATATTAAAATATATTTAATTATTTTAAATTGCAATACTTCATAATATTACAGTTATTACTGTATTTTGATCAAATAAATGCAGTCTGGGTGAGCAGAAGAGATGGTAGTCTTCCACCCTTCAAAAAAAAGGATGTCATTCATTTACATTTCTTTAGTCACAATTCATAAGGTGCACCTGAGCGAACACCTGTTATCAACCGTTTTATTGGTTATGTCTGAGCCTGTTTGTGCTGTACTTTGGCGCGTCTCTTTATGCTCAGTTAATCCGGTAAATTACACAACTCACTGTAAGCTTCTTTACTTTTCCTCAAAAGGAGTGAAAGAGGCCTGAGAAGTAGGGCTACAGCCTCTCCAGGTGATGCACTGCTAACACGCTAAAAGATCCCACCCTCAAATGTCTCAGTATGTATGTACTCACAGCCTTTATTGCAAGTCGATGAGATTTTATAGCTATTGTCCTCCAGGCAAAACTTTCAGAATATAAACTAATGTAAATATGCCAAAAGAACAACACTCCACACAGTTTTCAAATGGGGAAGGAACTGTCTGAAGGGGGAAGGGTGGTTTGGATCCAAAACATCAGAGACTCAACGTCCCCCCAGATTTCCACAGGAGTGTGAAGGGGTTAAATGTGACACCTGTTGCCCCACACAGGAGTGTTAAGGGATGAACTGCATGCTCTAATGGGAGCCATGTGACGCAGCCGTGCGGAAAAAAGGTGGATTGAGATGCCAGAAGACCATTTGTCACTTTTCATTTAAAACAGGATGCTGCGTCCATAAAGTCCTTCCCACCTGTGCCACTTTCTAACCACAATGTATGTATGTATGTATGTATATATATAAAAGAAAAAAATACATAAACTTTATCTATATATATAAAAATAATTTTGCATGTAAAGTATAATTTATATAATATTTTATATATATTATATATACACACACACGTTTATTTTAATTTTTTTATTTATATATATATATAAAAATAAATAAATAAAATCAATATAAATAAATAAATAGTGCATGTAATGCTGTATCCTATTTCACAAAAAATCCTAAACAGTGCGCAAGATTTAAGGATTAGAGTGTTCCATTTTCCATTCTAGTAAATTAAATATAGGTGAGGGTTTCTATCAACCTAAAAATAAGGTAATAACTATAGCTAGATATTAACATGCAAACACAAACATTACGCAAAGATGCAATTTATCACATTTCTCATCTGCAACAAAACGTAGTAGAAGTATGCTAATTAGCATGCAGGTAAAGACATTGACAAATGAGTCAGTATGAGTTTGTTTGTTTTTTGAGATTATGAATCAGTGTTAGAAATTCATTGTTGAGTTTGAATCATAAACAGTTCTTGTTTCCGACAATAAAAGGCCATCAACACTGCATCTGTAGCACAAAATACTAAGAAACATTTATATTAATATAGAAACTTAATTCATTGTTTTACTTCTACTTTACTAATAACATGTAAGCATGTACAGACATAACGCTTCCTATTTTCTGATTCTATTCGATTTAGCAAATTTGTGTGAGACCCTCTCCCTTACTCTTCACAACCTCTTACCTGGTTTTTTCTTCCACTGCGGTTGGCGCCGGGGCTTTTGACTGGCACCTTATTGGGCGTGGTGTGGGCGGAGTCTACTACGCCGCTAAGTTGAGCTGCTTTCATCACAGTGCTCATCATGGAGTTAATGGAAGACAAGTCCACTCCATCGGCTACATGCATCTCTCCATCTGCTCTATTCTGTCCATTCTCCCATTCATTTCCTTCCTCCTCTACACTTGCAGAACCCTCTGTGGAGGTTTTAATTTCTTTGTATTAATAGCAGACAGACAGAAGGATAGAACGATAAAATCGCATGGATAGACAGCTAGGCAGATAGATAGATAGAACGATAGATAGAGAAAGACCATTGGATAGACTTCTACCTGTGTGTGTTTCTGTGGGGGCGGGGCTCTGGACGTCATCGCTTTGCTCCACCTCCTCCGCAGTAAGGGAGCAATTTGCGGATTCTGTTCTCATCTCCGTTGAATTTTCCATAACTAAGGAGAAAGAAAGAAAACCATATGCAGATAAGCCAAGACTGCTCTGAATGCAATGGAAGTCAAGCTTATATTCAAACAGCAGTGTAATAAGGTCTCGTAAAATCATAAATCATAAATAACTTTATGAGCAGAACACAGTTTCTTTGTTCTGGGGGCTAAATAAAAAAGGAAGGGTTTGAGAATGGAAAACTGTTCAGCTATGTACCTTATTTTCCCGCATATAACCCGCAGGTTATACTAGATTTTGCAAACCCCACATGGCGGGTGCAGGTTATATAAGGGTGCAGGTTATATAAGGGTGCGGGCTAATTGACGTCATGAGAGCAACATTCGAAATGTGAACTTGCACACACAAAAAAAAAAGTTCATCAATCTATGGGTGCGGGTTATGCCCACAATTTTTTGCACCAAACCCCAAGCGGGTTATATGCTGGAAAATACGGTACAACTACACAGAGCACTTTCCCAGTCAGTGGAACATGATGTGTGTTTTCTGCACACATTCTCTTGCTGCTTTATGACTCCAGCACCTGTCTGGAAAGCACAAGAGAGAGGTGACTGCACACGAGTATAACAAATGCAAGAGCATCAGAGTCATCATCCACAAAGTTTGACGTCATAATGAACTATGAAGTTTCAATCCATATCATGCGCTAGCTGAACAACTGTTGGTCTTGTGTTTGACGTCTTTAGCATATAACAGTGCTTGGGTTGAAATAAGAAATAAGAGATGCTTAGCCGTCTCAAGATCGTTTTTTTTCTATTCCACAGCCCATGCCTCATGTTTGTTGTATTTTTTTCCTGTGTATAGGTCCTTATTTAACATAACTTTATGAATTTCCCTTCCATGACATCAAAGTTTTTTGCAAATTATGCACAGCATGACTTATGAAATAAAGAGAGATCTGATTGGGTTAAACTACTCGCAAAGTCGCAGGCAAACTGAATTTTGGCCTACGAAACTAAGACTGGTTTCACCCAACTTTCGGACAACTACACATGGCCACAAAAGCACATGTCTGCTTTGGTGGGTGTCGGCCTGGCAGATGGCTGTAGATGCTAATCTGGATAAGCGGAGGGGGTCTAAGCGGTACTTTTAAGATGGGGAGGTTGTGAGAGGATGATGAGAGATGGCCTAAAACGTGCTGGTTATGATTCAACAAGTGTGCTAATAACTAAAAGAGATTGCGAATGTGTTAAAATGAAAGAGGAAGAGCTGTTGTCAAGAGGACGAATGGGAAAGAGAGTTGGGAGGGGAAAAAAGAACACGCGAGCAAATGATTCCCTCTTTGCTAATTGCCGTTTCCCATCCACAACCACACAGGAAGCTCCTCTGCAGTCTGGGCAGCTTCCTCTTTGGAGAGAGTGTAAGGGAATGTGTGTGTGCGTGTGTGAGTGAGTGAGAGACGAGGCAGTTGGACAACAGGATCTGCTGTTGGTTGGACCATAACAGCGTGGTAGATATGATCAGGGGTGGCCAACTCTGCACCAATAAGTGAAACTTCACATATACCCAGTAGCCAAATGGAGGTAAACCAAATTCCTCCAAAAACAGCCTGCTAAATGCGGACAGATTCTCGACTCAAAATAACCAAAGTGGGGGGGTTGACAAGTGCATTCAGCAACCAAAATTCACTGTAGTGACAACAAATAAAAAACAAAATAGGAAATTGTCACGAAGTTCGTTGCTCATCCAATGTAGCACTTGCCCAATTCGGACGCACCATGTGTGACAAAGACCGTAAGTCTCTTAAGATATAAGCTAATGGCAAGTTAGTTCAGGTTATAAAATGTCACGAGGCATGACTCCAATAAACTGAACGGAATAGTAATGGATAAAAAAACAACTAAGTTAAAAACTTAAACTTTGAAAATAACGATTGCGATGTGCAAGAAAATATTTTTACTTTGTAGTCAAAAAACATTAAATTCTTGTTGACTTATTAAATTGAAATGAAAGGGTCAGTAAAAACTTTTTACAAAGCATCATCTGATAACCGAGTGCATTGACGGGAAGTACAACTACAAGCCACCAATCACACCAAAGCATGGCTGTATAACTGTTTCCCCTCATTAGACGAGATGAGTTGCTCCTCGTTTGCATGATGGGTTGGGCGTTTTTGCTGGAAAAGGAAAAGCGGTTGATGATTGGGGTGGGTGGGGGGGTTGGTCATACTAGTATTATGAACTGAAGAGTAAAACAAAGACTCTGAAAACAAGATCACAGTGGGAAAGGGGAAAGGAGGGAAAACCTGTATTTGTAGA
Source organism: Rhodeus uyekii (assembly GCA_037043235.1). Classification (NCBI taxonomy): domain Eukaryota; kingdom Metazoa; phylum Chordata; class Actinopteri; order Cypriniformes; family Acheilognathidae; genus Rhodeus; species Rhodeus uyekii. The sequence goes on along the minus strand of JAWRVZ010000020.1, from coordinate 3,026,476 downwards.
GATGGGTGTGGAAAGTTAAGCGAGATACTGTTGGGTTCTGTTGATGATTAGAGGTAGAAAGGCAAGGGATTACACAACAGCAGGGCAGGTTTCGAGTTGTGCAAGGATTTGGGGTGGGGGTTTGGGGCGAGAGTGAGTGAGTGAGAGAGACAGAGTTGTACTTGTCATAGGATTCTCGCTCCTTTGCAGAGAGATAGTGGGGGTGGAGGGAGTTGGGGGGCTGCTGTTACTACATCTGTTCCCACCCATCACTCTCACTATCTGCACACACAAACACACACACGACAGAAAGAGGTTCTTGCACGTCCTTGTTAAAACAAGTCAAACTCTGGGAAAGCAGATGATTCTGAGACTATGATCGGAGAATGCATTAAGGATGTGTTTGCGTGTGCGTGAGCTTCTTGAGTGTTGTGTTAGTCAGAAGCACACAAGGGTGGAAAAGTCCTCACACAGTGCCAAACCGAGCAAGCAAGAATGCCTCTGCTGTTCTGTCTCTCTCCATCTTGTTTCGTCTTCCATCTGTCCTTCACTGCTTTTCCTCTTTCATCCTAGTTAAAACATCTTCAGAAATCCTCTAAATTATTCTAAAATGCGTTGAGGTTGCCTAGATTAAAAGCAACTCAAACAAACAGTAACCACTAAGCTATAACCATAGTTTTCGTCTGGAAACATCTTAAATGAAGTACTTGAAAAGTAGCTGAAATTTTTACTAAACCAACAACTGCTCAAATTCTTGTAATTCTGCAAATGTGCATTTGTGCAGGCATTGCATTACATAAATGCTAGCTAAAATATCATCTTTTTTATATTTTGAAACTAGCAATCAGTCTAAATCAGTGGTTCTTAACCAGGGGGTCGCCACCAACTAGAAGGCCTCAACATCAAGTTCAAGTTTGGTTTATTTCTAAAGCACATTTAAAAATGGCCAAAGGCTGACCAAAGTGCTGTATAACAGTTAGAGGAGGAGTGTACATAAAGTATGAAAGAAACAGTTAACATTGTGTATCCTAAAGATAGAGCCCAAAGGATGTAAATAAAGAGAGAAAAGGGTGGGAGCTAGAATAGAACCCTGAGGAACACCGCAGCTTAGATTGCCTAAGGAGGCATTTCTTATTTTTAAAATCAAATAAAAAATAACTCCAATTTCCATAATTCTACAATTTAATTATAATTATTTATTCAAAAAGTGTTGGGGATTATTTCTAGGCGTCAAAACAGTTGAGAACTGCTGGTCAACGCGTTAGTGATGCTACACAACTGGAGAAAAGTTGGTTTCAGCTTGACAATTAAATCTGAGTCAACGGTTTGCCCTTCCCTCTACTTTACCACGGGACACACATATGACACTGCCACACAGGACCTGACTATTTATTGGAGAAGCATTCCTAATCTAAATTTACCTTAAAACTTGGGCCTGAAGCCAAAGCATCCCCCTCTAGCCACAAACTCAAAATCAGTAACGGATGATTTACCGAAGTCAAAACCCTTTTCCTTCCTTGTGTGATGTCTCTAGCCCCCATTCAATCGGAGCTCTTATTAAAGTAATTGATCAAACTTCTGGGATGCAAATGACAGTGCCGAGGTGGGTTGGGCATGTCAAGGTTGGCTGTCAGACAATAGCTCCAAGCCAAACTGCCGAAAGTCACACATGCACTTCAAAAGCAAACAGATATTGCATGGAGCGATAGATCCATTCCCGGTTCGTAGTCACTTGCTGGGATGAGGTCTTGAATGGTTTTTAGAAAAGGAGAGGATGAAGATATAAAAGTTCTTCCTGAGCAGGAGGTGGGGGTAATAGTCTGTGTGCAAAGAAGAAAGAACACCAAAAATAGCGTTTTGTGGTTAAATTGAGAAATAGTGCAATGAGGCGAGGGGGGGTTGAGACTACAGTAAATCCAGTGACTATGTTGGCTGCTCAAAAACAAACAGGAGAAATGATGTGGACTCTCTAGTGTGAAATAAGTATTAGGTAACACAGATAAATGAGGCAGTAGAGGAAGGAAGCTACAATCCCGGAAACTAAACATCCAAAGCTCTTGGTGTAAAAGAAGAGTTTCAGAGCAGCCATTCTCTCCCACCTCACATCCATCCATCCCTACCGATCATGTTTGACTGACTCAAACTAGGGCCTAGTGAGCCAGAATCCTGCCCGGACTTGCCAGACCGAGCTACACAAATCCTCTCACACGAAATGACAAAGCCGGCGCATTCAGTCCCCAACGCTTGGAGCGCACCTCTCGTTTCAGTTTATGGAGTCGTGTGCAGCTTGCCAGCTTGAACTTTTCACATTCAGTCTCTCTTACTCTCTAAGGGCAAAGATCAGGGTATCAGTACAGCACTATGTTTACAGAGACCAAGGGGGCTGGTCTGGGACAGAGTACTAGGACAAACTAGGACAGAGTGGAAGGAATATTACTAGTACTCCCTCTTTCTGGTCACTTTCACACAGCAACAGAATACGGTTATCAGTCCTACATTTAATTTTTTAATCACGGTTACGTTCACACACAGTTCAGCTATTTACAACAGGATTGTAGAAAGTATAACCGAACCGTCACCTGTAAAATTTCTGGTGAACCGTGAACCAGACTTTGGACTTTATGGATGCCACCGTCTTTGATATTACAAAGTAAATGTCGCTGTGGTTACTAGTTATAAATATGGGTTTGACTCCCATTGAGACAGACTTTAAGTTGCTGTATGAGCGGGATATTTCCAGACTCACACCTGTAAGTAAATTCAGTTGTTAATCAAAGGAACTGACAGTAGCCTCCCTCTCAAACAGGAATAAGCATCTTATCTTAACATAATGGCCTACTGAACTAGCTTTGTACTCAAGGCAAAACACAATGGGGCTTTATAAACCCCGTTCAAAAAAAGAAAAGAAAAAAGATTGTGTCCTAAAGCAAAAATGTATCTTTATCAGCATGTATTGTTGCTCAGGCAATCAGGCAAATTCTGCAACCTGATCCACAAGAATGGTGAGTTTCCAAGACAATTAAAAGCTCTAATTAAGTCACTAACTTGAACTGTGTCCTGGTAAATTCAGCATAAGATGGGAACTGCAATCGTCTTATCTTCCCTATTGTGATGTAATGTTTATCAGAGTGAAATAGCTTCACAAATAAGAACCAGGAATTGGTTGGATTGTACAGTCTTGCCCTTAATAAAGTCATTTCATGGTGATTTTAAGCTATTTGTTAAATATTGAGATCCAACATTGCGAGTCAGATTCAATAAAACACTAGCAGCAATCAGATTCTGTAAAATGAAATTCCATTGCTTTCAAAGACTTATCAAACACTACTTTTTTAGGATTTCAAGGATTACGGTCAGAACTTATCAAACAATATCTTCTTTTTTTAATTATTAGTTGTTTGTTAGCTCAAATTACAGATATAAGGCATCTGACATTTCACTTCATAGAGATCGATCCATCAGTCATGGGAAATATCATTAGCCATTGACAGGATACTGTGACAAAGAAATCGCTTTCCTCATTTAAACTGATTTCATCCCCATGAATAGATTTGACTTGAAGAATTAAATATATTTATCATATGCTTAAAAATCATGCTTTTAGCCATGGGAAATAGCTCTACATCTCTACAATTTCACAAATATTATATATATATATATATATATATATATATATATAATATTTGTGAAATTGTAGAGTATATATATATATCAAATACAGTAATAACTTGAGATATGAGCGTCCCGACATACGAGTATTCCGAGATACAAGCAAGCCTTCGAGAATTTTTGCTTTGAGATACGAGTAAATATTTGAGATACGATCAGCTTACAGACGCCGACACTAGAGGTGTACAAGCACTCGGAGCAGCTCAAGCTCCTCATTTATGGGTAATTGCATATGATCTCCACTAGAGGCAGCTTGGTTTTACAGCGGGAGGTTACCGGGGGCGACGAGTGATTCACGAGTATTAAGCTGGGAGCAGCACGAGTTATGAGTGTTCAATAATAATAAATATGAGCTTCTGAGGCGATCCAATACACAACACAGGAAGAAACACACACTTCTGTATTGTGTTTGCATTATCTACGTTATCCCTCCTCCTCCTCCTCCACACATGCCGCCATCTGTCTTGAAGGAAAGAACTCAATTAAAACCACATTTTATTTTATATCACAGGAATCCTTATATAGTATAATTTTGTTTGTGTGTGTGTGTCTGTCTGTATGTGTCTCTATAACAATTAAAAACATGTTTTTTTACATTGTTATTAGCACTAATAAGGGAGTTTTTTAGAGGGGTGGAACGGATTAATTTTTTTTCTGTTATTTCTTATTGGAAAAATGATTTGAGATACAAGCAATTCGAGTTACGATCACAGTCCTGGAACGGATTATGCTCGTATCTCAAGGTACCATGTACGATCCCAGAGCAATGTTTATAATAAATGCACTTAAAAAAATTCATAAGCAGCACAATGAAATGCAACAATCCAGAACACAGGCTCCTCTAGATATAGAGGTCCTCTAGATATGTTTTTGTACCTATGTTTGTCGCCAGGTTTCCAATTCAGATTAATAAGATTTTTAAAAAAGTCCAGAACAAATCACATGAGAGCAAAACAGTTTAAATCTAGTAGTGTGAGAAAAACAGATCTCTTATTAAATACTTCCTCTATAAAATAAGTTCAATGCCCCAAGAGCAGAACAGAAACAGATTTGCTAAGCATAAAAAAATAAAAAAATGGGTGGCTGAGCACAAACACATACTAACACTGTAAAGACCGACCAACAAACAACAGCATCCGAAGAGTTTGTGCTAGCAAATCTATCTGGTCTGGTTACTGTCTTTTTTAATACTCAAAATGATTATCCAACACCGTGAAACGCAGTCGTTTTAATTAAATTAACCAAACTGCGACTGTTTATGGAGAGATCTCCATCTCTGGACCTGCAGCCACTCAAACAGGTTTTTAGTGGATGACAGACTGTCTCACTTATCACAAGATGCCTCAGGCTCAACCACCGTACAAACAACCACCAACCCCAGTGAAACTACACATTAAGATAGAAAAGGTTTGTAGAGCAGAAAAGGCATCTTCGTTCGTCGATTTGAGAGCATTAACTCAATGAATTTGATCATTGTTACATGCCCTGTTGGTATGCGATTAATAGTTTGGTCCTGTTCAGTGACTCTCAACAAATGTGCCACAAGTCTGAGCTTGGGGGACTGCAGGCGCTCCAAAGCATGGCTTGAGCAATAGGCCATGACTCATCGGAGCACTCCGAATCAGAGGGTAGTTTGAGCACATCACCTCTTTGGTTTAGTCGTACTAATAAGAAGCAACAATCTAACAACCCTAAGAATTTCACAGCACTTTGATGCAACAAAGAGAATAACTTAACCGTGAGAACGGATGAATGAGAGTCAAGGGCTGTGTTTTTTAAATATATAATGCTATAATTCTGCTGCATTTTGTGTAAAAGAATGCGTCTTTGGGAGCATCGTACTTTCACCCAGATAACACAGCTGTTTTACAGAAGAGAATGTTGACCTTTGACCCTTCTACCTGACAAGCAGTGAAAACGTGGCTAGCAACTCTCATATGGACTGAACAATAGTTAAATTTACAGCAAAAACCTGTTGTTTTCTCTTTAAGACTCAATTTGTTCACATTAGGCAATGCAAAATAACAATGATCAGCGCTTTTACAGCATTTATTAATCTTGGTTAAACGTGACTTTCTAGCTAATATGTTTAACTTTTTTTGCATTATGGACATGTTAAAACATTGTCAGTGTAAAATGTACAGTCTACATTAATAAATTTGGTAACACTTCATATGCATTCCTGTAGCTCAAACAGTAGAGAGTGGTGCTTCGCTTGCAACGCCAAAGTCAAGGGTTCGATTCCCAGGGGAAGCAAGAACTAATTAGAATTTCAATGCGTTTCTATAATGCAATGCAAGTTGCTTTGGATAAAAACATCTTCCAAATGCATAAATGTTTCATTAGTAAACATTAACTAAGAGTAAACGATACTTCTAAAGCATTTATTAATCGTAGTTAATGTTCAATTCAACATTAAGTGTTACGACAATGGTAGTTTCTATCTTTATATTTGACGTTGCCCAATGCCTTCAAACAATTGAAGTCAACTTCCATTTAGTTTGATTGGCTTTATCTGGTATTTTGTCTTTACATCACTTGTTTTGCGCCAACGCAACATTCCCAAATACATATTTCAGATTCCTTCCTGCATCTTGACGCAAAGCCGTGTTTGTTGCCACCCTACCAGAACCAAAAACAGTTTTAAAACAAGACTGAAAGATCGCAGCTTCATGCAGAGGACGTTAGCGTGTGTATGAAGTGCGCGTGATGTTTCATGAGCTGAAAGCAGATTACACAGTTCAAGCTTAAGGGTTTCTGTGCTTTTATGAAGCAAAATAATAAACTGTAACCTGACAAACAGGAGGTTTGCACATCTGCTTTGCTTACCAAACTCGATTTTAAAAGGATCCAAAGACCATTAAGCAGCATACATGGCTAGCTTCACCATTTTGCGTTATTAGACCACATGCACGCTGCAAAAGAGTGGAAGTTGAATTTGATGAATGATAGAGCAAAGGTATGCGAGCCAAGGATGTAAAAATGTGTGGCAAACTCTACAGTATGAGTGTAGCTCTAACTGTAAAACAGCAAAGACGAATAGGCATGGATGAAAGGATGAAGTTAAAGGAGAAGAGATAAAACTCTGTGGGCAGGGCGTGATGAGTAGGCCAGTCGTGCAAACAGTGCGGACGCTCACGCGGACAGGCAGCCTCGGCTCGGACCGGACGGTGAGGTATATTTACCCGTCCTCAAACGAGGTTGTATTACTCTGCTGCCGTTCGGGGGTTGAAGAGGGACCGCAATGCACCTCGTGTGTCAGCAACCACTGCTCACACTGCAGGGAGACCACAAAGAGGGAGTTTAATATGCATGCCCATGAACACACACACACAAACACACACTTTCTTTTGGGATGAGACCCAGACTTCTGACCTTTAAATCGGTTATAAACTAATACAATTATTGCAAAACTTGAATTGTAGCGCTTTGACCAATTGAGCTCAATCTCTCCCCAAAAGCAGCTTTGAATCAAGAAATTGCCTTTTCCTTAAATGATCACCGGATAAAAACAACACACCGCAGAAATTTGTCAATCGCTTTACATGTTTGAGTGTCATTTCTAGACATTATACACAAACAACTGATTCTTTTAATGATTCGTTCAAATGAATCACAAACTCTGAAACTACCAGTTTGAATCATTCTGACATCCTTTACTGAATCAACTCACTTATCATTGCTTGCAGTGATCAAGTATGCTTGTGTAATTCAAGTTTATGAAACCAAAATGCATTAAAACATTTATGTTACAAAAGACAAACACTGATAAAATATCAGAAATGTTTCTTGAGCATCAAATCATCATATTAGAATCATGTGACACTGAAGACTGCAGTAATGATGCTGAAAATACAGCTTTAATCACAGGAATAAATGACACTTTACTATATATTCACATAGAAAACAGCTGTTTTACACTGATATAATATTACACTGTTTTACTGTATTTATCATCTAATAAATTCAGCTTTAATCACAGGAATAAATGACACTTTACTATATATTCACATAGAAAACAGCTGTTTTACACTGATATAATATTACACTGTTTTACTGTATTTATCATCTAATGAATTCAGCTTTAATCACAGGAATAAATGACACTTTACTATATATTCACATAGAAAACGGCTGTTTTAAACTGATATAATATTACACTGTTTTACTGTATCATCTAATGAATTCAGCTTTAATCACAGGAATAAATGACACTTTACTATATATTCACATAGAAAACAGCTGTTTTACACTGATATAATATTACACTGTTTTACTGTATTTATCATCTAATAAATTCAGCTTTAATCACAGGAATAAATTACACTTTACTATATATTCACATAGAAAACAGCTGTTTTACACTGATATAATATTACACTGTTTTACTGTATTTATCATCTAATAAATTCAGCTTTAATCACAGGAATAAATGACATTTTACTATATATTAAAAATTATTATTTTACCGTAATAATTTGCAATATATTATATAACAAAAAAATTAAATATCTTACCGACCCCAAACTTAACTACTCTATAGATTATTTGTATAGACTAGACTATTTGTAACTTGCAGCTGCTAAAATATTCTCACCTATAATTCGTACACACAAAAAAAAGGAAAATCTGTTTGGGTCGGTAAGATGTTCAGCATCATTTGTTGCATCACTAATCAGTGATTGGCCCGTTTAATGTCCGCAGACAGGATGGAGGGATACGGAGATACACAGATGAAGAGGAGGAGAGACTTACGTAGCTTTATCCTCTTTGTGCAGGAGCTTTTCAAAAGAGAGGAGACGTGATAAAGGGGTGATGGAGGGGGGAGAAAGGTAGAGAGAGAGAGAGAGAGAGAGAGACTTAACAGACTGGAGACAGATGACCATAAAAAGTTCACAGGAAACTTTGCCGTTGGTGGTGGGGGATGGAGAGAAGATGGAGAGACAAGTCAAAGGAGAGATGGAGGATGGGATGAGAGAGACAGGACAGAGATTATCAGATTAGTGGCTGGTAAGACTGCCTAATTGAGAGGCAAAGAGGCAGGTATAATGGCCTGGGTGGAGGAGACATTTTAGGTTGCTGTGGTCTTTAGCCATGCCAGTGTGTGTGTGTGTGGATTGTTTTCTCTGACCCGGTGAAACACACCTAGGCTCGGTTTTCTCCCATATGTGATGATGACAGGATACTGACTGTACTCAGCAACTGTTATAGGCTTTGGTGTGAATCACAAAATAGTCAAAGAGAGGGAGAAAACAAAAAGGAGAGGAAATGAGCAAGCCAGATCAGTTTTAAACCACCAGCATCCCTGATTTAAAAAAAAAACATATATAAAACAATAAGACTTGTAGCACGTTTTTGATATTGTGGTTTATTAGATGAGACTTAAGAATAACTCTTATAAAATGCTTGGAAACGCTAAAATATTTGAAAACAGAAAATGTGCATAAATTTACACATTTACCAACATTTTGGGTGCTGTAAAAAAAAACAAAGATTGAATTTATCAAAAGTGACGTTTATATAAAATATATTATTAATATAAATATAATTTATATAAAAAGTTTTTTTCTTTTTTCTTTATCAATTAGAAATGTTACTTGAGCAGTAAATTATTATACTATAGTGGGTTTTGAAGGATTATGTGACACAGATTCAGCTTAGCATCACAGGAATAAAATCTTAAAATATATATATTTTTAAATAATTATATTTTAAGACTTTATTCTTGTGATGCTAAGCTTCACAATAATAAATAATGTATATATATATATATATATATATATATATATATACACACACAATATATATATATATATATATATATATATATATATATATATATATATATATATATATATATATATATATACACACACATATGGTTATTTATATATATATATATATATATATATATATATATATATAAAAATAACCATATGTATAATAATAAAAAACAAAAAAATATATATATAAACATATGTACTATTATTTAATAAAATATGTTTTTTTTATATATAATACTTTATATTACTGCATTTTCTTTTATCAAATACATTCAGCCGTGCTGTGCATGAGAGATTGTTCAAAAACAAATTTAAATGTAAATTTCTAGATATGCATCAAAACAGTCATGTGACATAAATGGCTGCCCCTCCAATTCATTACTGTAACACAAACAGTGCAGACCGTTAGATTAATGATATGGTTCTGCTATGGGGTTTACTCAAATCTCTAACCTTAAGTACCAGTAATAAGCACAGAGGTTTTCTTTGCAAACATAACTAACAAAACAATGGTATCAGACTTAAACAGTTTAAAAGACCCGCATGTTTCTGTGTTCCAGAAAAACGCTTTAATTTAAGATAAATGTATGTTTAATGAGTGCAGGTATAGCCTATATCCTTTTTTGGGTTAAACTGGTTTGTGTATGTGATTACCTCTGCGTGTGAGCATGAGCACTTCAGTGTGTGTGTGTGTGAGAGAAAGAATGCTACTGCTCTGTTTCAGGGCTGGATGACAGGCACGGACAAGTGCAGGAACCAACGTGTTTGAGAGCAGTTGGCGAGCTGAGATAGTGCTGCTTTTCGCCTAGCACATCACCCCTCGATATCAGTTTCAATAGTGAGAGAAGATTAAAACAAACTGTGAAAGAAAGAGAGGAGATGGGTCCAGTGCAAAGACAGGAGGGTTTAAAAGAGTTTAAAGAAAGATTTGAAAGAAAGGGGGAAAACACTGCAAAGAAAGAGCGAGGTGAGAATCTGGACAAACGGGATGGGCCAGTTCGCTCGTTTGCTCGCTTGAGAGAAAGAAAGCACCAAGTTAACTGCTCACTCCCTTGCGTGTTTGCCTTGTTTCTATTAAACACCAGAGACATCGACAGTGAAAGAGGGGGGGGGGGGGGGGGGGGGGGTGAGAGGACGGATGGAGGGAGTTAACAAAACCTGCACCACCCTGAGGTCTCGTATCCTTATCAATGCGAACCGTACACCCTACAAACCAACAGAAGGGCTGATACTGATGACTTACGCCACTAAAGACAATTGCCCACTGTAGTAAAAGTTTGTCACCAAGTCCTATTTGAAGAAAGAGTCGTTTCCAAGCAATGCCATCAGAAGGAGGAAATTCAGCCGTGCAAGACGTAAAGTTATAGCCCACAAATTACTGCAATAACGCAGTCCCATTACACATATTTAAACATGCATGATTTCGACTGTGAAAGCACCCTGAATATTTTTGGGGTCCTGTAAAAGTGCATCTCATCGTCAGAAAACTATCGTCTGAACATCTCCAGTGATAATGAGAGATGGAGAAACAGATGAGCTATCGAGTCACAGTATTGGAGATAAAGAGACTGAAAATCTTGGTTAAAACATTTTCAACAAAGGTTTAAATTAAAACAACTTAGCAACCACAGAACACCCTACCAACCACTCATAACACCCTAGCAACTAACTAAAACACCTTAGCAAACCATAGAACACCTTACCAACCAGTCAAAACACCCTAGCAACTAACTAAAAAACCCTAACAACTAACTAAAACGCCTTAGCAATCATAAAACACCCTACCAACCACTCAGAACACCCTAGCAACTAACTAAAACACCCTACCAACCACTCAGAACACCCTAGCAACTAACTAAAACGCCTTAGCAACCATAGAACACCCTACCAACCAGTCAAAACACCCTAGCAACTAACTAAAAAACCCTAACAACTAACTAAAACGCCTTAGCAATCATAAAACACCCTACCAACCACTCAGAACACCCTAGCAACTAACTAAAACACCCTACCAACCACTCAGAACACCCTAGCAACTAACTAAAACGCCTTAGCAATCATAGAACACCCTACCAACCACTCAGAACACCCTAGCAACTAACTAAAACACCTTAGCAACCATAGAACACCCTACAAACCACTCGGACCACCCTAGCAACTAACTAAAAACCCTACCAACCACTCAGAACACCCTAGCAACTAACTAAAACACCTTAGCAACCACAGAACACCCTACCAACCACTCTGAACACCCTAGCAACTAACTAAAATGACTTAGCATTCATAGAACACCCTACAAACCACTCAGAACACCCTAGCAACCAACTAAAAAACCTTACCAGCCACTTAGAACACCCTAGCAACTAACTAAAACACCTTAGCAATCATAGAACACCCTAGCAATTCACTAGAAAACCCTACCAACCACTTAGAACACCCAACCAAACAAATAAAAAAAGACCCATCAACCACTCAGAACACCCTGGCAACTAACTACAAAACCCTACCAAGCACTCAGAAGACCCTAGAAACTAACTAAAACACCTTAGCAATGTACAGAACACGAATAATTTCACATGACGTGAAATTGCTCAGAAAGTTAGCTACAAATCTTGACAGTATTGCGATCTTTGAATAAATCGCCAGGCCAAAAAACTCAAAAACTAAAAGAAAAGACGACGATCGCAACATGTATCCATCTCAAAGAATGCCATCAACATCCTGAGAGCTTAATGTACAAAGAAATAAGGCCATACATGCCATTTTTGGTACAAATGAGTAGCCAAAAAGCATCCCTCAGGAAGTTTCTCAATTATTCAGCAGAACTGCCAGCGATGCAATCAAAAGCAAAGACGCAGCGAATTGAAATCATCTGACCAGCCATTGTTTGGCAACATGTGGAAACTCCAGTGAGGTTTGAGTTCCTTTTACGGATTATGGTTTATATTAGAGCAGAACAGAGAGGAGCACAAAAGCACCAAACCCACTTATTTTCTCAGCAGCACAAATCCTTATATACATGATTATCTGCCATTTTCTCCGGTTCCTGGCCTTTACCAGTGGCACCAAGATAGCAGTGTCTGCCGAGACAACAAGAAACGAACTATGAATGGAGATCAAACGAGTAACTTTCGCTTCAACTTAACAAAACGAGGAGTTCTGCAAACTAAGTTGTGGCATCAATCCATGGCTGTCTATGTGGTCGCCTGTTTTACTCCTAAACGTCATTTAACACCTGAGTTAAGCACACATCATAACCGGCAACACTCTGAACTGCACAGGAAGTGGCTTTCATTTCCAAATCAACCCTGGCTGCATTGCCTTGGGGCGAGCTTGCTTCATGCAAACCAGCTCTGTATCTGTGTGCGCATCTCAGACTCAGGGGGGAAAAAACCTGACTCCAAATCAGTCATCTTTGTAAACACAGTGCTTCTTGTTAAATAGCTTTAAGAGAGATCCGTGAGGATGCACAAGAAGATATGGGTCTTCCACATGTGTTTTAAGGGGGATGGGAGACTCTTCAGAGGTAGGAGACGATATAAACAAGCATGCAAATTGAGGGGTCCTTGGCAACGGACGAATCAGCTGTCAAACCTCACAGGTGCCTGCGACAGGGACAAGTCTTTTACCCTTCTTTTTGCAGATGGTGGGCCTTTATTTGGGCCTAAAGACACGTATGGATTGCACAGTGGGGGACTGTGAGAGCTGTTGACTGGTCACATGGGTGAGGTTTAAGGACAGGACAGCCTCATATTCAGGCTCATCACCATATCCATGCAAATATGCATGGGCGGAAAGAGAATGAACTGCATTCTCGTAGAAAATAGAGGCTGGTTTTAGCAAGATAGAGTTCTTGTAAGTGAAGACAGACGCTGGCTCTTGCTCGGTTTCTGTGGAGAGCTGTGGTGTGAGTTACAGAGGAGTGCAGATGCAGGGTCCATGCTGACGGATCAGTGTGCCATTGACAGCTGCCTGGAAAAAGCATACACTGTCCACCCTCATTACAGACGGTGTGTGTGTGTGCACAGGCTCTCTCAAAGAATATAGCTGTCCCAAAACAGGGCAGCCATTTTAAAACTCTTCCTTAGAGAGGGAGAAACAAGAGGCGTGAATGTAAAGAATCGCACTGATGTGAGACTACATGGGGACGTTCATCCCAGGCTTAAACAGTGCGTGAGGTGTAAGGGAACGGGTGAAAGGAGGATCTAATCTCCTTCCCTCCTGTTGCTCTTCTTGTTATGATCACTCCTTTATTTAGCAGGCATGTTTCTGCAGGAAGACCGAGAGAGCTGCTAAGGTGCCGTTCTTTCCGCCTCATGGATGTGAAGACATCTACTTTGTGCAACTTTGGTTTTAAGTAATTAAAGGTCCGGCAAGCTTGTTTCATTTTGTTCTGAATGTGCTTTATGTACAAAACTGGAACTTTTGATTCATACATGGGGAGAAAAATCCTCTTGGGAAGCAGTCACATGGGAATTCCTCCTATCTCCCTCCCACTTTTCCCCAATCCCTCCCTCCCTCCCGGGAGAGTTGGCCGATGTGGCAGGCAGAAAGGACGCAGTGAGCCTGTGCTGTTCTCCTTTGACAGTTGTCTATCTGTGCAACAAATGTTACATTCATTGAGGGCAGCAGTGACAGCTCAGCTCCATAAATCCAGAGGCACACAGAGGGCTCTCCAAACCTCAGCGTGATTTTAGGGATGCACCCAAATGAAAATCCTGGGCCGAAACCGAAAATTCTTTGTTTATTATTTATTTCTTATTTTAAATTAGCTTTATTAATATATCAGGCTTTTTAATTAAATTCAATCATTTTAATGATACTGAATAAAAAGTAAAATACACTAATACCTCTGTTTACGAGTGACTTTGTATACGAGCAAATCGGTGTACGATCATTGTATCGGAGTGGGAGAATTTTTCCCTTGCCTACGCACATTTTTTTGTGGAAAAGTCCTAACACTCAGCATCTTCGCGCACATTTTTACTGGAAATATCTTAACAACAGCCTCTCACAAAGCCCATCACCCCTTCACTCGTTCATTCTCTCAGCGTCGCTCGGTTTGGTTCATCATTCACCACAGTGATACTTTTATAAGTGATTTACAGCGGTTTTACCTCGTGTTGTTAACATTAATTGTGATCGCTATTGTTATATACGTATATATAAATATATACGTTCAGTACAGCATATAGACAATGACCTCAAGATGAGGAAGAAAGAAGGGATGAAATTTCTCTTGTAAGCAGTAAAACCCTCCTCTCGTCTCCTTCACGCCAGCAGACGCGACTCAAAGCTGAAGTGCGTTACAGTAAATTGTCAATTATTAATTAGCATTTAAATTTATAATTTTAACTGTAATTAATAGGGTAAAACCAAAAAAATATTTAAAATGGGCGTTTATGCTCATGTGGAACGAATCGAGTGATTTTTAGTGCATTCTTGTGGGGAAAATTGTTTTGGTGTAAGAGCATTTTCAGTTACGAGCTCTTGGAACGAATTAAACTAGTAAACCAAGGTATTACTATACAAGCCAATACATTTACATTTTACACGTATGCATTTGGGAGACACTTTTATCCAAAGCGACTTGCATTGCATTAAAAAAACACATTGAAATTCTAATCAGTTCTTGCTTTCCCTGGGATCAAGCCCATGACCTTGGCGTTGCAAGCGCCACACTACTGTTTGAGTGACAGGAAAGCAATAAAACTAAATTTAAAAAACACTTATTGAATGCAACACCAAAATATATTACTCTCCATGCATTTTTATGCAACAATCGATGACCATCACCAGTGCATGCAATCAGATAGCGGGGAGCGGCGAGAGTAGCGTCATTTTACCAGCATGGCTAATACTACACGTTACAGCTCAGTACGGCTATTGCAAACAGAGACAAGTACTACTACTACACAGAAATTATTGCATTATTTGACTGGACTTTGCTTGTTTTGATGAGCGGTCCGCGAGTGGAGTGTTTGCATGGGCCTGATACTGATACTCGAGCGGCGGCATATATTTTCTGCCAAAAACACCTTTTTCAGTGCATCCCCAGTATATTTTGGGACCTGTAAAAGTGCAACTCACCATCAGAAAACTACCGTCTGAACATCTCCAGTGACAATGCGAGATGGAGAAACAAATGAGGTATCGAGTCACAGTATTGGAGATAAAGAGACTGAAAAATCTTGGTTAAAACATTAAATTAATTGTCATGTGATATAATGCTCAAGTACAGATTTTATTCATGGGCATGAATGCAAATAAAAAATGAATCTAAAAAAGCCACATAATAACTGAATGTTTGACTTACGCTTGCCAAACGTCTCAATAAAAGTACAGAGACACTTACGATAACCATCTCTCTTTTAGGCACCGTTGAGGTATGGGTGTGGTTTCATGAAATGGACTCTAAACTCACTCTACACCTGAGAACACAAAGAGACGAGGAGTAGAAGAAGAGGAGGTGTGCGTGTGTGGGGGGGGGGGGGGGGACCTCCAGGCCGTTTCTGTCTTGTTAAACCGGCAAGCTCCTACAAGCAATCCTTAAAAAGGCCCACGGTGCTCTGCACACACATCCTGAAATTGATTTGAGTGAATATACCATTATTGCAAAGGGATTCCCTCATTCAAACGAAGGTTAAAAGAGAACAAAACACAAAGAAACGAGTGTGCAAACAAACCGAATTAACACATGCTCTTTCAGTTTAACCGAAGTCAAGAGATGTTTGATTCACTGTGAATAATACGCAATGACACACCTCTGAAAGTCTAGCTGGTCAGGTCTCTCCATCATTTATTTGAAAGACTAAAGAAAATGAAAACCACTGGAGGGGTGTTTGATAGAGGACTAGGCAGATATGCCTCTTACGACACTCAATAATGGAGCTCTTTGTAAAGCAAAGAAGAATACAGCCTTCATCGAGCTGATGCTGAGAACATCTCTCTGTGGCTCAAATGCGCACACATAAACAGACATGCGGCGACCACGCTTGATTTGTGGCCCCCCCTGAAAAGAAACGCTTGTTTGGTGTGAGAAAATCTTAAGCAGGATTTGAGTGAAAGCACTTATTGGACACCTCGAAGTTATCGTCAGTCAGTGTGCATTCCCTCACTCCTCTATTTTTCACTCAATCACTCCTGCACCTCCCACTTTTGGCTTCCACTGTTACACGGCCTAAACTCCAAAAGCAAGGATGCAGGCCAAAGTACAAGGCCAAAACATCAGCCAACTGGTGCTGTGACGGCCGACCGCCACCCACTTTTAAGGCCCCGCCCCCAAAAGCAAACCCACATGATTCCCTTCGTCCAATCACGGCGCGAGCTGCCAGCTGTTTGCTATTGGCGTTCGCCTGAGTGACAGCCAGGCCGGTGGTTGCAGCAGGGGTCATCCATCACACTCCAGTGTGTGCTGACGCGCAGGGCTTCTCGGCTGTGCTGAAGCGACTCCCTAGCATCGCATCATGTACACCCCATTCCCCCCCCCCCCCTCGTCTGAAATAAGAGTCACATTGTTTTTTTCCCTTTCGTACCGCTCCAGAGTTGCTGTGCAGTGCTCTCTCTACATAGGCGTCTGCCTGAGGACACGCTCCTACAAGGGAGTGATTCATCTAGAATGGGGTGGAGGTGGGGGGGTGGAGGCGCTGGAACTTCAGAGGAAAATTTGCAGGCTGAGACCGTTAAATTCACAATTTTTTTTTTTTTGTAAATGTGGCTAGCATCAGGCTGACCATCCTACAAAAGCCTGTCTACAAACAAAGAGCCAAAAGTGAGAACTTGATGCATGAGAATTCAATTCTCAATTTACACATCATTAAACACAAGAATGTCAATTAAGCTTTTTAAAGAGCTACTTTCTGTCTATATTTCATACAGGCTAAATTATATCTGTGACATGAAATTTTATCGTTACACCGACATTTTAGCTAGCCATCAGATAATGCGATCATTCAGCATAACGTTACGAATGGATCTACAGCATGACAAACATTCATCATCTCTCTTATTGCCACCCCACACGCAACACTCTGGAAGAAACAGACATTACGAATCACAATTATAGTGTCAGATGGAGAACGAAAAGATTCTAATGTAAATAAGTTTACATTTATGCATTTGGTAGATGCTTTTATCCAAAGCGACTTACATTGCATTCAAGAAACACATTGAATCAGGTCTTGCTTTCCCTGGGATTGAACCCATGACTTAGGTGTTGCAAGCACTAGGAATGAGCGAGTACAGCATTATCTGTATCTGTTAACCATATGAATTATCTGTACTCGGACTGGGCGGGGCCAAACCAGAAGTGGGCGGGATTTAACCTGGAAATGGGGGGGCTTTAACCGGTATGTTATTTTTAATCATGCAATTTATATGGGTTGATCAGAAATTGTTATATTTATTGCTGAGTAGAAAACTATTTACATGACAGCAGAGTGACAGCTCAACACTTCCAGGTTTTGATCACAAACTATATACAGAACAAATTTTGCAACAATGAATACAACACATGCGGTTGCAATTATGAAGAAATCATAATTTTGAATCATTATTTTTTGCGTGAAGTAAAAAAACTGATTAGAGCCAGCAGACGGTTAAAAAAAAAAATCTCTGACAGGCAAAGACGCAACCCTAGTTGCATTCTAGCAAGCACCACGTTTGAACAAACCCCACGTTTACCAGAACTCTACTGGTTAATAAGTACTACAAACAAACCGAAATAAAAAACAAACCTGAAGCTGAAGAAACCTCTGACTGAGGGAGAGACAGAGAGAGAAAGAGAGCTGTTCTCTTCTCAGTGTTCTGTGTGTGAGTGACAGAGCGGGACACAGCAGATCTGCATGTGTAGGGGAGGGGCGCTGTGACTAGCCTATCACAGAACGCAGACACAGTCAGCTACACAATGAGGATTTTTATTCAATCCGAGCACAGATATTGACTCGTATAATACTCGTACTCGGCAAAAGTGCTTTATCCGTACCGGATACTCGTTTCAACTGAGTATCCGGCTCAACTCTAGCAAGCACCAATGCTCTACTGATTGAGCTACAGGAAAGCTACTAAAGTTTAGTCTACCGTATATTTAAAATTCAGACTAAATTTGGGAGTAAGGTGCAGAAATGTGCACATTGTGTTATTCATGCTTGTATTGTTCAAGCATTAATTAGCTTCAAATGACGAATCTGAATGACATCCCCTGGCACGGAAAAGAAAGTTCACAAGCCCAGAGTATAGCAGTCAAAGGATGGCTGGTCATTACAGACCAATCACTTTTGTAATTCCTTGACAGTCTGTAGAGACGTTAGAGCACTAGCATTTCAGCTGCAGGGCCGCAAAGGCCTCATTTCCATCTCTATAGCCACCCTTAATGTTTGGCCACACATTGATAAAGAGGGTCCCATCAGATGCAAGGCGGCACCAGAGTGGGTACAGATTGGTGGGTGGGTGACGGCCCTTAACATTGTGAGGTCTTGAAAGGATAAAAGGGGGTAAAACAAGCAGGAAGGAACAATTACAAGTTACAAACAAAGGCACGCAGACTTTGCTGAAACCATCACATGGTCCAACAATGGAAAAAGTTCTGGTTGCCTACACTGATTTTCAAGAGCTTTAAACACTTTTTTTTCCCTCTTGGAGCACGACCTGATTATTACTTCACGACATGGAGTATTTAATGTTTACCACAAACAAAAGAGCCAGATTAACAAAACAGAAGAACTTTTCCCTTCTGCTTTTCCAGGCAAAATGAAGACTTTACATCAAAAACCAGTTTGACTAGATCTGATGAACAATCCCCTTCATGTACCACAAGTTATCATATACCAGTATCCACCATTTCCTGTTAAGCAGAGGTTTAACAGACTCACACACAGCCTTGTGGGATTGGCCATTTCCTTAGGAATCCAAGAAACAGGGAGTTGAATCACAAACACAGACATGTATTGAAAATGACCAATCCTAGCATCATAAGGCGCGGATTTAAATGAATTACAACCTGAAGTCTGGGAACAAATACATGACGGTCTAAAAGCCAAAAAACAATGCAGAAGCACAACAAATCCTTTAGCTCGAGTAAACCTTCCTACAGGCCCTGAACTTCTTCATAAATTTCCTTATAACTTATCAGCTGCCCACTGACCCTGTTCAAAGATTAAACGCAGAACGAAATGACTGCAATCTAAGACAGGGACACTACCCACTTTATGACAAGTTATGCAATGTTGATGAAGACAAAACAGACACTTTACGTGAGGTTTCGTCCAAATGAAGACGTTCCAAGACAATTATTACCCTTCACATGTCTACATAAGTGTCAAAAGGTTCATAAATGCATCAATTTCAACTTGCACGGCCACAAAATACCGGCTAGTAGTAACCGTAAATCCACAAGAGCTCTGGGTCTCGCATTTTGTTAAGGCTGTACTTTCAGACGGACCCTTGATCTGGTCTTCTCGTGAGGCAATCAACAGCCTGGTTATCTTCTCCGCTCTTTGATTAAGTTTATTATTGCCTCTGCTCTACTTTTCCCCCCAAGCACTTGGTAACAAAGTTCACGAGTGGAGTTAACTCCCTGGTTAATGATAACACTCCTTGGACACACATGTTTTGTGGGATGCTGCGGATGGATGGAAACTTGAAGGAAGTAGAGATAGCCAAAGCATTTTCTGATGTGGCAGTTAACGCTCATCCCCTCTTGTAACCTCACTGACAGGCACGAACAGGTTGGATACTGCAGTTGTTTTGAACCACACAGTAGAGTCAAACCGGCTATTGCACAGGGGAAAAAAATTAAATGCTATTTGTCTGGGCCACATTTCACGTAATTGTATATGTAATTGCAATGAGATTCACCCGAGACTATTTGACTTCCACATGTCATCTGGGTGGGTCCCTCAGAAATATCCGAGCGTGTTGGCTTGCTGTGAAGTAGGTGTTGAAGGAGGGCAGCGTTTCTGTCTGCTCATTGTGTGCATAGCCCCTGATGGGAAAGGCCAGGTTTCAGGTGAAGAAAGAATCCCGCTAGCTGTCTTTTGTGTGCCGTCTCCTCAGGGGCACGTCAGCAGAGCCTGCCCCATTGACTCCTTGTTTCCCATGGGAGCTAGACGGTGTACCATTAACCCCAGACCAGTGAGGCAGACACACCTCTACCTCTTCACCTGGCCATTCAAATTTTGGCTCAAAAATTGGGCTCAAAAGCCCTAGACCTCTCCAACCCAACCCCGTCTCACATCACATCAGCCGGCTCAATCACAAAGACGCATTTATTTTGGAAACAGTAGCCGGCATATCAGCATTTTCTATCTTTTCTAATGCTGATGTCCCTAAACAGAGGCAGCATGGCCTGATGTTACTTTGACCTGTCAGAGGAGTGTTATCCTCCTGCTGTGATGATTCTGTTAAGGTTTTGAGATGGATTACGGGAGGTTGCATGTCTGAGTGGACCATCTTCAGGAAGTGTCCTTCGGCATTGATGCTTGCTTGGTATAAAGCTCACGCATCTTGGCCTACGCCAACACTAATCCGAATAGTTTAGTAAAACGAATCCGTTTAGTCTTCAGTTCACAGTAAGAACGAATTTGACGAAAGTCAAAGCTTGTTAACTCTAAAGGACAACTATAAAAAAATTGTTCTAAAAAAAAAGAAAAAAAAGAAACAAAAGCTCTACATTGAAAGATTAGCTATAACTATAACAGCACAGAAAAACGATAGTCTTAAGTAAGAACGAATTTGACGAATGTGCCTACATACTATGTGCTGCTTTCACAGTGTTGCTAACGCTAAAATGTTACTTTGTACAATCCTCATATCACATTCCTTCAAACAACAGCTTTATAACACTAAAAGGACAATAGCTATAAAAATGTAGTTCTAAAAATCGTTCAACATTGAAAGAATAGCACAATTATAACGATAACGGCACAGAAAAACGATATCACTGAAATGACTTTCAGAACGATTTCATCCATCTAATGAACGCTAAAAAATTGACAGCCAATCAGAATCCATCCTGCTGTAATTTAAATTATTAACACCAAGGACAATAACTATAAAAATCGTTCTCAACATTAAAAGAATAGCTCAACTAAACACCACAACTATAACGGTACAGAAAAACGAAATAAAAAAAAAAAAACATTTCAGAAAGATTTCATCCATCTGATGAATGATAAAACATTGACAGCCAATCAGAATCCACCCTGCTGTAATTTAAATAATTAAAGTGACAGACGCTAATATAGTTATCGTTCTTGGTGTAACAGCCTTCACGAGGGTGTTTTTTCATAAATGAAATCGTGATTGTGGAAAAACCTGGACGCGCCAGTTTTTCATGGGATATATTGCTAATAATTTGCTAACTTTATTATGTCTGGTCTCTTGACATCATCTCAGGGAGCTTTTACTATGTTTTACACATCCACACTAAGATAATTTAGCTATTTTTCAAGGTTTCAGTGTCAACTTTAAAAAGGAAACGTCATTTTCAAATCTTTCCAGATCAACGCAGATCTGGATACAGCCTTGAAAACAAAAGCTAGATTTTGCGTCTCACAGATTTCCACTATCTACAACAAAACCCTGTATAGCGGCCAAATCGGTGCTCGTTAAGTATGAGCAGGTCAGCGACGTGTTTGATATTATAGTGTGTGCAATGCAACGACAAGCAACTAATCCAGCCAATCACTTCCGTGACTGTGTTAAACTTATGCGAGACAACTATCCTTCTTTTTTTCCACCCTTGCGGTTGCTCGGGACTGCCTCCTGACCAAGTATCTTGTACTTTGTGCCCCTCGTCAGCACTGCGTAGAACGTGTGCTGCTTTGACAAGACGACAAGAAACCTTGTTGCACAGGAATTGAGTCCACAGAGTCTATAGTGTGAGTTTGCCCTTGAAAATGTCCGGTGGCTCTGGATGAAAATCGGCGAAATCGGTTTCAAATTCGAGACATCACAAAGATGTGACAAGTCAACTGTTTTGTCTAAACTTGCAAGATCATTTTTACAAAAGAAAGTGAGACACAGGAATGCTGGTGGAGTTTAAAGCCACGAGTTCCTTCCTCCCCTTCTTCGTCACTCCCAGTGTCTCCGCCTCCGTCCCAAGGCCAGTCCAGTAATCTCATCCTCCCATCCCCCCTACGCTCTTAGCAGCTGTGCAAAGGGATGCTCTCAGGTGGAGGCCTGTGTGTTTGCACAAGAGGCTGCAAGAAGGTGTGTGGTTGACTTCTTTACGAGCCTGAGGTGCAGTAGGACTAGGGGCATGAGCGCCGGTCTCTGTGGATACGAGGTGTGTCCTGTGTTTGCAGAACAAACAGCAGTACCTTTTCAGCTCATGAGGAGATGGCAGGACATTGTGTGTGTGTGTGGATGGGTATGTGTATGGTATGGTTCGGTTTTTGAAAAAAAGGTGAGTGGGAAGGTTGTTATGCATGTGAATTATTTGTTTATTATCCATCACTGCATAAACACACACTCACAAAAAAGAAAAACATTTC
The DNA here is from genome assembly GCA_037043235.1 of Rhodeus uyekii. Classification (NCBI taxonomy): domain Eukaryota; kingdom Metazoa; phylum Chordata; class Actinopteri; order Cypriniformes; family Acheilognathidae; genus Rhodeus; species Rhodeus uyekii. The sequence continues at coordinate 3,003,552 of JAWRVZ010000020.1, read as the reverse complement.
CATGGTACTGCACTTTAGCAAAAATACTCAAAGAAACTAAAAGACAATGGTAGCGGGGCACACATCTCACTCTCACAGTGCTAAGGAATTCAAAATGGCATTTTAAACCCTGTAATGTATTCAAATTATTCTTTAGTACAATGCCACTATACAAGTCAATTATTTAATTTGTTACACAAAGTGTCACACCAAACATTTATCTTGCCCAATTGACAACAGAGACCATAAACATCACCAACTGATCTGCGGTCAACGTCGTGTTTCTCAGGATTACATCTTTTCCCAGCATGCACTGTGGCTGCCAGGTAAGATGTCATTAGGGCAGCTCATCCTTGCGGGCTATATTTGCTGTCTGTCAAGTGGCACAGTGGCAAACCAGTTGAGCAGACGGGAGCAAACAGACACCTCTTAGCTTTCGATTAGCACCAGGCCAGATTTGCGCTGTTTACACAAAGTCAGTCTGCCTGTCCTCAAACGCGTCAGATGCAGAATATGCGTTGTGCCAGCTGCAACAAAATACCCTTTTTGGGTCGCAAAGCATCCCAACTCCACCTCAAGACGACACATTAACACAGTGTATCATTTGCTTTCTATCCCTCACACGTCATCGGACAGAAACTGGTTGTGCGATGCGGTTCGCCTCTTTTTTTCCTTTTTGCAACCACCCTCGTTTTGTCTGTTCCACCCTATTTTCCCTCCCTCCTTTTCTTTCTCTCTCAGCCAGCTCCACTAAGCAACAAGTGCTGCCTGTGAGTACCAACCCTCCCCCTCGTCCCAGCCTCCAGAAGATATCGCAAATCCTGCGAGCAACTGCCAGCTGACAAAACTGTTTAGTCAGCAAGACAGAGGAAGGCAGGGAGGGAGAGCGTGAGCTTCGGGCTTGAGAGAGCAAACGAGAGCCGAGACAGAAAGAGAGCCGTGCATCGGTCAGCCCACTCTAGGATAGAAGTTTTCAGTAAGATTTACAGTTTTCCTGTCGCTCAATCAGTAGAGCATTTGTTGGTCACGCCATGGTCATAGCTTCGATTCACAGGGAAAGCAAGAACTGATTAAAATGGCAATGTATTCCCTGAATGCAATGCAAGTCACTTTGCATAATGCATAAATGAAATAAAAATGAAGTTCCGCTAGTCTTTTCTTTCCCTGCTGTGACCAAGTGAAACTGCTTCTTGAATGTGGGGGGAAAAAAGAAAGGAAAAAGCGTAGGGTAGGACTTTTTTTCTCTACATGAGGAATTGATTGGATGGTTGTGGTTTGCTATTGGTGGATCTCAGGCGAGTAACAGGTTGCCCCGCCCACACGCCAGTAAACGCATCATCAGAGACTAGAAGAGATGTCGCTGCAAAAGGGAGGGGAAGTTATTTTAAAGATTATGGGGGGGAAAACGTATCAATAATTTATAATAAATACAGTAATTCCTCGCCACTTCACGGTTCAAGTTTCGCGGCATCAGTGCATCGCGGATTTTTCAAAAATATTCATCGAAAAATAAATATTCAAAAATGCCGCCATATCGTTACCCGTATTGCGGAAAGCAGTGTTGCTCCATTGTGATGTGAGAGAAACGGTTTCCCAGAATGCCAGACAAAGAGAGAAACTCTCTCAGAGGCTTTGTACACGCCCACGGGTGTCAGACAAGACACGTGATTGGTTCCCGGCGCGAGATCGACCAATGAGAGCACGAGTGGAGTAAGAGCCTCTTCACCTCTCAGAAGCAAATGTTGACCGATATCTGACGATGAGGCGCTTCCCGAACTGATTTAAAGGCCTCATTATACCAGTGCTGTAACACCATCACATTCATGGAACCGCACAGGTCCGTCATCGTCGTCATTACTGGAGTCTCAAGATACTGCTGTCATTGATGAGTGTAGAGCACCATAATATGTATCGTATGAGAGAGAGAGTAAATGTATTAAGGTTTTATAATTAAATAAATTTTATTAAAATATACATATTTTAAACATTCTGGTACTTACACATATACGGAAATTCCTAGGGGGGGGCCAATCCTACTTCACTGGTTTTCACCTATCGCGGGGGGTTCCGGTAACAGGTTCTGATAAACAGATCACTGTACTGCAATATTCCATTAAAAATAAGAATCATCCATTATGATTTTGTTAAGACTTTAAACACTATTTCAAGACAAAAACGTTTGGGGCAGGGGGTGAAAGAAAGTTAAGTGGAGGATAAAACCCCAGGAAAAACAGGAACGGTGGAGTTAAAATCACTAGGTCTGTCTGAATCTCAGAGAGGGAAATCTGTCGTGCAGCAAACTCGCTATTGTTCGAACACTTCCTTCATCTCTTTCCCCTCCACCTCAGAGAAGAGGCAAGTTTCACTTCCTGTCTTTCCTCTCATCTCCTCTTCTCAGCTTGCTGGAGCTCCATTTTCCCCTGCCTCCCTTTCTCCCTCCCGCCCTCCATTGTGGCATTCTTTCACATCAGTGATAGCCGTTGGGCTAGACTTTGAACTCTTAGCAAATACCAACTTTATTTGCTGGTTGGAGCGGCTCGGGGGAGAAGCTTGGAAAGGTGATAAGACGGGCTGCAATAACAGGGCTTCAGAGGTGTTTGTGAGGCAAAAAGATGCATTCAGCTTGATGACTGCTAAACACAGCCAATGATTCAATCAATCACTTGAATCAAACTTTTCAGTACAGCCAATAGAAACTAAAACTAGATTCAAATCAGACTTTTTCAAGCCACTTCTATGCGGTTCAGTGTTAGTAAAACTCAACGTAACAATGGTAGTCCCAAGTTCCTTGGGTCAATCCTTCAATTCCAGTCCACAGGAAAATCATTAGAAAAGGATGCAATCATTAGCCACATGATTTGAGGCATCATACAAAAGTACACACAGGTTTGAAAACCTATGGTTAAGGTTTTAAAGTCGTTATGAAATCAAAACGGCCAATTCTTGGTTCTGTTTTTGGAGAATAACTTCGCCTCCCTCTTGCAGCATCTTCTCTTCTTTGATGACTAGCCAACCCGTCACTCACACGAGATCCACCAATAGCAAACCACAACCATCCAATCAAGTTCCTTGTACATCAATAGGGAAGAAAATAATATTTTAGCTTCCAAACAAATCATGCTCGTCTTAGCAAGCCATTTTGAATTGCAAGTCAAATCAGATTGTGAAAAACTCAAGTTTTATCAATCTATTGTAGCTGCTAGCTTTCTTTGTTACTGAACCAAACATGTTTTTCATGTTTTCACAGCCAGAGATAAGTGCTGCCTGTGTGGGCCATGACTGCAATCACAGAGAGGATTGGTTGAATTTTTGAGGTTAAGCCTTCAATCCCATATATGACACATCTAATGATAATGAGCCACGGTGAGGAGGCAGAGCAGCATTCAAGACATTTTTCTGACTGCATTAAACTATTATGCTGCTTTCCCAAGCGTCAGGTGATCATAGAGACCATTGGCGGTACTCTCAACTTAGGCTTACGATGCTTTTGGGAAACGCAGCCACAAATATAGCAGGGGTTAAAGGGTCAGCACCCAACACTATTCTTATAGGGACGTCCAGACAGTGCCACTCTAAAACAAGCCACTACCAAGTTAAAACCATCAAAAAACGACGGATCCACAACTCTGCAACTCCAACTAATGGCTGCAATCATTGAACGAGTTTGTCTATTTGAATATCTAGTTCTTTTGTGTGACGTTAAGTGTGTTTACGTCTACAACAGCATCCTAATATTTATGGATAAACACCCAATTTGTGGGGGGAAAACTACAAATACACCTTAGGGCTCCATCTCCAACTTAATCCAAGATGCCGTGTCCCTCCCTGCCGTCGCTATGCACCACACAGGGATGGAATATAATCTTATCTAAAAAAGGCAGAATAAATATAGCCCGGGAGCCAAAGGGCCAACCAATTCTGCCCTAAGGCCAAAAGCAGGACCCTCTCCATCAGGATAAACAGGACCAACACCACACAGGTCTCATTTAGACCTCAGTAGTATTAGTACTCGATAAAACCACTGAGATACGCCTCAAAAACATCTTGAATTAATGATAAGAATTAACCAGTCACAGCTGCCTAACATTAATAAGCAGATATAAAAAGGTATAACATCCCAGATCAATTATTTACAAAGACAGATAGTCTGATTATCGAAGATAGAAAATCAAATAAAGATAAATGTAAATCTGAGGAGGTCATTGATGCAAAGCAGTGCCGTAAAGTGTTTATCGTTTGGCAGACACAAGCGAGACCTGCTGTTTAGGTATCTTGGGCATTACGATAATGAATTTAGATAATGTCAATTCCCAGGACACTCACTGAGACTCGAGAGAGAGAGAGAGTGATATACTTTTAATTATCCCAAGAGAGACTGGACACCATATTTTCCAAGGGTCTGAGAACGCATAAACAATGAAACGAAATTCACACTGGGACGTTGTGCATGGGAATCCATTCACTGGAAACTAAAACGCAAAATAAAAAGTTCCCGATAGTCTAGCATCAATCTCCGTTTCCTCTGGGATCTCCTTCACTAGAGCTTGCATGGGAAAACGGTAAGAAAACGCTTCATAAACTCCCATCAGCAGAGCTTAGAGAACAACAAAAAGTGCAAGTGCATACTTCAGAAACTCAAATGCATCTCTAAAAATGAAAAAGAAGAGTGCAAACTTTCCGATTAGCCTTAGCCAAAGAGGAAACAAACAAAACTACATGGAAACATCCTCCTCCTTTAGCCACAACATCATCAAGCTGATCCTTTAATACTGGCTGCAAGGCCTCCGTATGCTCCTATTCATAACATGGCCGTTCTCTGCCAAACTTTGACATCATTGAACTGAGGGAAATGTGCTTTCTGTCAAGAGTTATGGTCCAGCTAAACACACGAGGTGGGGCTTTACTTTCGGGATCTTATATATAGCGATGGAGAGAAGGCATGATGTCTGTGTAGTGATAGTGCATTGCTGCAGCTCTCGACTCGTGTTGGATTTCGTAATGGAATGTGAACCTCTCATCCGGATCTGTCCTCTCCTCCCTTCCTTTAAAAAAAAAGCCAAAGAGGAAAGGGGAACCATCTTTATTTGCCACGACCTCCAAAACTACTTTTGGTCACTGGTTGAGGAGTAAGGGACTTATTTATCATTTGTACCAATCCACTCTAGACTAGGGAAGGCGATTGGAGTGAAGTGGACGCGGAGCAGGGAACGGGTGTTTGGAAAGCCGGAGCAGCTTCACTGGTGTGCAGGGAGCGCACATGGAAAACCCGGAGTGGAGCCGGAGCCAGGGAATTATAGAAATCTCTGTTGCTCCGTGTCACTCACATACATCCATCCAGACAGTGTTTTTGTTTGCGCGTTACTTTGTGACGCTCAAAAAAGAAAAATTTATAGGGTCAAAAAGTTGCTTTAGCTCATCAAAATAAGTTAAGTTGCGCAAGATTCAACTCTTACATTAAAGTCAGTTTAATGTGATTTAAGTTGCAATGACTTGATTGAACTTAATTTTAGCCAGCAGGTTATTTCTTACAGTGTTAGGTTTAAAATTATGAAAAATAATATTTTTATTATTATTCATCTACGGTATCACAACTAAGTGTGAAGCAAACTGATCTCTACATCATATCTATTTTACAGATCATCATTTCTGCAATACATCAACTTTGCATATATATTTGTTTGGCATCACCAATTTGAGAGAAAAGCACAGAAAAGTGCTTCGTTATGGTCCAGATTAACACTTCAATAACCCTTTCAACCTCACAACTCAGCAACCGAGTTTCCTACTTGTAAATACGACTTCACATCGTTCACAACTCCGCATATGTTAATAGACACACAACACATGCATGCACCCATTTTCCCCCATCACTTGACAGTAAAACATCACTCCCAAATCTTGCTGTTGTGGTGTATTTGACCATAACTGTGCTTATCAGAGGCCTTGTGCTTAAAGGCACAGCTCACCCATAAATGATCTCCCATGCAATTATACCCCAGTTACAAACATCCTTCAAAAGATCTTCCTTTGCATCCGAAGAAACGCATGCAAGTTAGGCAGAGAACTTGATGATGACACAACGTGCGTTTTTGCGTGAACTGTCCCTTTAAATATTAATACTAATTGTTTTGACCGCAGAAAAGCATGCAAAAAAGCATAGAAGGATGCACAAAAAGAGGCGAGTGAATTTGCCACGTTTACCTCCGGCTGAGCTGCAGTTTCTGCCTAACCGAGCAGGGGCGGAAAAGGGACGGAACACGAATGCCTAGCAACCATTATCTCCCAGCGCGAGCTCAGCCTCATCCATTCCTGCAGTTCCCCGCCGCAAACTTTCAGTAAACACACAGCGACACTGTGCAACTTTACAACGAGCGAGCAGCTCAATTACCCCCCTCCCCAAACAGCGATGGGTAACGCGCTTCCTCGCGCAAAACTGCATCTACCTGAGCGCTTTCCGATCAAACGCAGGCCGTCCTGTAACTTTGTGACGCAACAGGTTGTTGTCGAAGCGCGACCCAAACGATCAAACAAAAGCACGCGAGCGATGCGCGTTAATAACGACGCGACCGACGCGTGATGCTCCGCGCGCGACAACAGCGCGTTAGCCCAACGCTAGCGAACAGACACACACTTTCAGCCGCGTCGCCGCGTGTCACAACTCCGGGGAAAGTTGAGAGAGACGCGCGGCGAAACGCGTGTGTTTTGCGGCAGGTTCGGGCTGTTGCGCGCGAGCATCATGTCTCTCTCTCTCTCCTCGCGACGAGGAAGCTGAAGTTTGGGGAAACTATCCTCTTACTCCACCATAACTTTAACTGCGACTAAAACACACACACATAGCAGAGGCCCGGGAGAGAGTTTGGGAACTTACGCTTGACTTTGTTGGGGTTGGGTTGCTTTCGCCGAGACATGATGATGATGATGGTGATGATGAGCCGAGAAGAAGAAGAAGCTGCAAAAGTTGTTCCGGAGAGGAATCAAAATGGCGTTTGTAAAAGATGTGCAAAGTTCGTCAACTTTGCGTTTGAGTTCCCCACTCTCCCAAATCCCCCCCACGCCGAGATGCTTTAGGGAGGAGAGAGGAAAACGCTTATTTCGCTTTCCTCCCACTGCGCCTGCCTCTCTCTCTCTCTCTCTCTCTCTCTCTCTAAAGCTGATAAGTAAGGCGGAGAGTCACGTGTTGCTCCTGCTCATGTCTCCAAGGGGACGCGCGTTACTGAAGCTGCAGACACACAAGCATCCCACACACATCCCAAACACTCCCAAAACTACCAGAGAGAGAGAGGGAGAGGGAGAGGGAGAGGGAGGGGTGCATGATAAACAGATGATGAATTAAGTTAGGCAGAAAGATAAGAGAATAGTTGTAGTGTTGGTTGTAAACCTTTGCATTTGTATCTCTGTTAGCACGATCACAAGACTAACACCAGTAATTAATTTAACAGGAGCATTAATTATAAAAAGATTGCAAATAGATTCAATGTAAACTATATAAATTATAACTGCATCTTATAGTCTGAACACGGCAAGAGAAAGTAGTAAATAAAGGTTTATACTTCAGCATGATTTCTCCTTATTTAAAATTGCATGTTTTGTTCATTTGTTTCTTTTGTACTTGTTTGTCAAATTTGCCAGCAGTTTTGTTGTTTCTGTCGCACTAAATATACTGACTAACTGCTAAAGAAAGGAAAAATAAAGTAGTAGTAGATCTTTACAAACTTGAACATTATCCCGTGAGGTGAGGAACTCGCAAAACAACAATAATAATGAAACAACAACATCTCACACATACTGTCTTGGCCAAAATTGTTGGCACCCTTGAAATGTTTCCAGAAAATCAAGTATTGCTCACAGAAAAGTATTTCATTAACACATGTTTTGATGTACACTTGTTTATTCCCTTTGTGTGTATAGGAACAAAACAAAAGAAGAAGAGAAAAAACAAGCAAATTTGACATAATTTCACACAAAACAGACAATAGACAAAATAGACAAAACTATTGGCACTCTTTCAAAATAAGATAAATAAGATTGTTTCAAGCATGTGATGCTCCTTTAAACTCACCTGGGGCAAGTAACAGGTGTGGGCGAAATAAAAACATAACACCTGACAGCAGAAAAAAAGGAGAAAGTTTAATTAGTCTTTTGCATTGTGTGTCTGTGTGTGCCACACTAAGCATGGACAACAGGAAGAGGAGAAGAGAACTGTCTGAAGACTTGAGAACCAAAATTATGGAAAAATATCAACAATCTAAAGGTTACAAGTCCATCTCCAGAGATCTAGATGTTCCTTTGTCTACGGTATACAACATTATCAAGAAGTTTGCAACCCACGGCACTGTAGCTAATCTCCCTGGACGTGTTCGAATAAGAGAAAAATTGATGAAAGGTTGCAACGAAGGATAGTCCAGATGATGGATAAGCAGCCCCAAACAAGCTCCAATGAAATTCAAGCTGTCCTGCAGGCTCAGGGTGCATCAGTGTCAGCGCAAAACTATCCGTCAACATCTGAATGAAATGAAATGCTATAGCAGGAGTCCCAGGAGGACCCACTGCTGACACAGAGATATAAAAAAAACAAGACTACAGTTTGCCAAAATGTACTCGAGTAAGACAAAATCCTTCTGGGAAAACGTTTTGTGGACAGATGAGACCAAGATAGAGCTTTTTGGTAAAGCACATCTACTGTTTACCTTAAATTGAGGCCTAAAAAGAAAAGAACACAGTACTTACAGTCAAATATGGCCGAGGTTCAAATATGTTTTGGGGTTGTTTTGCTGCCTCTTGCACCGGATGCTTTGTGTGCAAGGCATCAAGAAATCCGAGGATTACCAAAGGGTTTTTAGTCGCAATGTAGGGCCCGGTGTCAGAAAGCTGCGTTTGCGCCTGAGATCGTTAGTCTTCCAGAAGGACAATGACCCCAAACACACTTCATAAAGCACCCAGAAATGGATGACAACAAAGCGCTGGAGATTCTGAAGTGGCCAGTAATGAGTCCAGATCTAAATCCCATTGAACACCTGTGGAGAGATCTTAAAATTGCTTTTGGTAAAATACGTCCTTCCAATATGAGAGACCTGTAGCAGTTTGCAAAGGAAGAGTGGTCCAAAATTCTGAGTGAGAGGTGTAAGAAGCTTATTGATGGTTACAGGAAGTGATTGATTTCAGTTATTTTTTCCAAAGGCTGTGCAACCAAATATTAAGCTAAGGTGGCAATAATTTTGTACAGTCCATTTTTGGAGTTTTGTGTGAAACTATGTGAAATGTGCTTTTTCCAATACACACAAAGGGAATAAACATGTGTTTAGCAAAACATATTAATGGAAAAATTTCAGGGGTACCAACAATTTTGGCCATGAGTGTGTGTGTGTTTGATATAGAGGTATTATAATATAATATTATATAGTAAATATATATTGTATTTATTTACACTGTAAGAAATTATATGATCAATAAGTTATAACATGTTTCTACATCACTTTTTTATGTAACACAAGATTAAATGAATTCAGTTTAATGTATTTTAAGTTGATATGACAAAAATGACAAGTTTATTGGTTTTAAAAAATTGAAGGCAGCAACTTTGTGTATATATATATAACAGTTATTATACAAGTATATAAACACAATGAAAATGTAAAGTGAAAATACTGTTTGTGTGTCACACACACACACACACACACACACACACACACACACACACACACACACACACACACACACACACACACACACACACACACACACACACACACACACACACACACACACACACACACACACACACACACACACACACACACACACACACACACACAGTGTAAAAAAAACTTATTATACATGTATATAAACACAATAAAATTATTATTATTGTAAATCTCTATCAAATTATCAATATTAACATTATACCATCTGGTTAGGAATAGCTAACACTAATTCAAAATAAATAAAAAATACTTTTTTATTAATATAAAAAAGACCCATAGTTATCATCATTAGTAGTTGCACTGGTCTATATTGATATTTTACAGTGTTTCATTGTCATGACAAACACATTCATACTAAAAAGCATCTTAGCGGTACACAAGTAAAATAATGGAAAACAATTCAAACAAAAAATACACCGTTTAAATGACAAAAAGGAATTGCTTTAAAGATTTAAAATAAAGTTAGCCATGAAGGTTTCAAGAAAATAAAGCTGTAGTCTGGCATGCAACAGGCTGTAATGAGAAACAAACGCTGTACATGCAGCGAGGCGAGGGCAGCGGATGAGGGGTTCATGGAGCAGAAGGTTGTGTGTGTTGTCAGTGGTTAAAGATGACGCTGATAGCAGTACGTCCCCCCCCCCCCCAACTCAGGCTGTTTCGACTGGACAAGCCTGCCCCGACCAGGCGTCTTCCACTGTGATACTGGATATTATAATTGACCGACTGAGAACTTTATCGTTCTGTAATTCCCATTGATTAGTGCGCAACCACATTTTGTGTCAGCTGTGTTTAACAGCACATATTAAACAAGACAAAGCAAAAACATGCTTTGCATTTGCCATATTAGGACTCTAGCTGAACTGTTTTGAATGTGTCCAGAGTTCTGGCGCTCTGTTCGGTCACTATATGGGTCAATGAATAACTTGTTTGAGCAGTTTATCATTTCCTCCCAAAGTCTGCATGGTTGTTGAGCGTGCAAGCGCTGCCTCTCTGCAGAACGGCAGCAAATTCAGTTTCACCGGTCACATATGTTAATAAGCAGTTAAAGCTATGCTCCATTTCTTTCATTATCATGTAAACTACACCTCCTCTGGATGACAGCTTACACTGAAAGGCCTACAAATCTACACAGCACACAAAGTAAGACAAGATGCAGTGAGACCTCCATCTCCAAACTAGCCGAAACTTGAGAGTGATGTTATTTATTGACCGTTACCTAGGCTTCCAAATGCAACCCTGTTGCCAGGGAACAACCTTTCACAGCAACAAAAGGTTTCCTTTATCCTCTGTGAAAGAATACCTCAGCAGTGCAGACTGAGGACAGCAACTCCGAGACATCCCACACCGCTCAACACGCTCTTCAAAAATCAAAACCGGACCATAACGGAATACGGTTTGGTTCTGGAGAAGGGATGGGTTCTGCTTTATGGTGGTTTTTATGCACGAAACACCAGTAAACAACACACTTCTCATGCTTTTCGCACAATTGCACCCCGATTTTGCAGCAGTAATTGACTGAACAAGGCAAAATATCTAAAACACCCATTTGCACGTCAGGCCTTCAACAAGCACATGCTATTTTGGTGCATTCACATCCTCCCGCTTCTTCAACGATATGGGTGGTTGGAGAAGAAGTGAATAAACAGGTTTCTCATGGTGATGGATGATTCTTGGCTAACAGTCGTTTGTTGTGCTGCTCCCTTCACGTCACTGTATTTGGTTGCTGTGGGCGCAAACAATTAATTATCTGTTTATTAATACACACCATAACTGATTCAGAAGGGGCAGTTTCTTTGTTTCCTGGAGAAAAGTTAAACTTTGTTCAGGATGTTCTTCATGGATGCTAATAAGCTTTATTTGTGTGAACTGACGAAATATATTCATATCTTTGTATTTATCAGTCTAGATCAGGGGTCTGCAACCTTCAAAATCAAAAGAGCCATTTTGGCCTCTTTACTACCGAATAAAATTAACGGGAGCCACAAAACCTATGCGATCCCTAAAATTTAAATAATTTTAAAGGTTTATATCAGTTTGCAATACTTAAAATAACTAGTGTGTAGCATTTATGAAATTACAGAACTACAAAAAATAAAACGAATTACATTTTATTGCTGTTTGTGACAATGGAAAACATCAAAATATTTAAAAATATTTATGTAGCAAGATTACTTCGATCTTGAAATTTAAGAGGTATACCATTGAAATTTTGTATTAATTAATAAAATAGCTTATTTATTGATTCCCATATATATTTTTCAAAGCTAGGGGAGCCTCTGCACAGGGATGAAAGAGCCGCATGCGGTACGAGTTAAGCCTTCATTTAACCGGAGAACCGTTTGAAGCTTTACAAAGTTAAACTGCTGTTGATTTTTCAACTAGTTAATCAAGGAAACTATTGTAATGCGTTGCTAAAAATGAAATGAAACACCCTTTGTACTGCATCTGTACTACAAGTGAACTTATAGATAAACTGATAGTTTAATACTTAAATACTTGTAGCATATTTTAGTTTATGAAAGTGTACTCTTAGTACACTACTATTTTAGTAGTTTTATACTGCAAGTATGCTTTAAGTTTTCTTTAAATTAACATAATAACGTATAGTATTTTTACACTTCATGGACACAACCATGTTTTCAAATAGGCAGCATATTTATGTTTATTGTTTGATGATCGTGTTTTTTTTCACATTTCACATTCGCGTCAGCAATGCTTCTATCGCTTGTTTCTGCTTCTTCTTCACCTGTGTTTTGATCCAGAGCTTCTGTACTGGAAGATGTGTAACAGCGCCCCCTACCGTATAACAGTGAAAACATGGATAGCTGGAAAATTCAGCCAATGGCAGGGAAAGAGTAATGTAGATTTGAAGTAAATTCCTATGTACATAAATACACAATACAGAAAAATTCAGAAACTCAGAATTAGAAATTTTCTTTATGAATCAATATTTGCAAACAAGTTTATAAGACGGTATGTACAACTATGCAAAAAGAAAAATTTCATGGGCTACTCAATCTACAACTAATACTTATACTTTTAAGAATACGTTTAAGTATCTCGATTAAAAGATTAAGTACATGTACATGCCAAATATACTTAAGCACTTCTGTCAGCATAAATCCAGTTTAAATAACTGCAATTTTAAGTACGTTTCTGAGAAGTGCATAAAATTTGCCTGAAGGTTTACCTTCTTATTTTTAGGCTAAAAGAAGTATACTAATAGCACATTTGAATAAACTAAAGGTATTCTTATCATTTGTTCGACGGTCTAGTCTCTTTAAATGGTTCAATCCTTCTGTTTAAGCCTTGTAAACGTTTGTGCTAATGCTAGCTTGAGCAAAAACAATAACGGCCTCACCTGTATTACGAATCTAAACAGCAATGGGATGAAAATAAGCTCATATTCTCAAGCAAATTATGTCCTAAGATGGGTTTACATTTTGTATTTTAAAAAAGTGACGTTTCTAAATCACTGGAGTGCGAGCATGTGACGCGTCGCTCAGAATGATAACACAGTAGGGTTTTTCTGGGCTTTCATGATGGAAGTTATGGTCTGTATGACGTGAAAATAAGCAAGCCTATGTATGTGAAATGAGGAAGGAGGCAGATCTAATCTCCGAGAAGACAATGCCAAAGAGACACTTCACCCAACCAGATCTGCCTGTTTAATTTTTCATGTGTACATTAGGTCTGTATGTCTCTAGATTATCAGGTCGCATGTGATATATTCCTTATGAAAGAGCAGAAACTTTTCAGTTTGAATTGTTTGCAGTTAAATATGGTGTCTAATATTTAGAGAAACTTGAAAAACTTTGTACTTTAGTTCATTGCATCAGTTGATTGGATCAACTTTCTCACAGAATGTTACAACTTGTAAAGCGATACAAGCAATAATAGTGAATTTGTTTGTTTTTAAAGGGGAATCCAGATTAATATCCTCAGCTGTGATGTGAAAGGATGGGACTCAAGCAGGGGAACTGAGATGATCCTTGTGATCACAAGAGTTAATGGCTCCATCTCTTGGTGACAGTCAGAATCGTGCCAAACTTCTGTGTTCATTTTTCTTGTGTGGAATTATAATTCTATTATAAATGTGTAAAATTATATTTAGTGTGTGATGCACTGACAAAAATGACTTTAAAATATAAATTTTTTGTGCAGAGTACCTATGCATTAAAAAGCAAACTAGAGTAAATGGATACAAATGCAAAGCCTGTTCATACAAAAGTTAACTTTTTTATATTTTGACAACAATGTATATATAACCTATATATACCTATGTGTATATATTGTCTGTTAGCCAATCAGAGGCCCCAGAGGAGGCTCTCATTCACTGGTGTGAGTTTTGGACGTACACATACATCCAATGCGCAGGAGAAAGTCAGGAAACATTTTTCAATTTTTTCAATTTTTTCAATTCTTTCAATTTTTTCAATTTTTTCAATTTTTTCAATTTGTTCAATTTGTTCAATTTGTTCAATTTGTTCAATTTCTTCAATTTTTTCAATTTTTTCAATTTTTTCAATTTTTTCAATTTTTGCAGTAAAATTATTTTTCTAACCATGGATAACTTCATAGAAAACAAAAAACACCTCAGAATTCACACATTTTTTAAGCTCAATTAACATAAGATATTCTCTTCACATAGGTTATTGTGGTAATTCCCTGGATATTTTCTTGTTTTCTGCACATTTCATGTTTTGTATCAAAAACACGAGTCTGACACTAACTTCAGAAAAAAAGCTTTATTTGGGGAAAAAACTGTCTGGAAGGATCACTGGAAAGCTAAATGATCACTGGAAGATGAGAGTACCATTCACACAGGCGATCAGGAAGCCATCTTGATTTATTGCACGCATGTTCAATTGAAAATCACCCTGTGAATAAGACATAATGCAATAAAGACATATCAGGTCCATGCAAGCCTACAGTGAATCAAAGCATAGATGTTTAAATGGAAAGTGAAAGCCAAACCTTTAGAGGAAAGTCTGTTTTTGTATTAACTGATGATTCTAAGGTGATGAGTTCTGAAAAAATTAAATTACATTTTTTTTTCTAATTATGTCATATTGCATTCTATATATCTCTCTATACAGATGTTTCATACAAACACAACCAAAACTGTGCTTACCTCCTCTCCTGCTTCCACAAAAAGTGAACCGTGGGAAATTAGGAAGACAGAGGGGGTCGTCCCGACTGTAGACATGGACGCCCTTTAGAAACAGCTGGGATGACAAATAAAACTCATCGATGGACTGTCCTAGAGAAAACACACAGTCATTGTTTTAAGGCTTAATTACATTAATCTGAAATGATCATGTTAATCTGTGGAGGTGAAAACTCACTCAGTATTAAGGCCAATCTGATTTTTATAGGTTCGGTCAATCTGTTTGGGCAAGGCAGGAGAGAGAAGCCTATATCCTGTAAAGGGTCTGAGACAAATATTAAAATGAAGGAAATATAAGTACATGTTAAGATGAACTAAGACATTTGAACTGAAAATAAGGGGAAAGTAATTTAATTGCTTTAAAGATATCATTAGTTGCTGTAAATGATTGACTTCTCCCAATCAAACACAAAAATTGTGCATTTATATTATACACAGTAATACCTTGAGATCGAGCATGATCCATTCCAGGACGAAGCTCGTAACTTGAATTGCTCGTATCTCAAATAATGTTTTTCCATAAAAACATGTTTTTAATTGCTATAGAGACCCACAAAAAAAATCATAGTATATAAGGATTCCTGTGATATAAAACAAAATGCGGTTTTAATTATGAGTTCTTCGAGACAGACGATACAGTAGCGGCTAATGACGACATGTGAGGAGGAGGAGGAGGGATAATGTAGATAATGCAAACACAATACAGAAGTGTAGTGTTTCTTCCCGTGTTGTGTATTGGATCGCCTTAGAACCTCATATTTATTATTATTGAACACTCATAACTCACTCACTCGTATCTCAAATATTTACTCGTATCTCAAAGCAAAAATTCTTGAAGGCTTGCTCGTATCTCGAAATACTCGTATGTCATGACACTCGTATCTCAAGGTATTACTGTGTTAATATTAAGTATCATTTGAACTCGGTTCTGCATTGAATGTGCTGAGGCATTCCTCTTGCTGAGAGTTCAATTAGTTAAATCTTTTGTTATTTGAGTTATGTCAGGATGCTCGTATCTCAAGGTATTACTGTACTTCAAAAGATTGAGGTTGGTAAGACTCTTCTGCTCACCAAAGCTGCATTTATTTGATAAAAAATACAGTCACATTGTAAAATATTATCCCAAAGTAAATCAGCTGTTTTCTATGTGAATATAGTAAAGTGTCATTTATTCCTGTGATTAAAGCTGAATTTATTAGATGATAAATACAGTAAAACAGTGTAATATTATATCAGTGTAAAACAGCTGTTTTCTATGTGAATATATAGTAAAGTGTCATTTATTACTGTGATTAAAGCTGAATTTATTAGATGATAAATACAGTAAAACAGTGTAATATTATATCAGTGTAAAACAGCTGTTTTCTATGTGAATATATAGTAAAGTGTCATTTATTCCTGTGATTAAAGTCTTCAGTCACATGAACCTTCACAAATCATTCTAATATGATTTGCAGTAAGAAATATTTATGATTATTATCAATGTTGAAAACAATTAATATTTTTGTGAAAACAGTGATACCATTTTATTCGATTGATATAAAGTTCAAAAGATTTGAAATAGAAATCTTGTAGCATTTCGTCAGTGTAACTTTTGATCAACTTACAGTATCCATGCTGAATAAAAGTAGCAGTTTTCATGTAATCAGTAGTGTATATGATGCAGATCTCACCGCAGCTTCTGTAGGTCACCGTCAGTCTGTCTGAGCTGCACACTGTGTGAAGAGGCCATTTCTGATCCTGAGCCAAAACCCAATTCATCTGAACAATACTCACAATCAGAACCAGCAACATATTTTCACACAGATGTAACCTCATAGGCTTTTGGTTGCTTTAGACCCAGAGTCTGACTAACTTCTTGTGAATTTTAGGTGGAATACACGGAACGAGGCAACGTAACTTCTCACTTGTGTGAAACGATAATGCTAGCAAATCACAAGATTCACTTCCCCGTATTTACAAGGTTTTATTGGCATGAGGTCATACACACTTCCTAAAATCCAACAGAATAACTATAATTTTTTAATTAATTTTGATATTAATTACTTATTTGTAGTTGTAGCTGAATTATTACACTCATCTAAGAACAGCAGCATCTCAGAAACCGCTAGTTTGATAAATCAAACAGTTCGACAGTTCATTTAAAAGGCAGAATATTGGCTGATCAGAGACAAATCTTCCAGCTTGTTTTCGTTTCATTACTTTCTATGACATGAAACTATTTATAAGATTCCCTTTCAATTCATTATGGTTTGTTAGTCTGTTTGTTTTCACAACTTCAATTTCAGTTGTGTTTTTTATTTACAGGCAAAAACAATTTTAATTAACAATTTAACAATTAACATTTTAACAATTAATATTAACTCATTGCTTGTTAAAATGTTCAAAATCGCATGAGCCGCACTGATATTTATGAAAAACAGCACTCATGTTCATGTGATATTGCTTAACTACCCAATATTTTATAAGATAAAAAAAATCAAGCTCACCCATTGCAGCTTTCAGAAGTGTATTAAATTACATGAAACGTACGTTTTGAGTAAAATATTATTATACAAGGTTCAAGATAGCATTGATCAGCACTTTTATACATATACAGTAGAGGCCAAAAGTACCGTCCGACTTTTGCTTCTTCTCACTTTATTAAAACTTTTTATTTAATACTTATATAATTAATAAAATACTGTATGCATGTTGTGAAGCTGTGCCTGAAGCATAAAACTAATATATGTGTTCGACATTTAAATGCAACATGCAATGCAACACACCAAATTGCATGGACGTCATTTTTGGATATGGAGTCATATTAAGCTTACAATCATTTTTTCCAGCCTCTAATTTAACAAGTTACTATGTGGCATTAGCTGTATTATTAGATTTTATTTTATGGCTTTTCTTGAAAAGTTGATGTTTAGTTGAAAATGCTTCGTTTGAGGTCCCAATTATGGTGATCTCAGTGTTTGTTTTAGTTGACGTTACATCCCAGGACTTTCTTTTTTTGAGCTCATTATGTTTAGAGATGATTTTAAGATCCATTTACTGTAATAAAATCCATTAATAAGATCCATTTCCCAGCAATGAAAGCAGCCCAAAGTCACACAGATGTTTCCCTCATGTGGACTTCTTCTCACCTGCTCTAGACAATTGGCCAACAGTTGGTTGTCTTTGGTTTGCTTAGTACAGTAATACCTTGAGACACGAGCATAATCCATTCCAGGACCGAGCTCCTAACTCGAATTGCTCGTATCTCAAATCATTGTTTAGCATAAGAAATAACCGGGGGAAAAACTTGTGCTGCTCCCAGCTTAATACTTGTGAATCACTCGTCGCCCCCGGTAACCTCCCGCTGTAAAACCAAGCTGCCTCTAGTGGAGATCATATGCAATTACCCCATAAATGAGGAGCTTGATCTGCTCCGAGTGCTTGAACACCTCTAGAATCAGCGTCTGTAAGCTGCTCATATCTCAAATATTTACTCGTATCTCAAAGCAAATTGCTCGTATGGTTGCTCGTATCTCAAAGCAAATTGCTCGTATGGTTGCTCGTATCTCAAAGCAAATTGCTCGTATGGTTGCTCGTATCTCAAAGCAAATTCTCGTATGGTTACTCGTATCTCAAAGCAAATTGCTCGTATGGTTGCTCGTATCTCAAAGAAAATTGCTCGTATGGTTGCTCGTATCTCAAAGCAAATTGCTCGTATGGTTGCTCGTATCTCAAAGCAAATTCTCGTATGGTTACTCGTATCTCAAAGCAAATTGCTCGTATTGTTGCTCGTATCTCAAAGCAAATTGCTCGTATGGTTGCTCGTATCTCAAAGCAAATTGCTCGTATGGTTGCTCGTATCTCAAAGCAAATTCTCGTATCGTTACTCGTATCTCAAAGCAAATTGCTCGTATGGTTGCTCGTATCTCAAAGCAAATTGCTCGTATGGTTGCTCGTATCTCAAAGCAAATTGCTCGTATGGTTGCTCGTATCTCAAAGCAAATTCTCGTATGGTTGCTCGTATCTCAAAGCAAATTCTCGTATGGTTACTCGTATCTCAAAGCAAATTGCTCGTATGGTTGCTCGTATCTCAAAGCAAATTGCTCGTAGGTTGCTCGTATTTCAAAGCAAATTGCTCGTATAGTTACTCGTATCTCGGAATTCTTGTATGCCGGGACGCTCGTATCTCAAGGTATCTTTCTGTATTAATGTTAAGTATCATTTGAACTCGGTTCTGCATTGAATGTGCTGAGGCATTCCTCTTGCTGAGAGTTCAATTTCTTAAATCTTTTGTTATTTGAGTTATTTGGAAACCTGTAGGGAGGTGGGTGCCATTTTTCTTTGTAATTCATCTTTTTCTCCTGCTTTTCTGAGTGAGACAAGAAGACAGGGAAGTATTGATGTTTTGCTTTTCATTTTCTTTTTTATAGGTAATTATAGGCAATAGGAACCTTTTTGTTCATTATTTTAGCCTTGTAAAAGCTTTTATTTCCACTTTTTTCTTCCTGTTTTAACAAATTACGCTTCAGTTTGACCTTTGGTTGGTGGTAGAAGGGGGAGATCGTAACATTGCACTTTCAAGTCTTTCAGCAATTCAAGACAGGTGTTTGCCAAAACCTTATTCTGTATTAATTGTTGAACAGGCATCTCAACATGTCTGTTTTAACGAGTCAAATGACTGCAAACATCTGCTTTTTCTGTAGATTCATGACTGACTTAGATAATTATGTTGAAGCATTAATTGAAAATCAGCTGTTTACACACCTTGTGTAATAACTGAGACTAGAGGTTTCACAAATCTTTGATTTGCAATGATTATTTGAACTATTAATAAATCCTGAGCACACAAACTAAAACTCAGTTATAGCTAAATTTATGCATTTGATGACTGGCATTTGAAGAATGGCATCGTCTAGACGCAGTGGAGTCTGGAATTACTCAAAATGATCATTAAATCATGTGCAAAGTTTGTCAAGTGAAATTGAGTTATCATAACGCACCAGCACAATGAGGAATCACATGAAATCCAAAGACCGAAATGTCATTATTGAGCTGTCGAGTGCAGAAAGACAGCTGCCCACCACTGCTTTCACGCCTGCAGCTGTTGCCCTGAGTGAGAAGACCACTCATCTCGTAGCTAACATTACCACGGTTTCTTTAGCCAGATTACAACATTCACTCACAGAAAACCATAACAGCGAGAAAAGATCTTGAATATGAAAGCATTGTTTCTAGACTTAAAACTACAGTAATACCTTGAGATACGAGCGTCCCGACATACGAGTGTTCCAAGATACGAGCAAACCTTAGAGCAAATTTTTGCTTTGAGATACGAGTAAATATTTGAGATACGAGCAGCTTACAGACGCTGACGCTAGAGGTGTTCAAGCACTCGGAGCAGCTCAAGCTCCTCATTTATGGGTAATTGCATATGATCTCCACTAGAGGCAGCTTGGTTTTACAGCGGGAGGTTACCGGGGGCGACGAGTGATTCACGAGTATTAAGCTGGGAGCAGCACGAGTTATGAGTGTTCAATAATAATAAATATGAGCTTCTGAGGCCACTGAGCTTGCGCTTTCCCAAAATTATGACAACAATTCAAATATGACATAAAAAGTCGAAATGAAAACATATAAACTCAAAATAGTACCACCTTAATAATAAGATTAAAAGTCATAAACGTGACATAAAAAGTCAAAATTCAGACATAAAATGTCTTAATTGTGAATTGGTAAAAGATGACATGGCTCTTCCAGAGGAACCAAATACTGTAGGGAAGAAAAATAAAAGATTAAAATTAACGTATGTGCTAAGATATAATAATGATGTTGTATGTCATAATTTAATCTTTTGATCCCATAATATTATGTTATTGCCGAATACATTTGCAGAAAATCTGATTTTACAATGCAATTCTTCCATTTGAGTTGATTGATAGTTTTCATGACTTCACAAGTAGTTAGTTGATGAGTAGGATGTGTGGCCACATAAATTATGAATAAGTACAAAAAAATTTGTACATGCATTTAGACACAATGAATAAGATGTGCAAATATTAAAAAGCACAGCCCAGTTGCAACACACACATAGTAATTGTAAGGCCGGTTTTCAGAACTTTTGCATTCTCGCTTGTGTGTTTTCCGAAATTTGGTGAAACAGATTTACTTTTTTGCTTCTGCATAGTTCATTGATGCAAAAAAGGTGTTGTTAACATACTATATTCTTAGAAAATCACATGATTTTAGTTACTCTTCTCTATCAATGTTGGTTTCCTTTAACTCTGCAAACCTGATTCAAGAAGAGATGTAATTTCCAACAAATGTGTCTATAGCTTTCTTTAGAACCAGCTTCTTTTTAACTAAAACCAAAAAACATGGAACAAGTCAACTTAACTTCTCATTGGGGTCAAACACCTCAGATCATGTCACAAGTTTCATTTCCCTGTATTTTCAAACACTGTTTTTTGACATGCCCTCAGAGACGCTTCCTGTGGCCTGTTGCACAAAGCTGGTTTCAGCTGCAAACCAAGGAAGTTCGAGAATAGTTTGAAGAAACTCTGTTAGGTGAATAGTTTTTTATTGACATGTATCTGATGAAATCAACTTTAAATCCACTGCCCTCTATCTCTCACTTCAAATTAAAGCAGCTTAGAGTGAAAGACAAAATTGCTCTCTAAATAATACATACATATATAATATATATGTATATGTATATATTTCTCTCTCTCTCTCTCTCTCTCTCTATATATATATATATATATATATATATATATATATATATATATATATATATATAATTTGAATTATAATGATGTATAATGCAAACAATTATTATATTACCTGACAATTGATATTGTACTTTGCTTTTAAATTAATTTAAATATAATGCATTAATTAATATATAAAGCCTTCAAACAGTTTAAGTGTATGTTTATTCATTTGAGCTTTTTTTTTACTTTATAGGGCACAACGGGGCCAAAGGCATACTTTGTTTCAAAATATAGATCAAAATATACATTATAAGGCCTGTTTGTTTGAATCACTAGCATCGATATAGTCCGATATTTTATTGGCAGAGCAATGTTTAATAAATGTATTTAATTTCATGATATTTTTTCATAACGATCTCTTATTCTTCAGCAGAGAAGTGACTTGTGAATTAAACCATGTTTTGTGTGATTGGCTGTTTGCCGCATGTGTTACTCTGAACGAGTTAATCACAAACTCTGGATTAAAGATGAATTATTATTTGACAGAGTATATTTAGGAGTGCAGAATTATTAGGCAAATGAGTATTTTGACCACATCATCCTCGTTATGCATGTTGTCTTACTCCAAGCTGTATAGCCTGGAAAGCCTACTACCAATTAAGCATATTAGGTGATGTGCGTCTCTGTAATGAGAAGGGGTGTGGTCTAATGACATCAACACCCTATATCAGGTGTGCATAATTATTAGGCAACTTCCTTTCCTTTGGCAAAATGGGTCAAAAGAAGGACTTGACAGGCTCAGAAAAGTCAAAAATAGTGAGATATATTGCAGAGGGATGCAGCAGTCTTAAAATAGCCAAGCTTCTGAAGCGTGATCATCGAACAATCAAGCGTTTCATTCAAAACAGTCAACAGGGTCGCAAGAAGCGTGCGGAAAAACCAAGGCGCAAAATAACTGCCCGTGAACTGAGAAAAGTCAAGCGTGCAGCTGCCAAGATGCCACTTGCCACCAGTTTGGCCATATTTCAGAGCTGCAACATCACTGGAGTGCCCAAAAGCACAAGGTGTGCAATACTCAGAGACATGGCCAAGGTAAGAAAGGCAGAAAGTCGACCACCACTGAACAAGACACACAAGCTGAAACGTCAAGACTGGGCCAAGAAATATCTCAAGACTGATTTTTCTAAGGTTTTATGGACTGATGAAATGAGAGTGAGTCTTGATGGGCCAGATGGATGGGCCCGTGGCTGGATTGGTAAAGGGCAGAGAGCTCCAGTCCGACTCAGACGCCAGCAAGGTGGAGGTGGAGTACTGGTTTGGGCTGGTATCATCAAAGATGAGCTTGTGGGGCCTTTTCGGGTTGAGGATGGAGTCAAGCTCAACTCCCAGTCCTACTGCCAGTTTCTGGAAGACACCTTCTTCAAGCAGTGGTACAGGAAGAAGTCTGCATCCTTCAAGAAAAACATGATTTTCATGCAGGACAATGCTCCATCACACGCGTCCAAGTACTCCACAGCGTGGCTGGCAAGAAAGGGTATAAAAGAAGAAAATCTAATGATATGGCCTCCTTGTTCACCTGATCTGAAGCTCATTGAGAACCTGTGGTCCATCATCAAATGTGCGATTTACAAGGAGGGAAAACAGTACACCTCTCTGAACAGTGTCTGGGAGGCTGTGGTTGCTGCTGCACGCAATGTTGATGGTGAACAGATCAAAACACTGACAGAATCCATGGATGGCAGGCTTTTGAGTGTCCTTGCAAAGAAAGGTGGCTATATTGGTCACTGATTTGTTTTTGTTTGGTTTTTGAATGTCAGAAATGTATATTTGTGAATGTTGAGATGTTATATTGGTTTCACTGGTAAAAATAAATAATTGAAATGGGTATAAATTTGTTTTTTGTTAAGTTGCCTAATAATTATGCACAGTAATAGTCACCTGCACACACAGATATCCCCCTAAAATAGCTAAAACTAAAAACTACTTAAAATATTGATACAAAAATATTCAGCTTTGATATTAATGAGTTTTTTGTGTTCAGTGAGAACATGGTTGTTGTTCAATAATAAAATTAATCCTCAAAAATACAACTTGCCTAATAATTCTGCACTCCCTGTATACAGAGCGTTGTGAGCCTGTTGAACCTGATCTAAACCAGGTTGGATTTGCAAGGATTTGTCAACTCTAAACCTGCTGTGAAACGCTTTTAAGATAAAAAAACTCTTTTGTTCCACTGGCTTCATGATATCCATCTGATATCCAACAGGATAGGATATATATATGTATATATACAATTAATTTTCAGCAATGAGTTATATTTGTATACTTTTCTAAGAGCAGTATCTCACACACCCTTGAAAGTTTTAGATATTCATCACAAATTCTCTCAAATGTTGTTTTTCTTGAACTACTTTTTTATTTGCAGTATTTCAGGTTTGATATATGCATTGACTATACCAAGTTATGATATAATCATAGTAATCTCAACAGCTCTATGTTTTCTTCTCATCATCATCATCATCATCAGCCTTTTATCTGAAGTATGTTATTTCATCAACGAATTCCCTACTGTGTTCAGAAAATGAAAACATCATGTGTATTTGTCAAAACTCATAAATCACCCGAATTATTTACTGCCTGAAACATAAGACCTCCTATGATTTATACGAGTTAAAAATGTATTTGGGAAGTTGATAAGGTCCTTTTTGCACAATTAACTGTTTTATTTTTATTTTTTTTATTGGTAACACTTTACCAATTTGTTAGCATTAGACAATGGCATGTTTTGATATCAGGAATTACATTTCCACAGGCTGCCATTCAAAATCAATTGTTCATATCAAGAATTGATTTCTTACCAGTTGAAATTCTAATGTCAGAAATCATGAATTTAATTCCTATTTTTAATATAAGTACAGCAATCCCTCGCCACTTCGTGGTTCTGCGGCGTCAGTGCAAGTTTTGCGGCGTCAGTGCATCGCGGATTTTTCAAAAATATTAATCGAAAAACAAACATTCAAAAATACCGCCATATCGGCAGCCGTATTGTGGAAAGCAGCGTTGCTTCATCGTGATGCGAGAGAAACGGTTTCCCAGAATGCCAGACAAAGAGAGAAACTCTCTTAGAGGCTTTGTACACGCCCACGGCACTCAGACAAGACACGTGATTGGTTCCCGGCGCGAGATCGACCAATGAGAGCACGAGTGGATGTATCCCGTGAGCTGATTGGCTGATACTAATTCATGGATTTTCACCTATCGCGGGGGGTTCCGGTCCACATTAACCGCAATAAACGAAGGGATCACTGTAATTACAAGAACTCAGTTGTCAACAGTTGAAATGTTTATGATTGATATCTGTACATGAATTTTAGTTTTTCTGATGCCAATAATTATGAGAGTAATGCCTTTGCTGATCCCATTCATGATATCAGAAATTAACATTGTCACAATCAAATTATTGATATAAAAAGGAGTTGTTTTTTAGAAAGCGATTCAGTTGTTGATATCAAGAACAGACATTTGCACTAGTAAACGCAATTAGTAATATACATTTTTTTTTTTTTTTTTACTAGTAGGATTTGTATTTCTGCATTTGTTAAATTGGAATTTCAACTAGAAAGAAATCAACTCTTAAAGTCAATAACCTTCGGTGAAAATACAAACACATATTTCAAAAATAATATTTTTTACTAGTTGAAATCATTTCTGTGAGCGATGACGTCATTGCTGATATCAAGAATGAACATTTTTACTAGTAGAAATGTAATTCCTGATGTCACAAATGAGCTTTTTAATGGTTGCAAATTCAACCGGTAGAGAATTAGTGTTTACAACACCAAGGTCATGGGTTCGATCCCAGGGAAAGCAAGAACTGATTCAATGTGTTTCTTGAATGCAAAGTAAGTTGCTTTGGATAAAAGCGTCTGCCAAATGCATAAATGTAAATGCAAGGGAGGTATTCGAATGAATTATTGTACTCTTTTGGCATAAACAATAGAAATATGAACTTATTTAACAAAAAAAAAATGAATAAACATTATGGTTCATGAATCTTTATATCTTTCTGTCATAACATGTTTCATATTTTCACAGTGATTACTACTATGCTTTATTGGTAAAACTATTTTCGTCTTGTATGTGGACAGTCTGTCATCAGGAATCAGAAGCAAGGTCACAGAGTTGTGTGTCGGAGTGACCTGATCTTGGGATCATCTGGATGTGTTTTCCTCCGGAGGAAGAGGAAGACCTGAGCCTTTATTAATCAGCATGGAGCTCTTCATGTGCACATTTCCCGACGGACCCGTCCACTCTTCCACACAGACCGTGAGTTCAACGCTTTTAATGACTCTTTAACTCTCAACTTAAAGCTTCTGAACTTTGCATTTTGAAATTTCTTTGTTTGAATTCTGTTACAGATTTTTGCTGGGTATCTTTAAAATCTTTATTTGTTTTTTTTCTATAGCATATGCATATTAAAATAGACATTTTTCAGTGTTCATGAAACTCATTAGTGATTTATTTCAGTTATCGAGGCTATATAGAAACTTTTTTCCTCATTGTTCCCACTTTACAAACACACATGATTTAATCAATTAGTGTTATTTAAAAAAAAAGTGAGTTACTCTTTCTGTTGTTAATTCATTTAAGTGTCATAATTAAATGTACAGTTATGAATAAAATATTTTGGCAATAAAATAAATACCTCTTATAATTCCGGTAATATTTACAATGTATTCTATATTATAATTACAATGAGAAAGATAACAGATTGTGTAAAATCAATGGCATTTTGACAAGTTTACAGAAATTACAATTCAAATAAAATGTAAAATTTATATGTAATCCCATTGGCGGGGTGTATATTACGCTTTATTATCTTAAAAGTAGTTCTTTAACTTTATTGCGGATACAAAATTTATAAGGTAAGAGCCATGCTTTTTTTTATTTTATCAAGGAATTCCCAAAAAAGGGTAAATTAGTTTCCTTGACAAACACATTTTTCATCATTTTATTGCTACATTTTGGGTCGTAAACACTCTTGTCTTCCACCAGACATTTCTGTTCACGCTTTGCAATCTCTTCAAATGATAAATGACGTCTCATTAAATTTTAAATGGTCAACACCATTCAGTATAGCTTTTACCATTGTAAGAAATTCCTTATGAACAACAGGGACATCATATTTAGACATAAAACGTTCACTTGTGGATCCAACAAAGATAACCAATATCTTTATCTCCTCAATTCTTGAAAAGAACTGACTTATTCTTTGCAAGTTTATTTGTGAAGGATCATGTGACACTGAAGACTGGAGTAATGATGCTGAAAATTTAGCTTTAATCACATGAATAAATGACACTTTACTATATATTCACATAGAAAACAGCTGTTTTACACTGATATAATATTACACTGTTTTACTGTATTTATCATCTAATAAATTCAGCTTTAATCACAGGAATAAATTACACTTTACTATATATTCACATAGAAAACAGCTGTTTTACACTGATATAATATTACACTGTTTTACAGTATTTATCATCTAATAAATTCAGCTTTAATCACAGGAATAAATGACACTTTACTATATATTCACATAGAAAACAGCTGTTTCACACTGATATAATATTACGCTGTTTTACTGTATTTATCATCTAATAAATTCAGCTTTAATCACAGGAATAAATTATACTTCACTATATATTCACATAGAAAACAGCTGTTTCACACTGATATAATATTACACTGTTTTACTGTATTTATCATCTAATAAATTCAGCTTTAATCACAGGAATAAATGACACTTTACTATATATTCACATAGAAAACAGCTGTTTTACACTGATATAATATCACACTGTTTTACTGTATTTATCATAAAATAAATTCAGCTTTAATCACAGGAATAAATGACACTTTACTATATATTCACATAGAAAACAGCTGTTTTACATTGATATAATATTACACTGTTTTACTGTATTTATCATCAAATAAATTCAGCTTTAATCACAGGAATAAATGACACTTTACTATATATTCACATAGAAAACAGCTGTTTTACATTGATATAATATTACACTGTTTTACTGTATTTATCATCAAATAAATTCAGCTTTAATCACAGGAATAAATGACACTTTACTATATATTCACATAGAAAACAGCTGTTTCACACTGATATAATATTCCGCTGTTTTACTGTATTTATCATCTAATAAATTCAGCTTTAATCACAGGAATAAATGACACTTTACTATATATTCACATAGAAAACAGCTGTTTTACACTGATATAATATTACACTGTTTTACTGTTTTATCATCTAATAAATTCAGCTTTAATCACAGGAATAAATTACACTTCACTATATATTCACATAGAAAGCTGTTATTTTGAATGGTAATAATACTTCACAATTTATTACTGTATTTTGAATCTAATAAATGCAACACTGGTGAGCTTTCAAAAACATTTTTTTAAAACCTACCAAGCCAAAACTTTTGAATGGCATGTAACGTTTTAGACAAACGTTATGAGTAACTGTTTTTGTGATGGGCATGTCACAGGAAGATTCTACCGTGTTGCTCAGTTGAGAATGATATTTCATCAGTGCATTATGATTCTCACAGTTTCACTGAGAGTTTGCTTTTCCTAAAATAGTTTAACACCATATTGCATCACTATCTTCCCACAGGGGAAGACAGAAAGGAATAGATTGTTCATTCAACACACACATGACGCATGCACACACCTACTATCTGTCCTTTCCTCAGCATCTGGCGAGAATCACCAGATGTGTATCTCAGACATGCAAAAAACTCTGTATATTTCAAAATTCTCTATATTTTAAGTTCCAACTTCAACATGATCTTTCCTCCAGGCAAACGTCAAGACATCTTTTGTACATGATGTCACTCCAACCCAACGATTGGTCCTGGGCAGGCGGCCGTATTCCCATCGCCAGCTCTAACACATTTGAGTCTAATCCACCCGGGTTTGAAGTCTTTGATGATGCATCGCCAAGAGCACCCAGTAAAGATCTATTTATTCATATAAATTATTATTTATTTATATACTTATTTATTCATATTTAATTGCAGTTTTCACTATGTCAATCAAGCGTACAGAGACCAACAGATTTATGGAGATATTTGTTAATTCAGATTCTGCGATGTTTGTATTGAAAATATCTCGTATTTTTTTTTTTTTTTCAGCAATGCAACCGTTCTCAGTATTGAGTGTTGATATGCATGCAAAAGACAACAAGACAGCTCACAACACCAGCAAATACAAGAACGCCAACCTCATTGTGCGCAGGAATAAAGAATTCATCTTCACCATTGTGTTTGACAAACCCTTCAATAACCAGTGGCACAATGTGCAGATAGAGTTCCTGATTGGTGAGCAGATCTTTTTAACTTTTTTAAACATTTCCAACCCTTATGAGAAAACCTTTTTGCTGGTGGAAATTTTGTATGAACTTTTATTCAATGTGCTTCTTACGGAAAAATATTATTTTCTCTACTCTGGTACTACAGTAGGATAAAAGGACGTTAGAGAGCCACCGTGCTTCTGAAAGGGACAATATAATACTTAAAGGGATTAATACTCTAATGAGAGTTAGTAACATGTAGTTGTAAAGTTACTTGTAGTTAGTATAATATCGAGTATAATAGTATAATATTGAGTAACATCACAATAAAGAGTTATCAGATATTAAACAGACAGTCACGAATACTCTAATGAGAGTTAGTTGACATGTAGTTGTAAAGTTACTTGTAGTCAGTATAATATCTATTGAGTAGCATCACAATAAAGAGTTATCAGATATTAAACAGACAGTCACGAATACTCTAATGAGAGTTAGTTGACATGTAGTTGTAAAGTTACTTGTAGTCAGTATAATATCTATTGAGTAGCATCACAATAAAGAGTTATCAGATATTAAACAGACAGTCACGAATACTCTAATGAGAGTTAGTTGACATGTAGTTGTAAAGTTACTTGTAGTCAGTATAATATCTATTGAGTAGCATCACAATAAAGAGTTATCTGATATTAAACAGACAGTCACAAATACTCTAATGAGAGTTAGTTGACATGTAGTTGTAAAGTTACTTGTAGTCAGTAGAATATCTATTGAGTAGCATCACAATAAAGAGTTAGATATTAAACAGACAGTCACAAATACTCTAATGAGAGTTAGTTGACATGTAGTTGTAAAGTTACTTGTAGTCAGTATAATATCTATTGAGTAGCATCACAATAAAGAGTTAGATATTAAACAGACAGTCACAAATACTCTAATGAGAGTTAGTTGACATGTAGTTGTAAAGTTACTTGTAGTCAGTATAATATCTATTGAGTAGCATCACAATAAAGAGTTAGATATTAAACAGACAGTCACAAATACTCTAATGAGAGTTAGTTGACATGTAGTTGTAAAGTTACTTGTAGTCAGTAGAATATCTATTGAGTAGCATCACAATAAAGAGTTAGATATTAAACAGACAGTCACAAATACTCTAATGAGAGTTAGTTGACATGTAGTTGTAAAGTTACTTGTAGTCAGTAGAATATCTATTGAGTAGCATCACAATAAAGAGTTAGATATTAAACAGACAGTCACAAATACTCTAATGAGAGTTAGTTGACATGTAGTTGTAAAGTTACTTGTAGTCAGTATAATATCTATTGAGTAGCATCACAATAAAGAGTTAGATATTAAACAGACAGTCACAAATACTCTAATGAGAGTTAGTTGACATGTAGTTGTAAAGTTACTTGTAGTCAGTAGAATGTTAGTTGAGGAGCATCACAATAAAGAGTTATCAGATATTAAACAGACAGTCACGAATACTCTAATGAGGGTTAGTTGACATGTAGTTGTAAAGTTACTTGTAGTCAATAGAATGTTCAAAAGAGATCATCAAAATAAAGTGTGACTAATATTTGAAGAAATGTTGGTAACCAACTGAATTGTGGTGGCAGTTGACCTTTGGATTGACAAAAAATGTGTGGATTTTGCAGGCATAGATTTCTCAGAGTGCTATGTTTAAAAAAACATAGCAGGCAAGTGGAGGCAAAGCTTTGCCCTTTGTTTACATTATAGCAACTACATGAAACTTATAATTGGAACTGTTAATAGAAAACACAACTACAAACAATAAGACATACTTACAAGTTGGGATCCATAAACAACAGATTGTCCTGACAAAGTGGGAACAGCTCTGTTTCAGGAGAAGCTTTTGTGCGTAACCTGCATTAAACTCTCTTAGGTTCTGGAAGCTGATAAACGTTGGGATTATAATGTTGAGGAACAGTGTTTAAAAGCAATTTTAACATCTTGTAAGCCTTAGGAAGATCAAACAAATGAGTTTTAGAAATGGGGTTCTTAAGACAAAGCAACTCAACTACGGTAGGCCTCGTCCCCTTTTTAGTCCATGGGCGGGATTATTTAAAGTGGTAACATTATGACTTCACAATGCCCAGAAAGGACGTGTTGTAGTCCAAATAAGTAGTTCGCTGTAGTTCTTGGGAAGTGGATTCTGTTAAATAAAATATTTCCCTTTGGAGTGGACGTTTTGTAACCTTGCAGATCTTTTTTATGCTCACACAGCAACATTACAGACCAACAAAAAGTTGAAAAAGTGAGAAAACACAATAGAACCCCTTCAAGAAAAGCAAGTGTGGTGACCCATAGTATTTTGTCTAGTTAGTATTGAATCTGACAAGGGCTGTGGAGGTGCCCACACAGCAGAGGAGGAGGAAAAGCAAAATAATGACAAGAAATAGATAGTCCTGAATGACTTGGCTAGAAATCGTGAACCAGAAATAGACATACTGAGATGGAATTACATCTGTGATGTCTTTAATGCTTGAGAGGAACATGAACGTACAGAGGATTCAACCATTAATGGACTGGAAATAACTCTTAGACAATGAGACCTGAGAAACAACTGCCTGTCTTCATTAGAGACTTACACACTCTGCACACGTACATCAACCAAAGTGTAGTGCCATGCAGCAGTTAGGTCAGTTGAATAATTGAAGTGATGTTCCCTTGGCTGTCGCCGCACCATTTAATTCAGTCTCAATGTCAGCTTTGTGTTCATTATTGTCGGCTCAGCTGCTGTCCTGTGGGAAGATGCCCTCGTGAGATTTGGGTCCTTGTTACTGGAGGCTATCCTGAGAGCACCATTGTTTTTTGTGTTGATTTTTATAATAACCCAAGGCAGATTTTAACTCAGCTTTCCCAAACATATCAGAGCAGTAGGTATCTTTTTGTTTTCTTTATTCATACAAAAATGTCTAATGTGGGATCCAATGTTTTTTGGACCCTGCTGACAATTATAGTAAGAGCAGAAACAGTTACTTAAACATACTTAAATGTTCAAAAAACACATTGTTTTCTCCATATTCTCCATTGTTGCAACTCGTCTCTTCCCAGTCTGACAGAAACGCTCTGTTTAGTTCCTGTCTCTATGAAGCCCCTCCTTCTGAAAAGCACTGTGTTCGCTGATTGGTCGGCTGGATCAGTGTTGTGATTGGTCAACGTTTGGGAAATGTCTCTTACCGTAACTGAAAGTTATAGTACTAACACACTACTAATTAACTCAAGCAGGCTGCCCTCCTTTATTCTGCGCATGCCTTGGGCGGGAATTGTTTAAATGAGAAATATTGTGACATGTTTGATGTCAGAAGAAAGCTCAAGACTACAGCAGAGATTTAGGGAGTTCAGAAACTGCTAACCCTAACTGATATAGAGAAGAACTCCTGCCGGAGGGACTTTATAACTTTGCAGAGCTTTTTCACGCTCGAACAGTAACAAGTTGAACATATGAAAAAAGCATAATTGGTCCTTTTTAATACAATCACATATCTGTCCTCGCAGGCAATTCACCTGCTGAAAACAGGGGCACCTACATCATTTTGTCCATCGGTAAAGAGAAACTCGCAGGCCCCTGGAAGAGTCGTGTGGTAGAAACACAAGGCAATTATGTGACAGTGGGCGTAACACCAAACTCCAGCTGCATCATTGGCCGCTTCAGAACCTTTGTTGTAGTAGTGAGTGATTTGGGAAAACAGCGCACTCAGAGAAACCCCAACACTGATTTCTATGTGCTGTTCAATCCTTGGGACCCCGGTGAGTACAAGTACACTTCACACTCTGATATCACCTTTATAGATGGCAACAATCTTTTGATGATGATAATGCATGTATCTCGAATATGTTGCCACACAGCGGATGAAGTATTCATGCCCAGAGAAACCGACAGACAGGAGTATGTGATGAATGATGTGGGGGTCATCTACAGTGGGGAATTCAACAACATAACCTACCGTTCATGGAACTATGGACAGGTACTTTGGACAATAAAACAAATATTCTTCCACGTACAGTGGATTGTTCAAACCGACCCTTTCATTAAACATTTTATGTGGTTTCCTACAGTTTGAAAAAGGGGTTCTGGATGCCTGTCTTTTGGTTCTGGATTCTGGGAAAGTACCAGTACTGTACCGCGGAAATGCCATTGAAATGGTTCGGCAAGGATCAGCTCTGGTATGATTCAAACTGAAAAAGAAAGACAAAGAAGCAAGAGTACTTGTCAAAAAAGGCTTGATGACTATCTGACATACTTCATAAGCAGCTGGTCTTATATGAATGGACATGGTGTGTAAATTTAGGCTTTTTGGTTTTTTATATTTTCAGGTTAACTCCCAGGATGATAACGGTGTCCTGGTTGGCAACTGGAGTGGTGATTACTCCATTGGCACGGCCCCCACTGCCTGGACAGGAAGTCCTGAAATCCTACTCAAGTATGCCAGCGAGGGTGGTGTGCCTGTGTGCTTCGCTCAGTGTTGGGTGTATGCTGGGGTGCTGAACACTCGTGAGTATGACTACTGCACCTTCTTAGTGGATATCCGTTTGAGAACATTTTCAGAATGAAGTACTTGTAGGCTAGTGACATTTAACTCCATATTTTACCACATATTTTCCAAAATCTGTTCAACCTTCCACCCAGTTATGCGCTGTCTCGGGATCCCTTCACGGGTCATCACCAACTTCAGCTCTGCTCACGACAACACGGGCAACTTGAAGACGGACATTGTGCTGGATGAAGACGGGAGACCGGACCGAACCCGAACAAGAGATTCAATCTGGTGAGATGCACAATACTTACACAGTCTGAAAGGTAATGAAAACACTAAAAGTACTCTTAGATTTTATCGACAAGTGCAAATTGGTTACTTTTGCATTTTTCTGAGCAATTTCTGGGTTGAAAAGTAAAGTCGAAGCAACGGAAAGGAATGTGAGGTAGAAGCGTGCATCCGGAGTGTGTGATTGGCTGCCGGCACAATTTTAACCCAATCACTGTGCTATATTACGCATAAGATCGCATTACAGCAGAGGAGTCAAAAACACAAGTGCGGTTTCTGCTTGAGTTTAATAATGTGTGCGGGACAATGTCACTGTATTTCACAGGAACTACCACTGCTGGAATGAGGTGTACATGAGAAGGCCATCTCTGCCTCAAAGATTCTCTGGCTGGCAGGTGATCGACTCCACTCCTCAAGAGACCAGTGACGGTATGATCCTCAACATCTTCTACAAAGACAGGCTTTTCTCTAAACTTAACGGATAAAGTTAATAGGCACTCTCCTCAAGTTAATAGGCAACTTTCTAAACTATAGGAATACATTTATGCATTTGAAAGACACTTTCATCCAAAGCAATTTACACTGCATTCAAGGAACACATTGAATCATTTCTTGATTTCCCTGGGATCTAACCCATGACCTTGGCGTTGTAAACACCAATTCTTTTGAAGCCTTTACAGGTTTTAATTTTATATTTATATATGTTTAGATATTTCATGATTTCAGTTGACAATGAATCTAGGTATAAATTGTGGTAACAGGATGAAAATATTTACAAATCATTAATATTTCTGTATACTGTACCATGAATTTTCTTGGCAATTATTTTTGCGGGGTAGGGTCTTTTTTGGGACTCTCTCTCACACAATTTAGCATTTCCTTCTGTTTTTGAACTGTGAGGGAAACTCCACATGGACACAGGAAGAACATGCAAACTCTCTACAGAAAGAGCTCTTGGGACTCGAACCGGGGTCCTTCTTGCTGAGAGGCGACTGTGCGTCCCACTGAGCTCTATTTTGTAGGGCTCTATTTAAGTGCCAAGAGCTTGAAATAGCCTGCTAGTCTTTTGAAGGCCTACATGTAGACCTCTCCATCTGTTTGGAGATTTGAGGGATGGCTGTGCTTTTCTTTTCCATTAGTATCTTCTCTGACCTTTTGCTTTCGAAACACGGTTAACCTATAAATGTATCTCTTGTAATCTTCGGTGGGGAATCTCATGGAAATGTACCAGTGCGGTGATGTAATCAGATGGTAATCCCATACCACTATTCAGACGCTACTATTCACAACCATTCAAAAAACACCATGGAATTTCATGGTAGTGTTTGTATAGTTATGGTAATAATGTGTATTATTTGCTACGTGGAACAAATAAAAAGATATGTTCCTTCTCTCATTCAGGTCTTTATCGATGCGGCCCAACGTCTGTCACTGCCATCAAAGAAGGAGAGCTCAGCTATCCGTTCGATGCAAAGTTTGTCTTTGCAGAGGTAAGAAACATTTCAATTCCCTTTGATGTTTTTCCTTTTAGAGTACTAACCACTTCTTTAGTTTCCAAGGCTTTAAAATCTTAAGTGCAAATTGCAGTTACAAAATGGACAAAACTCTGTCTTCTACCTCCAGCTAAACAGTGATGTGATTTACCGTCAGAGTGATAAGTACGGAAACTCAAAGGTCATCAATGTGGACACAACGTATGTAGGAAAGCTCGTTGTGACTAAAATGGTGAATGGTAACACCTATGTGGATGTCACTTCTAACTATAAATATCCAGAAGGTAAGTTTCATTTGTTCCAATAACACCAGAATGTGGGTTACACTGGTCACACATTCCCTGTCACCCTTCTTCCCGACTCCAGGCAGTGACGAGGATAAAAAGACCATGCAGAACGCAGAGCGCCGTGGCGTAGTTAGGGATCCCTTGCCAGTCACTGAAACAGGTGTGAGCATCGAGTTCCAGGCCAACACCATCAAAATTGGTGAAAACTTCAGGCTGACTCTAAACATTACAAACAAGACCAACAAAACCTGCACCCTCAGTGTCAAGATCACTGGCTCTGTGACGTATTACACAGGCGTCACCGGAAAAACCTTCAAGCTTGAAAACAAAAATGCAATTGTGCATCCCCAGAACAGTGAGTCTGACTCAGTTCAAGATTGTTGTAGGTTTAGGGAAGAAATTAAATTCCTCTGTGTAATTTCTGATATCATTTCACAGGCACAAAGCTGATGATCGATGTTCAAGCTGGGGATTACATGCCCCACCTGTTGGAACAGGCCAACTTGCTCTTTGTGGCGAATGGGCGCATTCAGGAAACCGGCATGAGCGTTTCAGCAATGAGAGTTGTCACTCTTCTTCCTCCTGAACTCACACTAAAGGTCTACATCCTCACGAATAATCAATTGTTGAGGAACACACTTGATTGTTTGTTAGTTAACAGTTGTCACTTTAACTCATCTACAGGTGACTGGAAAACCCCAGGTTGGCAAGGATCTGCTGGTCATTGTGTCATTCCGAAATCCCTTTAATTTCATGCTGAAAAAAGTTCAGCTTCGGCTTGAAGCTCTTGGACTGATACCGATCAGAATGAAAACATACGAGTAAGAACTTTTCCATTATTCAGACAGTACCAGCTACACTGTAAACCCGAATAAGTTGAGAAAACTCAAGAAAAGTAAAAAAATTCAAAGCAAAACTGATTTTACTTTTGTACTTGAAATATTTGAGTAAGATAAGTCATATAGTTCACTTCAAACATCATGTACTCTCAACTTAAATATTTTTAGTAGTGGGAACTTGGCAAGTCGATGTTTGCTAACTTCCTAACTCATAATACAATTCTTGCATAGTAATTAACGAATGAGTACAGCTACATAAAAATGTAACGAACTACGCTCATCACCGTACAAAAAACCCAGAGACACAGAAACTCTTGACACTACTTTAAAACATTAAACACTGTTAAATTTCCCACTTAACAGTAATCTTGCATGCAAATAAAATGATATAACACCTACATTTAGTATTTACTCTAACTCTAGAGTTCCCACGCTGGGAAATATAAATACCAGCCCAGTTTTAGTTACCTTTAAGTTTGTCTAAATTAAAAGAAACAAAAATCAAAACAATTAAAGAATTTAGATTACTTCAAATGTGTTTTTCACTCAAAAGACAAAGAAAGCTCTAAATACTCATAACAGTTAATCTAATTTAATTCATTGTTGTCATTTTAAGTTTGCTCGACTCAAACCAATTGATAATTTTGAACGTTAGGGTTTGCAGTGCAGACGACTAAACAGAATAAAACACAATATTGTAATGCTGCAAGATGTCTATAGATTTATGGAGAGATGTGCAAGCAAGTGTGTGTGGTTCAGGCATTCCCTATGTCATTTGGACAAATTAACCCTCAAAATGAACCGGGGTAAATCACACTCAGGGCGTTTTCACACCTGGCTCGTTTGCAGTGTTTTTTTTCCAACACCTGGTGTGTATTGCAAAAACATTTTCCCGATTAAACCTTGTTTCCTACTCTGGCTGCATTACATAGTGTGTATAACGGTTTAGTAATTGCGTGTGGGAAATAAGCTCATGGAGAAAACTTCTTGATGAATGACGCAGAGGAAACGCTGATCAATAAGAGGACAGTTTTACTCAAACATGACTAGCATAAAAACATTTTGCTACGTTTTGAAACGCTTTCCGAAATCCAACCGAAAATGCACTATTGCTGGGGTGTTGCTAGGCAGTTGCTAGGGTAGCTAGGATGTTACTAGGTGATTGTGAGGTGTTCTGGGTAGTTTCTATGGCATTCTTAGCATAGTTTACCACTTAGCTAATCACTATTAGCATGTAGCTATTCACTGCTAGCATGTGTAGTGTATTAGAAGTCCTATTTGCTAGCCAATAGAGCCAATAGAGCCAATAGAGCCGAACCCCATGTCTCCACGACGCTCAGATCCAGAGATATAGGTCTGGCTAAACGGTTGCTAGGGTACTATGTTTGGTTGTTAGGGAGTGGTTTTATGGCTTTATAGTGATCCTGAGACACTCATAGGTTGTCTGAGTAAAAAGAGCCCTCCCCCTTGAGTCTACAATTATTGAAAGCACTTCCTGTTTCCTGTCCTTTGCCATATTAGGTAGAATGGCAGCATCACTGATTCTCATTGGATTAGAAACCAGTGTTGATAGAACCGCCCCTGCACTGACTCTCATGAGCTTCCCGAAATGCCTTAAGTGATTTTGTTTTAGGGATAGACTCTAGTTTGTACAGTTGAACATCATGATCTGTATTGAAAGTCCCCATAAAACACAAAACACGATGTGAAAATTCATTTCCACTTGCAGGCAGATTCCACCTGGCGGCTCAGTGCAATACACTGAAACCATCACCCCTCGCACTCCTGGGAAGAAGGTGCTGATCGGGTGTCTGGACAGCGCTGCACTGCGGCAGGTCACCAATCAGCTGGAAATCAACGTGCTGTAAAGAACCGACTGAGGGAAACGAGAGAGAAAAGACAGACGAGAAAGAGAGGTTCCCAGGCGTGTTGATTTGCTAATATTATCAAAATACAAACTAATGCTCTTTTCTTTACAAACCAATCATAACCTGCCAACACTGGATTGTTAAAATACGGAGACTTATTTACAATGTAAACTTAATGATAGTGAGGAATACAAGCATTTTAAGCAAAATCTCAGTTAAACACCAATGGTGCCGTCTCAAACAGAACAATAAACGCTCGCTGCCTCCCAACGAGTCACACTTTCATGACGTAACGCCACTTTAAGACATAAAACGACAAACTACGATCCTGTGAGTCCAGGACACACACACACTCACACACACACATGCAAGTGCACTTGAAGTGCGACATTTGGGACAAGACCATTTTCGGGGATGGGCGAAACGTTACATATGACCTGCGTAAACAAGAGACGGTAAAGCGCGAGAAAGTAGTAGTGCACGTGAAAATTTGAGAGTGTGAGAAAGCGAGATCTATTAAATATAATAAAGGTTTAATTGAAGTTTAGAAATTAAATGTTGATTACACCTGATTTAAATGACAAATCCCTTAATTCACTTAATTAACAGACTGTATTAATCACAATGTATTTCTGTCTGCATGCTCTATGTTTTACTCATGGAAACTAACAATAAACCTTTAGCATGAAAGCTGTGGATTTATTTGTCATTCATGCTGCAAATCTTCATTTAAACATTTACATCTCAGCACGATTCATTCACGCCACTGTAAACACTCGGAACGTAAAAGAAGTTCTGGAAAAATAAAAGAACGGAAAAGAAGTTCTGGAAAAATAACCCATTTTGCTTGTGAAATGTGTGTATTTCCCCTTAAAACTGTAGGGTTGAACTTAATTTACATATAAATTCATGCTTCACGCTTTTATTCCGACATATTTATCATTTCATAGCAAACAGTTTTTGATCATCATTCAGAATCTGACCAGAGTTCAATTAAAATGCATTTAAAGGTGTATTTCAAGTATAAAAAGTATTAATAATATATAGTTCAAAGTTTACTGCCCTTATTGTAAAGCATACTTTTAAAGTAATACCTTGGTTTACGAGCAACTTGGTATACGAGCAAATCGGTGTACGAGCATGGAGGGTCAACTCGGTGTACGAGCATTGTTTCCCCTCACCCACGTGCATTTTTGTGTGGAAAGTCCTAATGCTCAGTATCGTCGCGCGCATTTTTACTGGAAATATCCTAATGACAGCCTCTCATAATACAGTCACGCAGTTCCAACCCCTTTATCACCCCTTAACTCATTCATTCTCTCAGCCTCACTCTGTTTGGCTGCATCATTCACCACAGTGATACTTTTAGAAGTGATAACATTAATTAATTGTGATCGCTATTGTTCACGTAGTGAAATGTATACGTGGTTCATGAATTCATTGTCTCCTAGTTCTGCCTGTGAGTATGAGTGGGGGCTGATCACCGACACACCTCATATCATCCGTGGACATACACTTCTCATATCATCTTCCTATGTAGTTCACTTCTCTCCACTCCTGTGTTATGTCGTGTGGAACGAATTAATAGATTTTTAGTGCAGTCTTATGGGGGGAATTGTTTTGGTGTACGAGCATTTTGGGTTACGAGCTCGCTCTTGGAACGAATTAAACTCGTAAACCGAGGTATTACTGTACACACTAAAAGTGTACAATTTATTTGTACGTAGTATTGGAAGTCATTTATATATCTCGAGTACACTGATATTAATAAACTTACTACATAAAATAGGCTTAAAATGATAGGCTTGATATGATATACTTAATAAAATGAACTTGAAGTATATTTATCTTTTATAAGGGAAGATATGAAATGCAGCAGATTGTGATGTTTCAAATCAGTTCAAATCTGCTTCGCCCCTTTTTCAGAAAGAAAGGAAAACTCTGCTGACGCAATCGGTGCTTCACGTCATTCAACTCCCTCATATTAATGAAGCATGCGTTTAGAAATTCATCAATGCTGCTGGAATACCCCTCATCTCTCTCTCATTCTCTCATTCTCTCTCTCTCTCTCTCTCTCTCTCTCTCTCTCAGATTCAGACTCAGATTCAAATAGCTTTATTTGCATGGTGAAAGGAATCTCTACATTGACAAAGCAAATAAAATAAAAAAAACCTTTCTAAGCAACATTTTCTAAAAGTGTCCCTACCCTCCTTTCTCCCCCTCTTCCCTCCCTCTCCTCCCCCTTTCACCCTCTCTCTCTTCTGCCTATCTCCCCCTCTTTCTCCCCCCCCTCCTCCTTTCACTCTCTCTCTCTCCTCTCTCTTTCTCGTTTTCTCTCTCTCTGCCTCTCTCGGCCCCCTTTCTCTCTCTCTTTTTTTCTTTTTATCTCCCCCCTTTCTCTCTCTCTCTCTCTCTCTTCCTCTCTCTGTCTTTCCCTCTCCTTCGCTCTCTCCTCTCTCTCTCTTTTTCTCTCTCTCCCCCCTCTCTCTCCATTTTTTTACATCTGTCTCCCCCTTGTTCTCTCTCTTTCTCTTTCTCTCACTCTCTCTCTCCCCCTCTCCCCTCCTCCCTCTCTCTCCCTCCCCCTTTTCACTCTCTCTCTCTTTCTCTCTCTCCCCTCCTCTCGCCACTCTTTCTCTGTCTTCTCTCTCCCCCCTCTCTCTACCCCCTTTCTCTCTCTCTTTTTTCTGTCTATCTCCACCCTCTTTCTCTCCTCCCCCCTCTCTTGCCCCCATTCTCTCTCTCTTTTTTCTGTCTATCTCCCCCCTCCTCCATCTCTCTCTCTCTCCCTCTCCCCCTCTCTCTCCCCTGCTTTCCCCTCGCCCCCTCACCTGAATGAGTCACCACGGAAAACCTCTCAAGCTACTGAATAATTGGATGGGGACAAACACATTAAACCGGGATTCCCTTCGATAGTTGATTTAAATCTGTTTTCATACGAGCTGACAAATCACTCAGGAGTTGTTGAGGTTCCCACAAAGACTCGCAGTCTAATACTATCGGTATCAGGCAAAGTATGTGCTCCACTTCTCGAAGAGATCAAACAACCAAGTTACATTACAACTGCAGTCGCACATCTCCGACACAAGATGGAGACACACACGAATACAAACACGCCACTGCAAGGCGGTCCTATTGCAATCCCTATAAATTAAATCCATGATATTGCATGCCTCCCTGCATTGCAACACGCCTTTTATTTCACGCCTGCATTATGCAACTGCTCGTGTCGAAAGGTTTAACGCACATGGTGCTGATCGACATACTATAGGCTACGTTTCATAAATGCAATTAGAAGCGTTACGTGATGACATAATCTAACGTTGAATAGTAATCAACTATATTGTTAATGACCGAAGGAAATCCGATGAGGTTGTAAAGTGTCCTCAGGGCAGTTCTCTCTCGGGGTCTGTATAGTCTGGACCCTAAATGAACTGTCAGGGGACCTAATTACCCCTCAGTGAGGAGCACACGGGCTCTACTCTCTGCTCGGATTCTCCTTCAGCTAGAATGCCCTAGGTAACTTTTTAGTATTCTCCTCCTGAAGTCAGTGTCTCTGAAAAAAAAATTGGTGTGCATCAATACTCAGTACCCATTGGTTGGCTACAAATCCCGCTGACGTCAGCGAGTAAGCGCCCCCCCCCCCCCCCCCCCCCCCTCCAGTGATACAGACATCACTACCTTCCTCTCAGTTGTAGCGTAACTCTTCTCAGCATCTTTCATGGACCGTATTACTTTATAATAACACCAGATTATAACACTAAACAGGTCATTTACTAGTATTACTCACACTGTGAAAAAACTCTTTAAGTAAAATTAAGTTAGATATTTAAGTCATTTCAACTTAAAATGTTAAATTGATTTAAAAATGAGTTGAATCTTTATAACAAAAAAGGTTGATGGTTGCTTAACTTATTTTGATGACTTAAAGCAATGCAAAAACACACTCAAAAATATGTGCATATTTACGCTGCAATAAAATCAACTTCTTTATATGATATAG
The DNA here is from genome assembly GCA_037043235.1 of Rhodeus uyekii. Taxonomy (NCBI): domain Eukaryota; kingdom Metazoa; phylum Chordata; class Actinopteri; order Cypriniformes; family Acheilognathidae; genus Rhodeus; species Rhodeus uyekii. Next base: position 2,961,349 of record JAWRVZ010000020.1, on the reverse strand, counting down.
AAGGTTCTCTATATGTTGATGTTTTTTAACTTTATATTTAACTCCTTGACACCAAAAAAAAAATCTAAATAATAGTTGGTGGGATAAAGGGATTTTAAGGATGAGGTGTTTAAAGATTCTGGGTAAAGATTCTGGGTCTCCATGTATAGCCAAATTTTCCCGATGCACCAAACACATCCCATCCATAATCCTACAAATATTAGTCTGCCTCGTTTATCTCAGTCCACTTCAGACAGACCTTGATAACCTTGCCAGAGTCTTTATGTCATAAACAAATCATCGATAATGATTAGTGCTACTGTAATAAGACTCGAGAAAAAACACGGGCACTAAATTAATCAAACCGTGTTTCCAACTAAATCTGCACGGGTCACATTTCCATAAATGATCATACAAATCCATACATTACTCTACGCAATGCATCACAGTCATCTAATTAATAGGGAGTATATGGCCTATAACACACCTGAAACCAGACTACCTCAATCTCACCAATATCATGCATCCTCAATCTCAGCGACCTCACGCATCCTCAATCTCACCCACATCATGCATCCTTAATCTCACCAACATCATGAGTCCTCAATCTCAGCGACCTCATGCATCCTCAATCTCAGCGACCTCATGCATTCTCAATCTCGCCAACATCATGCGTCCTCAATCTCAGCGACCTCACGCATCCTCAATCTCACCAACATCATGCGTCCTCAATCTTGGTGACCTCATGCATCCTCAATCTCAGCAACATCATGCATCCTCAATCTCAGCGACCTCATGCATCCTCAATCTCACCAACATCATGCGTCCTCAATCTCAGCGACCTCACGCATTCTCAATCTCGCCAACATCATGCATCCTCAATCTTGGTGACCTCACTCATCCTCAATCTCAGCGACCTCATGCATCCTCAATCTCACCAACGTTATGCGTCCTCAATCTTGGTGACCTCATGCATCCTCAATCTCACCAACATCATGCATCCTCAATCTCACCGAACTCATGCATCCTCAATCTCAGCAACCTCATGCAATCTCAATCTAACAAAATTCATCCATGAATGTACCCTGAAGCAATGAAGTCTGCACGTGTGTCCATATGTGGGTCACGGGTCCACGTGAAAGCTTCATTGCGTGAGGGTGGATAGGTGAGACCACCAGAGAGCAGAGATATATGCGGACATCTCCGCAATCCCTGAAATGCCAGTACAGTGCAGGGGAGGAGGAGGGGGAGAGAAGGGGGCCAGCCCGGTCTAGCAAATGAGAAAATAGAGAAGTGGGGAGTCCGACGATGAATTTTACGTCAAGCTAGAGATGTGGGCGTGAAGCAGGGAGAGATGGAAAAAAAAAAAAACACGAGGCATTACCGCCTTCTCTTAACGGGGTGCACCATTTCACTTCTCCGCGCCTTGCCGACAACGGGAAAAAAACGCAAGAGTTTCTGAATTGCTGCTTGAACTAAACAGCGATGTTCAACGCGCAGATTTGGCAATCTTTTCCCCTCACGACCATCTAATATTGTATATACTCCAATGGTTTTTCTGGACGTAGGATGGGATTAACTTTGTCTGGAAGATATATTTCATTGTTTCTTGCTGTTCAAATAGGTACGTAGATTATTTCTGCTGAATATTTTAGGATGGGCTGACTTTTTTTTCTCCAGAGATACATATATAACTGGACACTTCTAATGCTGTTAAAGGATTTACATTTCGTTATATATATATATTGGTGGATGTTTGAATGTTATTGCTACTGTCCCGACTGTGGTTTAAAGCCTCGCATGGGCTAGAGATCAGGCTGTTGTATTTTAAATGCATGACATTGAAATCATATCGCATTGCATCCAATGTTGGAGACTCTTCCAAGCAATAAATCCAAGTAAATCTTACTGCAGCGAGTTGGTGAAAGTATTGGACCGCCCGATCCTTTACGTAAAAAATGATTCAAACTAATGCTGAAAAATACTTGTGGGAAAAATGCATTCGAGTAAACTGCATTAACAGATTTAACTCGCAAAGATTAAGTTTAATAGAGTTTGATATGATCCCTTGTGTCTCTGTGCAAATTACACAAGCACACATCATATGATTATTCCATTATGATTCAACGTTTAATTATACTTTCATGAAATTGAATTGGCCTGCGGTTGTTCTTCTAGAATTTGCAAAAATAGATCAGAAAGTGTTTTTTATTTTATTGTGCGTTTTTTAAATGTCTTTTTTTGTTGGTGCTCATGCAAAGAAAATGTGCGTTAGGATGAAATCAGTAGGGATGCATTTTTGCGTGTGTGTGAAAAACTGGTGCCGTAACCAAGTTGAACTACATTAATTTGCCATAAACCCCCTCCTGACTTCATTGAACAGATTAAGCTCGACACCGGGGTCTAGTAAAGTGGTCGTGACCACTAGTACAGTAGGATAGGTGAGTCTATATTAGATGCTCTGTTGTTTCTAAATATAGATCATCGTGCCTACACGCTTTAATAATTGACTGTTTGTTCGCTTTGTGAATGTTAATTCCAGTAAAGCAAACAAATGCAGCGAGAACCGACATGCATTTTAGATATGAAATCATGCATCCCATTTTTTTTCTGAGCCATCTGTATTTCGCATCTTTGTATTTCGCATCCTCATATCCGCCATGTTGAGGTCTGAATATTTATCAAAAAAATATTAGGATGCACGAATCCATAAATAAAGGCGGTTAATGCATTTATTTTTTCACAGCGTGCTCTTTTGTGTGAATGTGGTTGTGATGTTGTGTGGAAGAAAAGGGCGATCTGTCCGCGAGATCATAATTCTACAGATATTTCGTTATGTAAGCTTTCAACTGTGCGGCACATTGAACCCTCTGTGTGCGAAATCAATATGATACTTCATTTAATATAGCTAATCATCTTGTATGTGCATTATTAGTCCTGCGTTTTGTATCATTGTCGGATGCGTTTTTTTGATTCTGTGGGCGATGAGGAATGCGAGAAACGACTGTGCTTCATTTGAGACAGAATATATTACAAAATATATATTATTCTATATTACCTACAGAATCACAACTATCTTTATTGCGTCTTTATTTTATTTTCGTTTATTATTTAACGCATATTGATTGTAGAATGTATGAATATATAGAATGTAACCAATATAGAATATATATGATACACGAGATAATGCATATAACACACACGCACACACACACACACACACACACACACACACACACACACACATACATATATATATATATATATATATATATATATATATATATATATATATAGTATAACAAAGATACATAGGTACATCATATAATAAATGTAAAATAATTAAGGTATGCTGTGCATGCAATGCATGTAATAGAATACAGGGGAATATAGCACTGTTTAATAGCATGAAATGGATATTATGTGATTTATTATTGGCTGTAGAATATAGTGCACGTATTATTATATAATACACAATTCACATCTTATTACTGTAGTGCATCGAAGCAGGATTTGTACTGCATACAATTTAGGGACGCATATGCAAAGCATTTCATAGCCTATAATGTGGGGACATATAGGATGCATCGGTACATGGTGTGGGTGTGTGAGTGTGTGTGACAGGGTGTGTGTGTGTGTGTCAGAATGCGTGTAAGAGTGTGTGGCAGTGTGTGTGTGAGAGTGTGTGACAGCGTGTGTGTGTGTGTAGCAGGGTCTGTGTGAGAGAGTGTGTGTGTGTGTGTGTGTGTGTGTGTGTCAGGGTGTGTGCTTCCCTTTACTGTGGTTACTGTGCAGAGGCTCAGCGTGATTTGAACACTGCAACTCAATTAATTAATTCAAGACCTGGTTGTTTAACGAACCCGAGAAACCACTGGCGTTTATGGTTCGTTAAGCAAAGGGATCTGGACAATGGATGAAGTTGTGACCTTCTGGTCCAACACAAATATCGAAATGAAGTGGGAAGGAAAGCATCCGTGTCCAAATAGCCTCATTTACCCTAATAGATCTGTCATCAGAAAAACAGACTATTTTCTAGATGTGTAAAAAAAGAGGGAGGGGGAGTACAAATCACTCAGAATGAAAATCTCACCTCACACAAGCCCACACACCCCCACCCTCATGTAAACCATTACATCATCGTTTGTCCACGCGCCACCCTCATGCTCAACACACACACACGAGCGAAGAACAGACAAATATAATAGTTAATGTTATAATAATAAATTAAATAGGCTACATTAAAATGTGTATTTGTCGTTTTGCAGCCTATCTGCTGCAGGCAGTTCGAGCGGCTGGGAAATGTGAGACAGTGTTCAAAGGTTTCTCCGACTGCCTGCTTCAACTGGGAGAGAACATGGCCAACTATCCACAGGAGCTGGACGAGCAGGAAAACCTCAAGACCATCTGCACGTAAGGGAACCGTGTACGCGCGCACACACACACAACACAACAGATGAGATATAGCCTACGTGTGTGTGGGGCGGGGAGGGAGACAGGGGGAGCAGGGGCCAGATGGCACGAGGGGCCCCTTGTTTAATTCGACAGCTCCACGAGCAGAAATAGAGCCGCTATATATGCGCTATTCACATCTCACCAGTTAATTAGAATTAGATGAAGCATCTCTACACGCCGAGGCCAGAGGCCAGCGTCCGTAATTGGATCAGATCGAGAGGAACCGCGAGATTATTGTAAGCGATCCGCCTATGAAATAACGCGCTCTTTCACAGCCGGGACCGAGCGCGACACACTCTCAGTACAGATACACTTCCTGTGTTTCGCCATTTTATCCCCAAATTATTATTTCTGTTTGAACTTCTACATGTAGTCTCCAATCCGATTTTAGACTCTCTAATTCCGTTGTTATTAATATTTACGTATTAAACAATATAGCTATATATTTTATATAGCTATAAAAGGAGATGTGCAAAGCGGCTGACACTGCAGTTTCGTTTCCACAAATACCAAAACTTCATAAAAACACCAAAATGTAACGACTTATTTTGCTTAGTTGAAAGCATTTCCTTTTGGAAATATTCTATTCTATTCTATTCTATTCTATTCAACTGTATTCTGGTTTGTTCAATTATATTTCGATCTTTTCTATTCTATTCTATTCTTTTTCAATCTGTTTTTATTATATTCTGTTGTATTCTGTTCTGTTCAATTTTGTTCTGTTCTATTCTATTCTATTTTATTGTGTTCTGTTCTATTATATTATATTTCAATCTTTTTTATTCCTATGTTGTTTACTCTATTCTATTCTGTTATGTTCAATTTTATTCTGTTCTATTGTGTTCTGTACTGTTCTATTCTGTTCTGTTCTATTCTATTCTATTCTATTCTATTCTATTCTATTCTATTTAAATCTTTTTCATTCCTATGTTTTTACTCTATTCTGTTTTATTCTGTTCTGTTCTATTCTGTTCAAATGTATTCTGTTCTGTTCTATTCCATTTCGATCTATTCTATTCTATTCTATTCTATTTAAGCCTGTTCTTATTATTCTGTTAAATACTTTCTAAATGTATTCTGTTGTATTTATATTCTGTTATATTCTGTTATTTTCTATTATATTCCAATATTTTCGGTTCTATTCTGTTCAGTTCTATTTTGTGCTATTCTATTCAGTTCGACCCTATTCTCTTCTTTCTATTCCATTTCATTCCATTCTGTTCTATTCTATTTTAATATTCTTATTCTATTCTATTCTATTCTATTCTATTCTGTTTGAACTGGAGCACGGAGCACGGATGCAGGTTTTAGGATGTGGGTGTGTTCCTCCTGAAGTAAATGAATAAGTCCTGTGCTGGAGAGTGGGATGGAGGAAGGGGGCGGAGCGCAGGAGGGGAGTTGTGAGAGCGCGAGGAAGATGGGGAGGGCACTGGAAGTCACGTGATATGGAGATTTTCCCTTTGGAGCCGCATTACAACTCGGGTTTCCCTCGTGCCCTCTCTCTTCCTTCACGTGGCCACATGAGGACATGCAGTTGCCAGAAGGATTCGTGCTTTATACTATCATATCAATTATGTTACAGCCGCTAATAATTCTATAGTAAAGTGAAGCTGTATATTTTGGATGATGCAACTTCTTTTTAAACAGGCTATTTACAGATAAAACGTCTGAATAATCATTCAAATTCAACGAAATTAATGCAGATTTTCTAATAAAATGCGATACTTGAGTGTTTGCTTAATGTTTTCTTTGTGGTGCTTATGATACAAATGAAAACGGACGCTTCTATTGACAGTTTTTTACATTTATAGTGACAGAAAATGCATAAACTGAACGTTTTCTAAACTGAAAGCAAAGCAAATCCAGAAACTGACTTTTACAAATGCCTCTGGATTTTTTGAAAGATAAATATTTTTCCACTGTTTCCTCTCAATTAGACCTTTTGCAAGAAATGACATTCATGTAATAATAATACTAATAAGATGAAGAAATAAAGACAACATATATGTGTTAATGCAATATTAAGCGTGACTCATGAATGATCTTTGCCTTGCAGTTACTGGGATGATTTCCACTCGTGCGCGACCACGGCTCTGGCGGACTGTCAGGAGGGAGCCACAGATCTGTGGGAGAAGCTGAAAAAGGAGTCCAGAAACCTGGACTTCCGCGGGAGCTTGTTTGAACTGTGTGCGAGTGGGAATGACGCGAGCAGATCCACGGGCCCGTCCGGCGCGACGCTGATCCTGAGCGCGCTCTCCGCGCTCGTCACGTGGATCCAGGTTTAACCCACGGGAAGAGAGGGAATGGGGAGAGAGAGAGAGAGGGAGAGAGGGGGAGAGAGAGAGGGATAGAGAGGAAGACACAAGACAAACCATCAACATAAGAATAAAAAAAAATGAAGAAGAATTAATGACGATCAAAATTCATCCTCACCAAAATGGATTTATATGCTTATTTCATCTGGAGAAAAAGACGTTTTTTTTGCAAGAGACAATGGAAAGAAGGAGGAGAAGAAGAAAGAGAAGAAGAAGTCTTGTGGGAATGCTCAAGCACATTTGCCTGACTCTGGGTCGATGACATGAAATATTTATCAGATATCGAGTTTCTGAAAGGTCCTAGTTAGAAGCGTAGTATTTTATAACATTACCGTCTGTTATGAATGAATTATTATGATTACGATTATTAATGTAGGCTTTTCACATTCCCAACAGCCATTATAGAGAAAGATATGAATATTCTCCCATCGGTTTGTTTGATACGCTCTCTCTTTGTCAATATTTAGTATTCATTTCTCCAATTTACTTTAGTCAAGCCAAGTATATGGATGTGATGATGAGATGAGATGAAGAACGTGTCTAATAATCACGACGCTATAGGCTATAAATAATAATAATTATAATAAAGTAAACCTCAGGAATGACTGCAGGCACGTGTTTAGTGGGATACAGAGAAACGATATATTAAAAAGATTTTATTAAAGTGTATGTAGCCACGAAAAGGCTGTGAGATGAGTTGACTGTTGCCATTCCCTCCGCCAAAAAAACAAAAAAGGTTATTATATTTCATTCAAAGGTTATTTGTCTCTTTTTATGTAGGACACATGACGGTATAAAGGTGACACTTTACATGACAGTGTCTATGTTGCATATAACATGTGAAATTACAAACAAGCAGCTCCAGAGAATAATGGCACAACATCTAGTACGCGCAGTGCTTCGCCATTACGCGCCATTACGCGCCATTACGCGCGGATTACGCGCCATTACAGTATCGTAGCAGGACAATATCTGGACATTGACATTAATAGTTGGACGAAGTGAATTTTGCTAGCTTTATTTGATGTTGCCAAGGCATTAGACCACGTTTCACTGCCTTCAGAAGATGTGAATTTTGTTTGTTCGTTCGTTTGTTCGTTTCTGGGGATGTTGCATATGAAATACCTGAACCTTCAAAACCATACAAGTAAATAAGAGATGTATGTGAAATGAAAAAGAGAGATACTTTATGAAAAAAAAAACAGATTGATTATACAGGTATATAAAATAGACTGCGAAAAAGAAGTATTTAAATAAAACAGTTGCTGTTTGAAAGAGATTTGTGTTGTTTTTATTGCTCTAGGAGATTCTGTGGTGATCAAAGCCTTTTCTAAAATATCTCTGAGTGCGACAGGACAGGACAGAACAGGTGCACATCTCAACACATATGCGTTCGCTTGCAGATCCTCGAACGCGCGTGACCGAGCACGCACGCACGCGGGCGCGCGCGCGCGGAGGCGAGTGAAGATGTGTCTCTTCATTATTAATAAGGTGGCGGAGAGAGTCGTTTCATATCGATTCTCTCGCGCTCAGAGAATAAGACGCTTGTCTGAGAGAAAACAACCAGCAGATTGAAAAATGATAGTCCAGGGAATCCTTGAGTATTTATTCTGAAAACACCAGAAAAAACACCTTTTATTACCTTTTCAAGAGTCCACCGCCTTTCCATATATATATATGGAAATTATTCCATATTATTCCATATTCCATATTATTTGTCAGTGACAAATAAGTGACACACATATATATATATATATATATATATATATATATATATATATATATATATATATATATATTCAGCAAACAATCTGTGTAAAACAAGGGGTGTAACAGTCAAGTAAAAAGTACTAAACTGGTTTCTTTGCACGCGAGCGTTCACAACATTTGTTTAGGCATAAATAAACTAATAAAATATCCTGACGTTATCAAGACGTTTTTACAGAACTCAGTCTATTTTTTTTTAAATAAAGGGTCATTTACAAAATGACCTCGATACAGTCACGAGGTAATTTTTTTGATGGGTTTCTCATTACAGGATCAAACGCAGAATGTATTTATCTTACTTTTGAAAGATTTGCTCACATATTCGATTTTTGATTC